>CM035442.1:121452605-121577605 GCA_020310875.1 Ceratopteris richardii
GTCACTTTCTGTGATCAAGGGTGAAGAAGGCACTAAAGAACTATTGAGGTTTTCTTCTGCAGCAGCGTATTTCACTAGGATAACATTAGCTGGTGGGGGTGGTTGTTGAGCTAAAACAGGTTGAGGTCTCTATTGCGCCTAATAAGGATAGTTTTGAGGAGGCCTATAGTAATGAGGCTGAGCATTATATTGACCTTGATACCTCCCTAGTTGGGGCTATGCTTGTGGGTAGTTTTTTTGTACTACACGTTTGTTGTATGGGAAGAAGTGGCCCAGAAACTCCTAGTTTCTTGGCCACTTCTTCTGCTAGGTCCTCTATCGAGCTAGAAAGTTTTGAGGAAGCTAGAGATGAAAAATCTGAGTCCTTATAGACCTTTGAGAGTTCCAACTCATCTCCTAAGTTTTCCTCAATGTCTATAGAAATTCTTTACACATTACTCTAATGTTTTGGGTTTCTTCAAGTATACGTAGGAGCGTAGTTTAGAGCTCAAGAGGCCATCTAAAAATAATGACATTTGCTTGGCCTGTGAGGGTAACTCTTGCATCGGACATCTCTTAACATATTGTCTAAACCTATGTCCTGCAAGTCTAACTGTTTCCTGGGGGGGTTTGTTTGAAGCTATGAATCAACGAAGACATATCATGCCCGATTCCATTTTTAGAGAATTCTATGATGAATGAATCTAACAAGTGATGAATATCTCTAAATTGCCTTTGTTGCAATGGTTGGAACCAAGTTAAAGGCGTGTTCTTTAATGTTAGTCCAAATGCATTGTATTGTGTGAACATGTCTTCTACTTCCTCTGCTCGGAGCACTTGCTTAAATTTTGCAACATGATCATAGGGATCTCCTATCCCATCAAAGTAATTTTTCATTGACTTTACTAATTGAGTGGGTCTTAATATCCTTGGGTGTTCACGTGGTCTAGGTAGAGGAAAATCATCTCTACCACCTAGTATTCTAGGTTCCCTTTGTCTTTCCACTCTATCGGTGTCGATGGTGGTTCTATCTCTCCCTATGGGATGAGTGAAACTTACTTCTGTTCTCTCTTTGTTCTTCTCTCTTTGAGTGCTATGGGCTGAGGATGTTCCAGCACCCTGATGGTTTGTGTTTACACTTGTCCTTGAATTCGTAAATCATGATGGAGCCTACCTCACTAGGTTGTTCCATTCAATACCTCCAAAATCCTTCATCAGTTTCCTTATTTAGGAATAATTCTATGCTTCTATTGTCCTGAGGATCCAATCTAGGATTAGTACTCTTGTTAGTATAGATTTCCCTCTAGGTTTCCTAGGTTCTTCTCCTAATTGTTCTTTTCCTTGGGCTCTTGCTTCCTTATCTAACTGAACTACACCAAACTCATTGGTATGATTGGGTTGAGTACTTAGGATGTACATTGTTCCTTCTTTGTCTATGTATGGGTCTCTCTCAAATTTCACCACTGGATGTTCCAATCCAATGGGTTGGTCAGGATTGTGCGATTGCACCACTGATCTTCGCAAACCATCCTCATAGATGCGAGCACCTAAATGGTTGGTGCGGACATATTCTAATTGAGTTCTATAGGGTCCTTTGGGTCTTTCCAAGTATGTTATGTTTAGCCCTCCATCTCGTCTTTCTGTGCTAAAGACCATTTCCGATTCACTGGTGTCTGAGCCCAACTCATAAGGATAACACGAGCATGTAGTAGTTCCTACACTTATTGAGCCCACGAACATGCAGTAGTTCCTACACTTGCTCGTGTTGAGCCCACGAATATGTAATTGTTCCTACACTTGCTTCTAATGTTCGGGCTGGCTTACCTATATGCTTGCCGATCTAAGGTTCATGAATTTACTTCCTGGCACTCTCTGATTGTCAATGTCTCTTTTGTTCTTTATTGCTTGTTTCTTTTTAAATTCCTTTAAATTCTTATGTTGTCTCAATGTTTACGTCAGGAGTCGACTTTTCGTTGTACTTTTGAGTTCTCGTTTTGTCAGACTTAAATTCTTTCCTTTAGGTTTTCTTATCCCACACTTTTATCTTAGCCTTGGACTTGAAAAATTAAGTCTCTTGGACTTGATGCGATCCTATTGTCGTTCTAATTTAATCCACAATGCTAGACATTTAGCATAAGCTAATAATTGACTAAGGGGGTCGAGTATTCTTCCAACCTCGAGTCAGCTTCTTTGATTGCTCTGATGCCCAAGAAGTCGCACTTCCCAAGCCTTGTGTTGTTCGCTATGACCTGTGGAGGTGTTGCCTCAGGAGCTGGTGATGCTTGCTATACAGGTGTTCGCAACTATAGCATTTTGTGGTCTTCCTTGAGCTTTTGATATGCCTCATTCATAATTTCATAATCTTCTAGTAGTCTCACATGGTATTCCAATAATATCTTCATAGATTCAGAGGGGATGACTTTAAAACGATTGGGACTCAAAGGTTCGTTCGATTGATCTAAAGTGGCTTCGAGGTTTTCTCTGTTTTGTTCTTAAAAGTGTTGATTCTCTTCTTTGGCTGCTACTATGTGGCATCTTAGTAGTCCCATGTTTTGAGTGAGTGTCGCATTTCAAATGGTTAGAGCCCTTAACAAATTGTCAATATCAGTAAATGCCTCTTTTGTCTTCTGTTCAATTTTTAGTTCAAGTGTATGATAGGCTTGGCGTAGCTCTTGGTAGCATGTGTTAAGAGAGGCATTCTCGATGGCTAAGGAATTTAGCTATGACTGTAAGTCGTTCGTGGTTTGCTGCAATGTTTGGTAACTAGTCCCAAGAGATACAAACTCGTTGCGGACTTGTGTCATACATGCGAGCATTTGAAGGAATGCGGTGTCCATTGTGGGTGATAATATTAATGATGGAGTGAGTGAAGATGCTGTGGGTGTGGGTGTTGATGCAAGGGCAAGGGGAAATAGGGATCGGAAAGTGGATCCAGTGGTGATTGTGGAGAAATGTGATGTGCCTAAATGTGGTGGTGAAATGGATGAGGTGAGTGGTGGTGCACTGGGTGGTGATATGTCCATGTCACTAGACGTTGTGTCAAGTGTAGTGATTGTGAAGAATGGAGTGATAGTGGGTGCTTGAGTGGGTGTGAATACAAGATTTACAAAGGTTGTCGAATAATTTACAAATGTGGTTCCTTGTATTGCTTGGTGGAGAGGGGAGAGAGGAAATACAGTGGGTCTAGGAGGTGAGACGGGGGAGAAGGTTAGTGGAGGGGGAAATGGGAATCGGGGTCTTGGAGGGATGGGGAAGGAAGGGACAGATGGATGGAGAAATGGACTGGATGGAAGGGTGGAAGTCCTAGGAGGGAGGCTAGGTTGTGTGGCTGCACAAAGGGTGAGAGGAATAGAGGCAACAAAGGCTTCTGCTATCGTACTATCGAACGACATGGATCGTCTAGGAGAGGCAGGGTAGGGTGTACAGGAGAGACTGGAGGGGCGGGGGTGAAAGAGGAGCGGCCGGTGTGGTGGGTACATCGACGATGTTAGGAGTATTTACAGTAGAAGTGCGAGGTGGGGAGTCGATGACTATGGTTTCTTCTGCCAAAGAATCTTCCGAAATGAGGCGTGCATCCCTAGCGTATTGTGAAGGTTGGGCATCCGTTGATACATGAATATATTGATCGGGCTTTGATAGTAAGCGAATTCGGCGTGGGTATCGTAATGCTTCATTAGTGCCTACTGACTTAACCAGTTCTTTGAAAGCTTGAATGCAAGCTTTTTCGAAGCCTTCTGTAGCGAGTTCCTATTCTACAAGCACTTGACTTTCTTCTTCAAAGAGTTTTCTATGCACTTAAACTGCTTGCATGGTGCGGTATAGCTTCTTGATTGCCAATGTGTAGGCAACAACTTCAAATGTTTCATCTTTGTAAGTTCTTGTGTCACCTTGAGTGTCAGTGTGTTGTTCCTTTTCATCAATCTGCACATTCTCTTGAGAGTCATGACTCTCCTGACTCGTGTCATCATCTCCATCTTCATCATTAGTTTCTGTCCTCTCTTCTTTGGAGCTGGATACTACTTTCTCTTGTGGTTGATCAAGGGGTGTGGTAGGGTAACTTGGGCGTTCATACTCCTGTGATAAAAATTGTCTATCTAAAAATTGAAATTAGCTTGAAAAAGCATCATGCAATTCAAAATCAAAAGTGGTATTTGTTGGTTTATCTTCCAAATTGGGTATAGGAAAAGTAAATGCTTCTGCACCGATGGAGGTGGGAATTTCTGCTGCTGTAGTGGTGGGTTCCTGAACTGTGGTTGCTTGAGAGGTAACAGTACTAGTAGTACCTTCTGTGATAACCGATCGTGACAGTCATATGCAAATGGGTTGTACAGGTGCAGGGGGTTCTGTAGGTGATTGTTCTTGAGATGGCTGAGGTGACAAGGACTCTGGAACTTGCAAACATGGGATAGATCCGCGCATGCACTTGCTTGCCCATCCCTTGCTAGCTTTTGTGGCTTTCTTGGTGGTTCCTTTGAAGACCTTCAATTCTTCACTCATCATTGTGCGTTCTATAGGCAAGTCATATGCCAAACACATATAAACAATTCGTGTGAGAGCGCAACATCCATGAATGACTTTTTTCTTTCCCATCTCTGCTGCACTAGATACAACTGATCAATGATCCAACTTGCAAGATCTATTGTTTGGGGCCCAATACATGCTAAATATAATCCAAACCAAATACGCTTGTGAGGGATAGTGAAACGATCCTGAGCCGGGAATGCAAAATGTTGCATACATATACATAACAGCTTACATAATTCAGGTGTAATTGTTGAAATGTCTTCCCATTTCACGATATCACCATGCTTCATCTGCTCTAGAATAAGTCTTTCATGCTCTATTGGCGTGTGAGTTTTGTGGAACTTATTTGTTGCTCGAATTAGGTCTTTAGAAAGATAGAACTTCTTGAATGGGGGGTCATTTACCAAAGGCAACAAAATGAACGTGCCCGACAAGTCCTTGTTCTCAAAGGTTATAAGTGTGGTCACCATGTAGTAGCATCTATAAAAATCCAGTCTGGGTAATGGGTCACTGAAGTATTCGATGAAACCTGCTCTAGCCCAAACGTGCTTTAACTCTTCTGTATTTTGGAGCGCTTCAAATTCTCTGGAGAAAAATTGATACTTAACGCTGTCAAAAGTCAGCATGGCATAAAAAATGAAGTCTGCGTCTGCCAAAGGTCCTGCTATACCTTGGAACCAATGGGAATTACAGTGAACTTTTTTGGTGTATCCCCTAGGAGGGTCATCAATCGGCATTGGTCCTACGAATCTTTGAAATTCAGGTGGTTGTGACGTAGGATGTGGCTCAGCCAATAATTCGCTAAGATTGACCACAGGTACATTGGGGCCAGCTTCAGAGAGTCCTTCTGTCTGCATGACGAGGGATGCAAATGTGGAGGAGATCTGCTACAAAAGATTAGCACATTAGAATGGAAATTAATCATGATCCCATTAAAGTGAGACCGCAATCCCTTTCCATAATCGATGTGTAACCCGTGTAGCCAAGTGTTGTGAGATGGTTTATGCAATGATTTTTTGCAAAACTAATGCAGATCTCTAGACACCTACATGCTTTCGATAGTGCATACATTGCTTGATGAGATGTTATTACAAGTGATGTTGGGTTAGTATGGTTGAGTTTATAGAAAGTTCAATTGTGAGTGAATTATTACAAGGGATTTGGTTATTTGGGATGGGATTAATGTTATACAATTGGTCATGCGAAGGCTTTTGGATACATTTCGGTATCCATTTCCTAAGGGTGGTTGAGCGGGTAGTATGTTTCTGCTCAGGGGCAAAAGGTGATTTCGGGTGTTGTGGTGTCGATGGGTGAAGAGATTTTTGAGAGGTATATATTACATGGCTTGAGTGTTAAGCTATAATACATTGTTTGGGTACCCATATCTGCGTGGGTGTGGGTCGTTTCATTAGGTACTTCTTGGGGATCCAAATATGTCGACTGTTCGTACTTGTAGAAGAAGGTCGAGGGGATGTTAGATGGTAAGTCTGCTTCTGGCCATGGGGTATCTGGGTGTTGTTTCCAGATGGTTATAATGTTCTCTCCCTAGTCCTTGTCTTCTTAGCTTCATGCAATTAATGCGTTCTATGGCTTCTGCCTGAGCTTCATTGCATATTCTTTTTTCTTCCTCCTTACGCTTCTTTGCTAACGTGAGTCTTCTAAGCATATCCTCAGTAAGAGGTTCCTCATAAAACTTGACTCTATAGCCACTAATGTAATTAGACATTATGTCTCCTTCTAGGGTGGCTAATTGTACTGCTCCACTTGTCGAGAGTCTGTTAATGATCATAGGTCGCTAACCTCACTTTTCTAGTTTTCGTGCATGCTGTTTCAGCGTATACACTAGGACCAAATCTCCTTCTTTTAAGCCTTTGTCTTTCACATGTGCATCAAAATAGACTTTTTGTCGCTTCTTTGCTGCATATATACCTGCTGCTTCTTTTAGCCTGGTTTGTCCTAATCGTTCCAAGTCCATTATTCTTGATGATAATTCATGGCCGGTCCACTGATGTTCTTGTGCAACCTTAAGGGTGGGTATCAAGAAGTCCAAAGAAAGCACAACATTCTGACCAAAAACCATCTGAAAAGGAGTTGCTCTCTGCTTGAACATTGGCCTGAGGATGATATAGTGCGGATTTCTTGTGAATCACCATAAAATCTTGTAACAAATATTCAATGACTTGGTTTAGAAAGTGAGTTCCTTGATCGCTCACTAACTCTTTAGGTAGTCCATATCTTGTAAAGACATTTTCAAATAAGAATTCTCCAGTCGTGTGTGTATCATTATTTTTTGTGGCCTTGGCCTCTACCCATTTGGTAAGATAATCTGTCGCAACAATAATGTATTCAGCATGAGTACCTTTTGCAGGGGGGTTAATGGGTCCTACAAAGTCTATACCCCGCTTAGAAAATGCACGTCCTCCCATAATGGGTTTCAATGGCATTTCATCTTTGCGAGTAGGAAACTGAGTTCTCTAGCACACATCACATCTCTTAACATAGGTATGTGCATCCATGTGAAGCGTGGGCCACCATAATCCTGCAAATAGTATGGCTTTGATTATCCTATCGGGGCCAAAATGACCTCTTGCAACACCTTGGTGTGCAGTCTCTTGTACGTTCAAATAATCCCTCTCATGAACACATTGTCTTAGGTATCCATCTCTTCCTCATTTGTATAGATTGTCACCCAATAAGTGAATAGTCTTGAGCTTCCTGCTCTAGACTTCATTGTCTCGCTAAGGTCATTTCTTGAGGGAATGTTTTCATCCTCAAGTACGTCACTAAACGTTCACTCCATTTTGGTGTGAGAGACATATGATATAACATAGCATGTTCTACTGGTGGTCTTTCGCAACAAATAGGGCATTCTCTACACAACTTGTAGACATTTGCTTCCATAGAGGGCCAATATACTCCTAGTCTATGCAGAGTATGCAAGGTACAATGTTTTGAATGATGTTTCTTTAATGCACCTACATGTGCTAATTGCAACCAATTCGCATGTTCTGATTCATCTACACAACAATCAAGATTCTTTTGATTATCCTATTTATATATACTTCCTGCTATTATTTTATATCTTTGTGACTTGGTAATCTCTCCTTCTTTGGTCCTAATCCTTGGATTCTTGGGTCCATATGTGAGAATAGGGACAATAGGCTTAGCCCATTCTAGTACTATCTCAAGGTTAAAAAAATATGCATCGTGTAATTCATCTGCTATTCCTTGAGGATCTTCTCCTGTGGTTAATCTTGAAAGGTGGTCAGCTCTAAGATGTGTTTTTCCTTTCCCGACTACTACTTCAAAGTCGTACTCCATGAGTAATAGAAATCAACGTATCAGTCATCCTGTGTTACATGGCTTGTTGACTAAGTACAATAAAGCTTGATGATCAGTGAAGAACTTGAACTTATTTGCCGACATATAATGCCTGAATTTCTTTACTGCGTAGATCATTCCTAATCCTTCTCATTCCGTAGTGGTGTAATTTCTTTCTGCTTCATTCAACTCTCTACTCGCGTACGCTATAGGGAGATCTATATTACCTTCATTTGTGGGTTGTGCGAACACACATCCTATGGCATTGTTGGATGCATCCACATGTACATGGAATGGCTTGCTCCAATCTAGGGTTGTTAATATTGGTGCTGAGCACAAACGTCGTTTAAGTTCATTGAATGAAATCTCACACTCATATGTCCATTCAAACCTGGTCAAAAGAGAGTATAGAGGCTTGGCTATGATTGCATACATGTGTATGAATCGTGTGTAATAACCACAATGACCCATAAATGCCTGTACCTCTTTTATGTTATTTGGCCTAGGTAAGTCGGCAATTACTTTTACTTTTTCTTCATCCGTAGAGATTCCGTTCTTTGACACAATGTGTCCTAGAATTTTGCCTTGTCTGACCATGAAAATGCATTTTTCTAGGTTCAGACAAACTTGATATTCTCAACATTTGTCAAATACTTGCTTTAGTTCTGGGATATGAGTCTGCCTCATATTCGAATGAGTACATATATCATCAACATAAACTTCCAAATTCTTTCATAAGAATTCCTTGAAAACATGACACATAAGTCACTAGAAAGTGGCGGGTGCATTTGTCAGCCCAAATGGCATTACATGAAATGCAAATATGCCCCATTTTGTGGCAAAAGCCATTTTGTGCTATCTTCTAGAGCGATGGCTACTTGATTATAGCCTGAGAAACCATCAAGAAAGCTATAAGCTTCCTTGCCTGCAACTCTTTCCAATAAATGTTCCGTGATAGGAAGCGGATACTTGTCTCTAATCATGGCGGCATTAACTTTTTTAAGGTTTACACACACACAATTTTCCATTCTTGTTGGGCATGATCACAATGGGGGATACCCATTCGGTATGCTCAATTTTGTAAATGAATCCTGCTTCTATCAAATGATCTATTTCTTCTGTGATCTTAGCACCGTAGTTATCATTGTACATGTATGGTTTCTGTTTCGTAGTCTTTGCATCTAGAGTCATAGGGATTCTATGGGAGAATATATCCGAGTCTACTCCTTTCAAGTCTTTGTAACTCCAAGTGAACACATCTCTTATCTTCTATTTCATACTTCTTGAAGTTCTCTGGTACTTCCATGAGTGGTTCTTCTTCTTTTTCTGTTTTAGGTGATTTCTTTCTCTTCTTTTGTTTGCTCTTTGTATCTCTTATGAATGGCTCAAGTTGTTCCATTTGACTTTCCTTCTCCTCTTCAGGTCTTTTTGGCTTCCACAAAATAAAGATATTCGTTTTTTGTGGAACATAAGGGTTCCATGATGATGGATTCTAGGTCATTGTCGCTACTCTCGTCTTGTTCTCAGGTCTCTTCCGTGCATTCTTCTAGGATAAAGTCTTCCTCAACACGTTCAATTATGAAAATGGAAATGTCATACCCATCTTCATCACAATGAGGGGTCCATTGTTCTTCGTTCACGGCTATGTCCATCGTGGCTAAGATTTCTACCCAACCATGAGGTTTGAATTCCTCGTCTGGAAATACTATAGGTGCATAAGCTAGGTCTTGAAGGGTTCGTGGATGATGTTTTGAACCTAAAGTCCTAGCTTCTAACCGTTCTTCCTCTTGTTTGGATACTTTACACATCCATAGATGAGTATCGTCGTGCAACCATGAGGGATTTGATTCCAATAAGTGTACCGATTCTGTTTCTTCTTGTGTCTTATGGATGGTGTTCCATTGTATTGGGGGTACATCTTGATGGGAATAGTCTTTAAGATTGACTTTAGTAGTCACTCCTAAATGTTGCAAGTACAAGAAATTAGTTCCCCAATCTTGTACGATTTGCAACTGACACATGAATGGTCATCCTAAAATCATCTCGTAAGCATGATTTTTCCCAAAATCATGTATTTATGTATGGAAGACAGGTTGTCTTCAACCTCTATATTTGGTACTTGAGACAGGGGTGGTGCATTCTTTTCTTGGGTCTCCATGTCATTCCGATTCCTATGTAGATTCTTTTTCTCGTTACTATGGACCAAGTATTCTAACCTCTCCAGTAGTCCTTGAAAGTGTAACTCGGGTTTTGCCATGTTATTCCAATTAAGATAATGCAAGGCTTTGAACATAGTTTATGCTAATTCTACCATCTTCATACAAAGTTTAGTCCTCTCCATTTCTAAATCCGCTCGTGGGTAATTCTTACTCATTTAAGCTATCTGGGGTCCTCCCTTTAATCTAGCTTGATATGCACAAAACATCATGTCTAAATTTTATGGTATGGGTTTTGCTAGAACAGATCCTGGTCTCCGAGCTAGATTCTCTAGATTCGATTCTTAAGAAGTCAATTCTAGGATTTTGGCTCTGGATTCCTTTAAACTACCTTCCAACTCAGTTATCTTTTTACTCCATTTTATCTTAATTCTTTCTCTGGAATCCTTCCAAGATTTCATCTTTTTGTTACTAGACTCTCCAGCTTCACTAGTTCTGGTTATTTTCTTAAGATTAAGTTGTTGAGTTTGTAAGAGCGCTTCAGCTTTTGTTATAGCTTGGATAGGCACGTATGTAGGGTTGGATCCGTCTGCGTTGTGTACAATACCTATCACGTTGATCGGTGTCACTTTTGAAGCATTCGTAGGGTTTTTGAGACAATCTTTGATGACATGCTCCTTACCACACTCGGGGCAAAAGCCTTGTATGTTATAGTATTGTGATTGTCCTGCTATCGGAGGATGTGGAAAATTTATGAAATGATCTCCTTGACACCTAAAGCATGGTCCTCTAGGGCCCTGTGGTCTTTGTTGTCTCAATTGGGACCGTGGATTAGGGTTGGTATACATCACGTTAGCATAATCGGGCTCCCAACTCGGTTCCAATGGTGGACTGTCGTATTGATATGTTTCCACGTGTTCTGGCGACTCGGTGTAATATGCGGGTGGACTATCTACATGAGTAGAGTCGAAACTGTTAGAATTAGGGTCACTTTCTAAGATCAAGGGTGAAGAAGGCACTAAAGCCCTATTGAGGTTTTCTTCTGCAGCAACCTATTTCACTTGGATAACATTAGCTGGTGGGGGTGGCTGTTGCGCTAAAACAGGTTGAGGTCTCTATTGCGCCTGATAAGGATAGTTTTGAGGAGGCCTATAGTAATGAGGTTGAGCATTATATTGACCTTGATACTTCCTTGGTTTGGGGTATGCTTGCGGGTAGTTTTCGCATACTATATGTTTGTTGTATGGGAAGTCCTCGGTCGTATGATTCGTGTATCATCTCTCAATCGTATAGTATTGGCCACTAGGGTTGGCTTGCGGTTGTGTTGCATTCGGACACACATTTGCCATATGATCACCACCATAGGTGTAACAATGCTTCTTTGTTGTCAACCTAGGCATCAGTTTACTAGAAACTCCTAGTTTCTGGGCCACTTTTTTTGCTAGGTCCTCTATCGAGCTAGAAAGTTTTGAGGAAGCTAGAGATGAACAATCTGAGTCCTTATAGACCTTTGAGAGTTCCAACTCATCTCCTAAGTTTCCCTCAGTGTCTATACAAATTCTTACACATTACTCTAATGTTATGGGTTCCTTCAAGTATACGTAGGAGCGTAGTTTAGAGCTCAAGAGGCCATCTAAAAATAATGAAACTTGCTTGGCCTGTGAGGGTAACTCTTGCATCAGACATTTTTCAACATATTGTCTAAACCTACGTCGTACAAGTCTAACTATTTCCTAGGGGGTTCGTTTGAAGCTATGAATCAATGAGAGAATTCTGTGATGAATGACTCTAACAAGTGATGGATATCTCTAAATTTCCTTTGTTGCAATGGTTGGAATCAAGTTAAAGCCGTGTTCTTTAATGTTAGTCCAAATGCATTGTATTGTGTGAACATGTCTTCTACTTCCTCTGCTCGGAGCACTTGCTTAAATTTCGCAACATGATCATAGGGATCTCCTGTCCCATCAAAGTAATTTTTCATTTGACTTTACTAATTGAGTGGGTCTTAATATCCTTGGGTGTTCACGTGGTCTAGGTAGAGGAAAATCATCTCTACCACCTAGTATTCTAGGTTCCCTTTGTCTTTCCACTCTATCGGTGTCGATGGTGGTTCTATCTCTCCCTATGGGATGAGTGAAACTTACTTCTGTTCTCTCTTTGTTCTTCTCTCTTTGAGTGCTATGGGCTGAGGATGTTCCAGCACCCTGATGGTTTGTGTTTACACTTGTTCGGGATGGGGGAAAGACTAACTCACCTCTCCATCTGTAGATATTTCTCATGTGGTCTAGTACTACAAATACTCATTCTAAAGTATCATCTAGGTATACAACCTTTCTAGGAGTATGTGGGTCCTTGAATTTGTAAATCATGATGGAGCCTACCTCACTAGGTTGTTCCATTCAATACCTCCAAAATCCTTCATCAGTTTCCTTATTTAGGAATAATTCTATGCTTCTATTGTCCTGAGGATCCAATCTAGGATTAGTACTCTTGTTAGTATAGATTTCCCTCTAGGTTTCCTAGGTTCTTCTCCTAATTGTTCTTTTCCTTGGGTTCTTGCTTCCTTATCTAACTGAACTACACCAAACTCATTGGTATGATTGGGTTGAGTACTTAGGATGTACATTGTTCCTTCTTTGTCTATGTATGGGTCTCTCTCAAATTTAACCACTGGATGTTCCAATCCAATGGGTTGGTCAGGATTGTGCAATTGCACCACTGATCTTCGCAAACCATCCTCATAGATGTGAGCACCTAAATGGTTGGTGCGGACATATTCTAATTGAGTTCTATAGGGTCCTTCAGGTCTTTCCAAGTATGTTATGTTTAGCCCTCCATCTGGTCTTTTTGTGCTAAAGAACATTTCCGACTCACTGGTGTCTGAGCCCAACTCATAAGGATAACACGAGCATGCAGTAGTTCCTACACTTGTTGAGCCCACGAACATGCAGTAGTTCCTACACTTGCTCGTGTTGAGCCCACGAACATGCAATAGTTCCTACACTTGCTTCTGATGATCTAAGGCTTCGTCTGTCTGACTTACCTATATGCTTGCCGATCTAAGGTTCATGAATTTACTTCCTGGCACTCTCTGATTGTCAATGTCGCTTTTGTTCTTTATTGCTTGTTTCTTTTTAAATTCCTTTAAATTCTTATCTTGTCTCAATGTTTACGTCAGGAGTCGACTTTCCATTGTACTTTTGAGTTCTCGTTTCGTCAAACTTAAATTCTTCCCTTTAGGTTTCCTTATCGCACACTTTTATCTTAGCCTTGGACTTGAAAAATTAAGTCTCTTGGACTTGATGCATTCCTATTGTCGTTCTAATTTAATCCATAATGCTATACATTTAGCCTAAGCTAATAATTGACTAAGGGGGTCGAGTATTCTTCCAACCTCGAGTCAGCTTCTTTGATTGCTCTGATGCCCAAGAAGTCGCACTTCCCAAGCCTTGTGTTGTTCACTACCTTGCTTTGATTGTTGTTGATAGCCCTTGGTAGACCTGTAAAAATCCAATGTTTAGACCAATTCTTAACTCAATGATCAAGCACTTTGATATATACACCTTTTAGGTCCCTTCTTTTTTGGCCATTTTTTTTTTCAAATTGCCCCTTTCTTTCCTAGTCCCAACAACGGGTTAACCTCAAATTTTCTTATCTAAAAATCAACTTGTAAAGAGCTTTCTAATGAGCCATAAAGCTCAAAAAACGGAATTCGAATGAAAAAGATATGAACGTTCAGGTCCTTGGGGGTAAAAATTGACAGACAGGTTTTTCTCCAATTATGAGCTAAGGAGTCTCCAATGAGCTTAATCCCCCAAAAATTTTCTCAAAATAGCCTGAAAACAACCTCAAAATCGCGATGGTATGAGATAATTGAGATGGTCTGGGACCGTCGCAATGGTCCAGGTGAGCCGTCATGATGGCGTGGTACAATCGCGATGGTCCGATCGTGCACGGCATCACGATGGTCTGAGATGAAGCGTCACGATGGTCCAACTTGCGAGCAATCGCGATGGCATGAGCCCGTCGCGATGGTCAATGGTCAATGCAACCGTCGCGATGGTCACGGGGCATGATGGCATGAGCCCATCGCGATGGTCTAATTTTGAAGCGTCGTGATGGCGTAGCTGGTATCATCGTGATGGTCTATCTTGACATGTGGCAGAGGATCATCACGATGGCATGGGCCAACCACGATGGCATGGGGTCAATGGGATCATCACGATGATCAGTGACTATTGCGATGGTCCTAGTGAACCTTCGCGATGGTGTGAGACCGTCATGATGGTCTGACCGAGCTGTCGCGATGGCATGAGCCAATCACGATGGTGTGACACAATCGTGATGGCGTGAGCCCGTCACGATGGTCCACCAAAATGATGATTTTGAGAATGCAACTGTGGTTTTGTGTGTGCACAAGGGTCGCCTACCTCGCGCTGTGGTCGCTTACCAAAAGTGCTGACTTTGTCAGACCATCGTGATGGTCCAACTCCAATGGCAGATTTTGACAAAAAGTGAATTGCTTACCTTTTGGAAGCTTTTTTGTTGCTCTAGAGCACTATACCTGCAAGAAAACTCAAAAACACACCTAGCACAACAAGGAAATGAGGAGGATGGGTGGATATGGTGAATTTTTAGATTTTTTTGGAGGGGGAGAAGATGATGCGGTGGTGAAGAAGGAGTGTAGAGGAGATGAAAAACACAAAAAACTAATTAAAAACAACAACAAAAACTGAAATTTTTACCTTCCAACGCCACTTCTTGCTATACTCTTACCATCACACATTCGTCCTAGACTCAATCCCCGGCAATGGTGACAAATTTGGTGTTGCTCTAGCACAATGGTACGTACCACGTTAATAAGCTCCAACTCCTTAATGTCAATCCGCGGAAGAGATAGGAGTGATATGAAGATCGTGAACGCGAGATGTAGTGAGAGTGAAGGTGAGAAGCATAGAGATGCACACACACATACACACACACATGTAAGAGACAAGCAAGACACAATGGAAGGTAGGAAAATAGACTCTATTCTCAAGATCTCAAATTACAAGCTCAAAATAGCTCTAAGCTCTTCTCTACTCATACAAGCTACACTAGCTAACCTAAAAAATGAGCTCTCTAGCTCTCTTTATAGTTGTTTGACTAGCTTTGACCGGTTTCACATCTAGTGACTGGCATAGTTAAAAAATAGGTTCTAAGTGCTATTTGAAGGTCTAAACAAGGTCTAAAAATAGCCAAAATTGGTATGCTAATTCTACCTAAGCTCCTCAAACTCGAGGACTCCTCGGCTTGCATGAAATGGAGCTAATAATTACAAAACTGGCTGTTCTATGTTACATATGGTACAAGACTGATGAAAAACACTATTGAGAGTTTTGAAAAGTATTATAAAACATATTTCTTTTGAAAAAATAATCTGCTTGGCTCCCTACTACTTCGTTGTGATCCGCCTTCACATACTTCCTTGTCGTTTATGCCTCTAGTTACTGCCAACACCACATATACATGTTGCAAAGATAGTTGTTGGCATCATCTAGGAAGAAGCAAGTACGGGCATACACGCAAATCTAGCACTGAGGCAACCCATCAAATTTTTTCAATCCTTACATTATTTTAAAAGTGATTCTCATCACTGAAAACCATTGTAAATATCGTTTCACCTTTTTGGAGCTCCATTTTGTGCAAGCCGAGGAGTCCTCGAGGTTGAGGAGCTTTAGAAGTAATTGCCTACCAAATTTCATAATTTTCAGAGCTCGTTTGAGCCTCCAAACTAGCTTAAGGACCTAATTTTTTAACTAGACCGAACACTAGGTCCGAACAGGACCAAAGCTAATCAAAAACTATAAATAGAGCTAGAGAGCTCATTTTTGGGGGGAGCTTGTTGTAGATTTGAACTTGTATGAGAACTCTTTGGCAATAGAAGTGATTCCATTGTCTCTCTCTCTTTGTTCTTGCCTTGTATGCGCGTGTGTGTGCATGTTTGTGTGCTTCTCACTCACGCAATTGTGCCATCACTTGTTCGAGGTCTTCATACCATCCTCATGTCTTCCTGGATTGACATTAAAGGAGGTGCTACTCATCACTGAGCTACACCAAATTTTGGCACCGTTGTCAGGGATTCGAGCTTTGAGGACGAGCGTGTGATGGTAAAATGTAGAGAGGGCGCGTCGAAAAGGTAAGTAGTAGGTTATTTCTTATTTTTCACTAATTTTCTCCCATCTTCATCTCCATTTCCATCTCCATCTCCGCTCCACACCATGTCCATCTTCCTTTCATATTCCCACTCCCATTCCATTCACCTCATTTGCATAGTGAGAGTTTGAGAGAGAGCGAGAGTGCATTGTTGTGTTTGTGTGTTTTTTGCATGATTCTTGCAGGTTTCAATAACATCACCATCCCTAGTAAACTCTACCGGTACGGAATTCATCTGTGCAAGCCTCGAGGCGTCGACCTTGAGCTATCGCGACACATCAAAAAGTCGACCCTATCATGATTCTGAGTGCACCACGACACAGCGTAGCCTGAGAGCTCCCAGGATCACTAGGTTGATCAGTAGAATTCACCATATTCTAGTCTATCGTGACACACAGAGGTATCGCGACACACGGAGGTATCACGACACATCCATCCATCGTGACACACCCACCTATCGTGACACAACGACACACCGAGGTATCACAACACATCCATCCATCGTGACACATCCATCCATTGTGACACACCCACCTATCGCAACACACCCACCTGTCGCGACACACCCACCTATCGCGACACACCAAGGTATCGCGACACACCGAGGTATCGCGACACATCCATCCATCGTGACACACCCATCTATCACGCACACCCATCTATCGCGACACACCCAGCTATCGCGACACACCCAGCTATCGCGACACACCCAGCTATCATGACACACCCACCTATCATGACACATCGACCTGAACTATCGCGATACACCGACTTTACTCATAAATTTTTGGGGCATGTAATTTTAATAATTAATTGTGTAATTGTGGTACTTTTGCTCTTGATTTCTGACAAATAGGGACTACCTTAGAGTCTCATATCTTAACTCCACCATACGAACTCCGATTGATGAGATTTTGGTCTTGTTGGCCATAAGGAGGGATTAGGTGGTCATAGGATTCTGGGGGTGCACAGAGTTATTCTAAGGGGGGCCTATACTTTTGATGTGTGTCTGTCAATTCATTGTGATGAAGGGAAATATTAACTTGTGAACCTTTGTAGAAACATTGTGAGCAATCAAGGCATTCAAGGCAAGCTAGCAAGGAAGAATACCAAGCTTGGGAGAAGGCTTCCTGGGCTTATGTAACGACCGGAGCAACAAGTGATTGGAGGTTGGAAGTTCTCTCAACCCCCTTTGTCAATTCCTAGCTTAGGCTAAGCACGACTTAGGTGTGGTGAGTAATTAGAGCAAAGCTATGCACGAATCAAGTCCAAGAAACCTAATCAACTAAGTGCAAGCATTAAGTAGGCCTTAAGTGCGAAAACCCTAAGGGACAAAAGTAAACTTGAATCGATCAATTATCAAGTGTGAAATACACTTAAGTATTCCTGACGACGTGATTTCAAACAAGGGCTTAACATAATAATCAACTAAAAAGAACAAATTGATTGATACAAACTAACCTACAACGAGATTGTACTTAGGACTAGAGGGTCAAAAACCCAGGCATATGAACCTAAGGTCAGGAAGACACTTAGGCCGAGATAGACAAAGCCTCAGGTCTTCTTAAGCTACTGTCAATCATACTTCTAGGTCTTAGGCCGAGAAGTTGAGTGATTACCCATACACTCTAAGTTCAAAAACAAGTGATTCTGAGATGTCCAATAACATGGAGAGACCAGTAGGTATTTCAAGAGTGGTGTACCTAGAAAAGATGGAAGGACCTTACAAGACTCAATTGGAATATATTAGGACCAATCTTCTAGGTGCTCACATCTACGAAGACGGCCTGAGAAGGTCTGTGGTCCAGATTAAAAACCCAGATCAACCCCATGGACTACAACATCCGGTAGTCAAGTTCGAAAAATGGAGCATATCTAGATAAAGAAGGAATGATTTATGTGGTCACCAGCCTTCCAGACAGGACAGACAAGTTCAACAATGTGATCGCAGATGCTGACATGGGTGACATAAAGCAAGGAAACCTAGGAAAAGAGCCAAAAACCCCTCGAGGCAAGTGGGTCCTAATGAGAATAATCACTCCAGAGTGGGTTCCCTAGGACAATAGGAGCATAGATTTACTCGTAAATCGAGAGACAGATGAGGCTTTTTGGAGGTATAAGCCTGAGAAGCCTAACAAAGTGGGAGCACTTACCATCTATGAATTCAAAGATCCCGAAAGCCCAGGCAAATTGACCTACTTATATGATGCTTCAGAGAGGATCTTCGTGGTCATAGAGCATGGTAGACATGCCTACACTTGGAAGGGTGAATTTATTTTTCCCCAACCAAGATCTAATGTCTCCTACAGTCACCAAGGAGCTGGGACCTCCCAAGCTCATGGAGCTCATAGGGACAGGAGTAGAGACAGGCCAGAAGTAAGTTTTGCCAACCCCCTAGGAAGAGAAAGGATGAGAATAGAAATGGATAGGGAAGAAGCCGAGAGACTTAGAGCCCCAAGAAACCAAAGAAATGCTGATGATTTTCCTTTGCCAAGGCCTACAGAACACAGTAGGACCCTGAGGCCAACCCAGCTGGTTAAGTTCATGAAGAATTACTTCGATGGCACTGGAGACCCTTACGACCATGTGGTAGAATTTAGGCAAGTCTTGAGAGCAGAACAAGTTGAGGATCTATTCACGCAGTACAATGCTTTTGGTATAACCCTTAGAAACACAGCCCTTACATGGTTCCAACCACTACATGAGAGGCAATTTAGGAGCATAGACCAACTTTTGGAAGCTTTCGTCATTGAGTTTTCTAAGAGTGGTATATGGCATAATACTTCCTCACTGATACATAACTTCAAGAAAGCACCTCAAGAGACGGTTAGACTGGCAGGAAGACGGTTTAGGCAATACCTAGAGAGGTGTTTGGTGCCTGAGTTACACTAGCCAAACAGGTGGCTTTGTTCTTAGATGGATTGCTGAGCACCAAGCTAAATCATATGTGTATCTGAAGGACCCCAGAACCATAGAAGAATATGTGCGCATGTGCATAGATATTGAGGATAATCTAGGAGAGGAGCTGGAGCTCTCAAAAATCTACAAGGATTCTGATAGCTCTAGTAGTCTCACTTCCGGTCAATCCACATCTATCAAGGAACTTACTGAGAAGGTAGCTCAAAAACTAGGTGTCTCTAGCAAACAAATTCCAAGGTTTGCCCCAGTTAAGCGGTGCTATAATTGTGGAGGAGACCACATGGCAAGTGTATGTCCCATTATGGCTGAACCCCAAGTGAATCCTAGTAACTAGTACTGCACCATAGAGCGAAGGTACACCAACCACACCGCACAAGACTGCCCTTATAACAAACAAACTGTCAGGTACAATTAATCTCATCCATATCCACAATAGCGTAGATTCCAGACCCAATACCCACCACAGCAGTATGGTAGGCCCCAGCAACCCTACCAACCACCCTATCAAGGGAAGCAGAGACCTCAACCAATTCTAGCGTAGCAATCCCCTGCTCCAACCAATGTGGTTCTAGTGAAATATGCATCTGCAGAAGAAAATTTGAACAGAGACATAGTCCAAGTAACACCATTGCTATCACAAAGTGACCCAAGTGATCATAGTTTTGACTCTACACATATTGATACCCCACAGGCTTAATACATGCAGTCACCCGAGCATAATGAGTCATACTATTATGAAGAACCTAGTGAATCTAGTTGGGAGCCAGATTATACGAATGTCATGAATGCTTGTTGGATGAAAGGTATGAAGCCAATATAAATTAAATAGATGTTTTTAATATTCAAATAAATGAAGTTTTTCAATATGTGATTATTGAATGTGATGCTACTAATTTCTCTTATGAGGTTTTGAGAAGAGGTATTGATAAGGAGCTGATCGAAGATCTAGAGTTTTGACAGATTGTATAGGAGGCAACCACTTTCAAGCTGCATCCTTATGTTTTATTGCAAATGGTTTTTTGAAGTTCTTTCATGGACCGCATATGTATATAATGTCATTTTGCTGTGATGTTTCTCATGATTTGTTTAGTTTCTATGAGTGCAGAGAATGATCAAGCGAAGCCAATGGAGATGATGACTAAAGAACAAAGTCGTGAAAATCTTTTTCATTAGCTATCATGCTTTTACCTTGATCTCTTGCACCATTTTGAGTTGCATTGCACATAAAGTATGCATATTTTAAGTTGAAAAGAGCACACTTTTTAATTACAGTAGATGCACATTCATTTGCACATGAAATGGATTTGTAAATATCATGGATAGGAATAGGAGAGAGCTATGAGAGGGTTGAGAGAAGAGAGTGATTAGCTTTGTGAGTAAAACTATGAGAAGTGAGCTTCTTTGTATAGAAACCTTGAGAAGCATTTCCATGCTTGCACCATGATTGCAAATACATGCACCTAGAGTATGCATGCTTGGAAATATATGTGCACAGATTTTTAAACCTATAAGCACTCATCCAATTGCACATTAAATGAATTATGAATGCATGATGAGATCTTGATTTCGAGTTTGAGTGAGAATACCTCGACATTGAATGCCTCACACCTTTTTTGATTGCCCCATGATGTTTTTGATGCATGAAGAGTATGCATGAATAGGGCCCATTACATGGCCATGCATATCCACATTTGTTTAAAATCCCGTGCACTTGATCTCACTCACATTTCGATTCTTAAAGACCTACAGATATCGAGATCGGTGATGAAGATTGGCACATCCGGAGGATGCACAGGTTCAGAGGGGGTGGATGTGGTCGAGATTTAGATGCGAGATCGACAATCAAATCAGTAGACATCAAGGATATACACTTTTCATTTCCAGCTCTTGGTTTGGAATGCAAGAGATGAAACGATACAGGAAGGAGCTTCTTTTTTTTTTAACAATGGACACGTGTTGAGATAATAGAACGCACCATGAGACGTGAAAGCGATATCTTATATGTGTGCTTTATGAGTGCATGTGAGGCCATACATTGAGAGGATTCAGTCCAAGGACCCGTTGATTCATGGAATCAGAAGCATATCAAAGGACAGATGGAGGTATTCTGGGCCGACTTCTGTTTTGGGGGCTCTTCGCGAAGGAAGAGAGGGGGAGATACTGACGGAGATTATCATGGCGGCATAGCACTTCGTGGCTAGCAGAGGATTAGCAGGAAAAAAACTCTATTCTGGCTCATCTAGTCAAGTATGTTTTCAGGAATCGAGAACGGGAGTTAGCTCTCTTCGGTGGAGTCCTATAAAAAAAATTGGGGAGCTGTTTAGCTGGGGGGAAAAACAAAAACCGGCACATGTGCACACATGCAGTCGAGGAGAATATCCCCATCAGAGAGAACTCTTCGAGGAAGGACAAACACTTGCAGAGAAGAAGGGGAATCGGATGAGTGCTGGAGGATTTGGTGCTATCTGTCAATGGAATCTACTCTTATGGGTCGTGATGATTCAGAACTATAGTTACTTTGTAGCCTACATGTGATAAAACAATTGACTTTAGAGAAAAGATTATGTGCACGGATTGATGACAGAAGCTCTATATTGTTTTTCTTTGTCTGGGAACCAGAAAATAAGAGACTCCAGAGGGCACTCATCTTAGAGGGAAGTCTGTCGCTGCACTATTCGGAACCTAGCCTTGTGTTTCATCTATGTGATGTAAATGCTACTTCTAGCGATTCATCAAAATCCTTACCGTTTCTGAGAGGAGTAGGAAGATGCTATGAGAAAGAATAGGGTCATCACAAATCGCATCAAAAGTAAAGAGAAAAGTGGAGAAGGCCTCCTCCCTTACCCCTGAAAGTATAGTCGACCTACTATGCTATAATAGAAAAAGATGCTGGGTAGAACACTACAACATATGAGGGCCATACCGACACTGCATATACCGACGGTCATAGTCGGCATTGGAATAGCCCTCGGAAAATCTCACTAAGAGATACTGACGGTCAAGTGACCATCGGTATGACCGTTTTAAACGGATCGTCGGTGTGGCCCACAGCCGTCGGTATAGGTGTCGGTATGAGTGTCGGTATAAGCGTCGGTATAAGCGTCGGTAATTTACTGACAACTACCGACGCGTATACCGACGTCCATACCGGCGGCAAGTTTTAAACATACCGCGAACCCGAGAGCAAAACTTCACATTTCTGCGCGTGTTTGAGTACTGTCAAACTTGCGCACGTGAACCTGCATTGTCTTGTGCACACACACACACGGATCTCTCTCTCTACACACACACACACTCTCTCTCGGCTTAGATCTCACATCTTGGTAAGTGCTGCGCGTACTGTTAGCATTTGTGTTTCTCTATGCTTTAGGGTTTCTAATTTCTCTTTTCATTGATTTTGCTGAAGTTCTTTGGCGTCGATTGTTTGGAATTGGACGAAAGACGACCTACATTACGCTTTGACGACAACGATTCAAAGAGGGACATACTTGTAAGTGATTCTTTTATTCGCTATTGATAGAGAGAGAAGGAGAGAGAGATAGAGAGAGAGAGAGAGAGAGAAAGAGAGAGAGAAGAGAAAGGAAGATACACATTAATTTACACATGCATACATACACACATACATGTACACACATGCATGCTTACATACACACACCTATACATACATGCATGCTTACATACACACACACATATACACATATGCATGCATACACACACACATAAATTTACACACATGCATACATACACACACATGCATACACACATACATACACACACATATATACACATATGCATACATACACATACACACACACATATACACACATACATACACACACACATATATACACACATATACACACATGCATGCATACATACACACACATATACCGGCATGCATGCATACACACATGCATACATACACACATATACACACATGCATGTATACATACACACACATGTATACACATGCATACACATACACATACATGCATGCATACATACACACACGTACACACACATGCACACACATGCATGCCTACATACACACACATACACATACACACACATGTATACACATGTATACATACACACACACACATGTACACATGCATACATACACACACATATATACACACATGCATACATACACACATATAATCCTATTTTTATTTTGAAGTTTTTTTTAAATCAAATATATAAAAATAGGATTAGGGTTTTAGGGTTAAATATTTAAGATTAGGGTTTTAGGGTTTTAACACCTACATAACATATATGCACACATACACATGCACATATAATACATATATACATGTATATACACATGTGTACAGAAATATACATATTTTAAGTCTAGATATTTAAGATTAGGGTTTTAGGGTTTAGTATTTCAGATTTAAGTTTAAGTCTTTCTGATTAGGGTTTTAGGATTTTAATACGTAGATAACATATATACATATAATACATACATACATGTAGATACACATGCATACAAAAATATACATATTTTAGATTTAATTCTTTAAGATTAGGGTTTTAGGGTTATAACACCTACATAACATATATGCACACATACACATACACATGTAATACATATATACATCTATATACACATGTATACAGAAATATACATATTTTAGGTCTAGATATTTAAGATTAGGGTTTAGTATTTCAGATTTAAGTCTAAGTCTTTCTGATTAGGGTTTTAGGATTTTAATACGTAGATAACATATATACACAAGCACACATATACATATAATACATACATACATGTAGATACACATGCATACAAAAATATACATATTTTAGATTTAAATCTTTAAATTTAGGGTTTTAGGGTTATAACACCTACATAACATATATGCACACATACACATGCACATATAATACATATATACATGTATATACACATGTATACAGAAATATACATATTTTAGGTCTAGATATTTAAGATTAGGGTTTTAGGGTTTAGTATTTCACATTTAAGTCTAAGTCTTTCTGATTAGGGTTTTAGGATTTTAATACGTAGATAACATATATACACAAACACACATATACATATAATACATACATACATGTAGATAGACATGCATACAAAAATATACATCTTTTAGATTTAAATCTTTAAGATTAGGGTTTTAGGGTTATAACACCTACATAAGATATATGCACACATACACATGCACATGTAATACATATATACATGTATATACACATGTATACAGAAATATACATATTTTAGGTCTACATATTTAAGATTAGGGTTTTAGGGTTTAGTATTTCAGATCTAGAATTTTAAGATTAGGGTTTTAATTAAATATATATAATTAAATATATAAAACTAAATATATAAAAATAGGATTACGTAAGGAAAAAAAATCTGAATATATAAATAAATATATATATAAAATAAGATAATTATATACATAAATAAATATAAAACGAACTAGTGTTTTAAATAATTTAATTAAATATTTATAATTAAATATATAAAATTAAATATATAAAAATAGGATTACATAAGGAAAAAAAATCTGAATATATAAATAAATATATATATAAAATAAGATAATTATATACATAAATAAATATAAAAAGAACTAGTGTTTTAAATAATTTAATTAAATATATATAATTAAATATATAAAAATAGGATTACGGAAGGAAAAAAATCTGAATATATAAATAAATATATATATAAAATAAGATAATTATATACATAAATAAATATAAAAAGAAGTAGTGTTTTAAATAATTTAATTAAATATTTATAATTAAATATATAAAAGTAAATATATAAAAATAGGATTACGTAAGAAAAAAAATCTGAATATATAAATATATATATATAATAAGATAATTATATACATAAATAAATATAAAAAGAACTAGTGTTTTAAATTATTTAATTAAATATATATAATTAAATATAATAAAGTAAAGAAAAATTTGAATATATAAATAAATATATATATATAAGGTAGGATAACTATATAGATAATAAAATATGATAAGAACTAGTATTTTAAATAAGTAAATGAAATATATATGATTAAATATATAAAAATAGGTTTAAATTTAATCATTTTAAATAGAGTGAATATATATACAATACACAAACACACATACTTATATACCTATCTATATTCACATATATATACACATGCATACATATATATACATGTTTTAGTTCTAGGTCATTTGGATTAGGATTTTAGGGTTTTAACACGTGCATAACATATATACACACATACACATACACATATAATACATATATACATGTATATACACGTGTATAGAAATATACATAATTTAGGTCTAGATCTTTAAAATTAGGGTTTTAGGGTTTAGGCATACATATAACTTAATTAAGAGGAAAAAAATCTGAATAAATAAATAAATAAATATATAAAATAGGATCAATCAAGAAAAAATCCGAATATATAGATAAAATAGGATAGCTATATAGATTAGGGTTTTAAAACTAGGGTTTTAAGTTTTTTTAGGTATTTAAGTATTTAGGTCTTTAAGAGTTAGATTTTTAGGTTTAATAAAAAAACAAATGTTCTAAAATGTTCTAAAATGTCCATATTGTAGCAGATGGCTTCTTTAGATCCTGAAGAGAGAATGGCATGTCCTTGCACACAGTGCAAGTATCAACTTTATCGGAAACGGTGGATTTGTACTGCACATGTTAGAGAGTATGGATCCTTTGATAGGAGTCGACTGGAAAACCTACGCTATCATTCGCATGGTCCCCCAGGTGAGTAGATGGACCCAAAGGACATTGCACCGGTAACCTCTCGTGGACAAAAGAGAGCAAAAAAGAACTTAGATGTAGAAGCAAGCACTAATAATATTACACAAAATGAACGTATGGAAGAGATGCTTGAAGCATTTTATGAGATGGACGAAGATCATGATGGTGAAGAAGGTGTCGAGAGTTTCATGGACACAACAGAAATTCCATGATCAGAAGTTGATGAAGAATATGAAAACATGCAAAGATTAGTTCGTTTACCACTTTACAATGGAGCAAAGATATCTGTACTACGTGCTTCACTCGCAATGCTCAATCTGCAATCCATTTATGGATGGTCAGATAATAGTGTCACTGAATTGTTCAGGTAAGTGGAGAACAAATTGGCTTTTATTGTTGTATCACAATAACTTCATTTACTAATATCATTTTAATTGCTTATTGCAGGCTTCTTAAAGATTAAATTTTGCCAGAGGGCAATGACATGCCTCCAACACGTGGAGATGCAAAAAAACTTTTACAGTCCATTGGAATGAATTATACTAAAATTCATGCTTGTCCGAATGATTGCATTCTCTTTCGGAATGAGTATGAGCATCTCCACATATGTCCAAAGTGTGGAGCAAATAGATTTAGAGAAGACGTTATAGGCGAAGCAATCCCTGCAAAGGTTCTTCGCCACTTTCCTATCATTCCACGAATTAAGGTTCTTTCGACCTCTCCCACCTTTTCCAGCGAGCAGATGGCTAGATGCAGCGGTTTCACAAGCAAAGGCATCGGGTGAAGATATCTCTGAAGAAGAAGAACTCGCAAAAGGATGTGATTGGGAGTATATTAAACACGGTGCACTATGGTCTCATGGACGACACTTTCGAATCGCACGAATCGATCAAAACCGGTCTACTTTTGATAGTGGAGTGATGGTGAATTTTTTGCAAAAAAGTAGAGCAAGTGCAAGAGATGATAATGCTCTAGAACGCGAGTTAGATTATTGTGGTGTGATTCAAGACATCTTGAAACTATCTTTCAGAAAGTTTGATTACTTTGTTTTTGACGTGAAATGGTTCAAAGTAGTCACCTCTGGAAGAAACGCAACAGTGAGACGAGATAAGAGCGGTTTGCTTCAAGTCGACTCCACAAGATTATGGACAGATGAAAGGGATACATTTGTACTTCCCGAACACAGTGAGCAAGTTGTTTTTATACCAGATTCAAAAGACCCAGAGTGGCTATTTGTTTTACAAGTCCCTCCACGTAGTAGACAAATTTTTGAAAACATAGATGTAGAAGAAAGTCCATCTCTAGTGGACTCAGAGATTCATTTGATAGTTGAGGAGAAAGAGATCATTGTTCGAGAAGAAGAGGTCATTGAAGAAGAGGTCATTGTTCAAGAAGACGAAGCAATAGATGATGATCAGGAGGAAACCAGCATAGCAAGCGATTTAGAAGCCATCAATTTAGAGATAGATATTCTCGGTGCATCGGATCTTCAAGAGGATGCTAGAATAGAGGACTTTTGAATAAAACACTTGTACGTACTAATTTTTGGTTTTTTTTTTTGTTTAACCCCTATATTATTTTTCTTATCGCATGCTAATTATTTGAGTTCTTTTATTACAGAGCACAATGGGAGACAGTCCTCCAGTCACTCCACATTCCATGACAGAGGAGCAATTTTTTTAGTTCATCTCTCAGGTTCCTCCTGCGTATATGGCCGCTGCATCACAGTATTGGATCGCTCGTGGTAGCACTCCTCCCGGCCTCACTCTTGGCGGCCTTACTCCTGCCGACCTCACTCCCGCTAGCCTCACTCCCGCTGGCCTCACTCCCATCGGTGTCACTCCCGCCGGTGTCACTCCTGCCAGTGTCACTCCTGAGGGTGGTGCTACTCCCGTAGGAGGTATGTCTCCTAGCTTTGTGACTCCACCACGACCATCTTTGCAGCCATCTCCTACTGGGTCTACTAGTAGACATGTGCGTTCGACACCTCAGCGCGATATAGGGTCTGGCCCGTCTCGTAGATCGAGGTCATGCTCTGGAGCAGGAGGGAGGTTCTAGGAGTGGATCTACAGTTAGGTCTGGAGGCAGAGGAGGCGGTTGTTGTGGAGGCAATGTGACGAACGTTGTGTCGCCCGCTTCTACTCCTAGGATGAGTACCTCAGCTATAGGTATGCCACACAGTACACCACGCAGTACACCACGTACACCTTGGGGTGCTCATGACCATGATGACTCCAAGGTGTATAGTATCCGAGATGGAGCTCCGGTGATGGATGCGGCTGGCAAAGCAATGCGTGCACGCATACGACAGCTTTGCTCCATCCAGTTTGGACACTCCATCATGCTGAAATGGAGTGAACACGATAAAGATCGGAAGAATTATATCACACAGATGATTTACCAAGAGTTCCGACCAGCCGATGGACAGTCGATTGTCAGTTCAGAGGGGATTCTACACACTGCACGTGAGCTCATGTCGCATCGACGATCCGAGGCTCGTGATGCATTTAGAGAAGGCTTACCAAAGCCTTTGTGGTTAGATGTTGAGGAGTGGGACATGATTCATGATGAGCAGCAGCAGACTCCTGATCGATATTGCCAGCAGCGAAATGTCGCAGCCACACGTCTAGACACGATTGGACTGTCACATTTGGGCAGCGGCAGATATGACACGATGTGTCATGAATTTGTAAGTACCATTTCATTTATTGAATTTATTTGTGTTAAATTTCTCATATATATTTCTCTAATCTTTTTATATTTGTTTCAGGAGCTGGCAATGGATCGTCCTCCAACACGAACGAAGGAGTCTTATGGATATAGTCATGGGTTGACTGCACTATTGCAGGACTTGGAGGGATGCAGTGCGGTAGTTTCATGGGAGCGTTTGCGATGAGGTAATTAATTTATAAACTTGGTTTTTACTTGTTTGTAATTTTCATGTGAATTTATCTCATTCCATTAATGTTCTTTGTTGCAGGACTGTTGATATGGAACGTTATTTGCATGTGTATGGCAGTGGAAGACCAATACTTTGTATTTGATTTCCATATGGCAATACATTGCTTTGCCACATTTTGTAAAAGTGTCATATATGACAGTGGTTTGCCACACTCTTGTACATGCTTCATTATTGAAATATATAACTTCTTTTGTACATGGTTCATTGTTCATTCTGATTATCTCTTTTGTGTACAATAATAGTCTGAAACCATGTCAAGGCAGTGTTCCTAAGGGTTAGACCAAAGGCATTGTACTGCGTGAACAGATCTTCAACTTGTTCAGCTCTCAAGACTTGCCTAAACTCGGCTACGTGATCGTAGGGGTCTCCGGTGCCATCGAAGTAGTTCTTCATGGACTTCACTAACTGGGTCAGTCTCAAAGTCCTTGTGTGCTCTCTCGGTCTAGGCAGAGGGACCTCATCCGTATTTTTTTTATTCCTTGGAGCTCTAAGTACCTCAGGTTCTACTCTATTTGTTTTTGTCCTCGTTCTTTCTCTGCCCCCTGGGTTGGCAAAGCTTACTTCTAGCCTATCTCTACTTCTGTCTCTTTGAGTTCCATGAGCTTGGGGTGTTCCAACTCTAGGGTGACCATAGGACACGTTCGATCTTGGTTGGGGGGAAACAAATTCACCCTTCCAAGTGTAAGCATGTCTGTCATGCTCTGTCACCACAAAGATCCTCTCGGAAGCGTGATCTAAGTAGGTCACTTTGTCTGGGCTATCTGGATCCTTCAACTCATAGATCATGATTGTTCCTACGTCATTTGGCCTATCAGATTTATACCTCCAGAAGGCTTCATTGGTCTCTCGATTTAGGAGCAGATCTATGCTCTTATTATCCTGGGGAATCCACTCTGGATTGAGGATTCTAGTAATAACAGATTTCCCTCGAGGGGTCCTAGGCTCTATACCCATGTTTCCTTGCTCCAGGTCACCTATGTCCGTCTCAGGGATCACATTCCCGAATTCGTCTGTCCTCTCCGGGTGACTGGTGACTACGTATACAGTTCCTTCTTTATCCATGTATGCTCCGTTTTCAAACTTGACAGCTGGGTGTTCTAGTCCAATGGATTGGTCCGGATTTTTAATCTGGACCACAAATCTTCCTAGGCCGTCCTCATAGATGCTAGCACCTAATCGATTGGTCCTAAGGTATTCCAGCTGTGTCTTGTAGGGACCTTCCACCCTATACAAATATGGCATACCTGAACTTCCTGTGGGTCTGTCCATGCCTTGAGACATCTCTAATTCACTAGTCTCAGAGCTAGGATAATACAAGTGGTGGCTCAACTGCTGGGCCCAAGACCTAGCAGTGAGATTGACACTAGCCTCTGAAGATCTCAGACTTTGTCTATCTCTCCCTAGATGTCGTCCTGATCTAAGGTTCATATGCTTTATTGAGCAATCCCCAATTTTACCCAAGTACAACCTCGTTGCTGAGTTCTTTTATATCAGTTACTTGATTCTTTTTAGTCGATTATCGTGTTTAGGATCTTGTCTGATACCACGTTGTCAGGAATACTTGAGTATTTTTCGTACTTTAAGTTGATCGTTCCACGTTAAATTATTTTCCTTTAAAGTTATCGATCACACACAAGTTAACTCTTGTCTTGAACTCGATTTTTTAGATAGTCTTTGACTTGTCTCGTGCCTATCGTTGTCCTGACTTACTTCTAGCACTATTCACGTGTAGCCTAGGCTAGGAATTGACAGAGGGAGTTGAGAATCTTCCAACCTTGAGTTCCTCCCTTGGTTGCCCTTGTGTGCTCAGGAAGTGTGTTCCCAAGCTTGCACTTTCTCTTGCTTAGAATGCCCTTTGATGCTCTCAATAGATCTGTAAGAGTTCCAAAGTTAGCTCAAGACTTAAATTCCAAAGACAGAACCAATCACTTTCATTCATGTAACACAAACAATTTGCACTGTGATTTTTTGGAAAACAATTCTAGAGATCCCTGAATTTTGTTCCCCCTGGGTATGGTCAACTTCAAAATACCCTATCTAATAATCCTGATTTTAATTGTACTCCCCACGAGCTTTCCAACAAGACAAGAATCACAGCAAACGGATTTCTTATGAGAAAGTTATGTCAGTTCAGGATTCTGGTGCTAAAACGGGGTTCAAACAGGCTAACAGATCACATGATTTTTCTCAAAAATACACGTGTAGGGACCTCACAAATCACTAATTACTAGACCAATATGCCCAAAAACTATCCCCAAAACTTGGAATAAACGACCCTAATTTTTTTTTGGCCGAAAAGCCTGTCAATCGCGATCGACAGGTCTGTCAATTGCGATTGATAGAGGTGTCCGTCGGGGCCTGTCGGTCGCGATCGACACGTCAATCGCAATCGATAGTGTCAATCGCGATCGATAGAGTCAATCGTGGGTCCTGTCAATCGCGATCGATGGTGTCAATCGCGATCGACACATGTTCCGGGATTTCCACCGTAAATTCAGTCAATCGGGGCTGTGTCCGTCGCGATGGACACGTGGCAACGCGTAAAAATCAGTCAATCGCCAAAATTCAGTCGGTCGCGATCGACGGTGTCAATCGCGACTGACAGGGGTATTGGTCGTGGCTGTCGATCGTGATCGACGGTGTCAATCACGATTGACAGGGTCCTACGTGGAAGTCAGTCAATCGTGGGGTCTGTCGGTCGCGATCGACAGGTCTATCGGTCGCGATTGACAGGGTTTGTCGGTCGCGATTGACAGATGTTGTCGATCATGGCTGTCGATCGCGATCGATGGTGTCAATCGCGATTGACAAAGAAACACGGAATTTTCCAATTTTGTTTAGTGATATGGAATGTGCTCTTTGTGCTTGTCCTAGTGGTGCACTTAGTTTTACCAATTGGTCGAATTTTCTGTCGATCGCGATCGATAGAGGTCGACGACACAGAGACAGTTTCTGAGTTTTTCCGTACCTGTGCAGCATGCTAGAGGGGATGATACAGCTGGATCCTGCAAGAAAACTCAACAAACATGCAAAAACAATGCACACAATATTGCTCTCTCGCTCTCTCTCACAAGTGGAATGAGGGAAATGGAATGGAGAAGGTGATAAGATCAAAACTGAAAATTTTCGCGATGATGGAGATGGAGGTGGGAGATGGTGATGATGATGATGGTGATGATGGTGGTGAGGTAAGAAAGAGAAAAATAAGAAAAGTAAAGAAATTACCTACAACGCCAATGTCTCAAATCTACGTCTTACCATCACACGCTCGTCCTCAAAGCTCGATCCCCGGCAACGGCGCCAAAATTTGGTGTAGCTCAGTGATGAGTAGCACCTCCTTTAATGTCAATCCGGGAAGACATGAGGATGGTATGAGGACCTCGAGCAAGTGAAGGCACAAGTGCGTGAGTGAGAAGCACACTAGCATGCACACACATACACACACACGCACACACGGCAAGACAACGAGTGAGAAGCAATGGAGTTCTTAGATTACTTCCAAAAAGCTCTTACAAGCTCATATCAATTACAAGCCACCCCAAAAATGAGCTCTCTAGCTCTATTTATAGTTTTTTACTAGGTTTTGGCCGTGTCCAGACCTAGTGTCCGGCCTAGTTAAAAATTACGTTCTCTACCCTATTTGGAGGTTCAAACGAAGTCTAAAAAATGTGAAAACTGACAGGTAGGTACTTCTGAAGCTCCTCAAGCTCAAGGACTCCTTGGCTTGCACAAAATGAAGCTACAAAAATATGAAATGGTATTTACAATGATTTTTAGTGATGAAAATCACTATTTTTGTAAGGATTCTACTAACATTCTGGCATACATTTCCTGGAGCTCCCTACTTGCTCCTTCTCCTTTTGTGTCCACCTCTTTGATATGCATTAGTGTCTTGAAAAAATATTGGCCTACTTGCCCGATCGTCGTTGACTGCTCTGTCTGCTTGTGCTTTCTTTTCTCTCTGACTCCCTTCGTAAGCTTCCTTGCCTTGTGAGTCCTTCAGTTCCAACACCCCCTCATCCCCCATCCCCACCCCAAACTCAAGTAAACCAAACCACAATTGTAGCAGTAGGAGTAACCCAATCGGAGGAACCTATTTTCCACACCTGACCTGATTCACCACCTCACACAGAAGAAACTAAGTACAATTGAAGTATTCACCTCTACACCCTCTTTTAGTTTTTGTGCCCCCATATCCCATTCTAAATTATTCTTGTCCATCATCAATCCTTTGTATTTACCTCCACTTCACTTGAACCCTATATCAATACCTGAAAGAGTGTAATGTTGTGATCATTGTTGAATCGTTGCACTTACAAGCAAGAGTGACAAAAGTAGAAGAAATCAACCGAACCTTATAGGACTAGTACAATACATTACAATTGTCCCACACTGAACTAAACTCCAAGATTTAGAATATTGATCAAGATGCAGTAAAGGAGATTGAAGACCTCTTACACACACAAATGGAGCGAAACATAAGCCTCCAATGCAATACGGTTTTGTTGTGAAGACATATGTTAGCTACTTTGGAAGAGAGTAAGCTTCTTCAACAATCAAATCAAGACAATATAGAAACAACCATGGAAAGTACCCTTCGTGCACAAATAAGTCCCTCCATATTGCAAGCATAATTGCAACTCCATTTTTTCCAAGTCGAGGAGTCCTCAAGCTTGAGGAGTGTTAGAAGAACCTACGTATTGATTTTCATAAATTTTAGAGCTTGTTTGAGCCTCCAAGATAGCCTAGGAACCTATTTTTAACTAGGCCAAACACTAAGTCCACAAAAGACCAAAGATAGTCAAGAAATAAAAAAAGAGCTAGAATTCTCATTTTATGGGTGAGCTAGTTGGAGAGTGAACTTATTTTAGAGCATTGTATAGTTTCTTTGAGTATTCTAGTAGAAGATTCCATTGTTCTCTCTTTGTCTTGCATTGTATGTGCATATGTGTGTGTATGTGTGTGCATGTGAGTGTGCTTCTCACGTATGCATTTGTGCGTTCCGCTTGCTCATGGTTATCATACCACCCTCATGTCTTTGTGGATTGACAAATATGAGGTACATCTCCTCACATTGGTTCTTACCATCGTGCTATAGTGACAGTGGTACATTGGACATGTGGCTCATAAAAATGAAGAAAAAGTATTTAAACATACGATGAAGCAAAAGCACCAAAGACACACAAGGGGATATAGCTACCATGAAGATAAGTATTTGGAAGTTAACCAATGGATTGCCGCAAACAATATCATTCTTACACACTTGTAATATATTGCACAATGATCTCCATAAGTGATAACGTGGACTTAATATGAAGTGACTATGATGGATTTGGATATGAAGTAAATATGAATGATTTTTGCTTAAAGTGATTAGGATGGATGTAAATTAAAATGTTATGATGTGCATTATGTTGATTATCTATGTATCAAAAAATATGAAAGTGATGTAATTTTTATTTTTATTTTTATTTTATTTTAATGTATCCATTTTTTTTTGTTTGGACTATAAGGTTATCATAATATAGATGTTATAACAATACTTTATTGAAGGGTAGACTATACCATACAAATATCTCAATTTTTTAATCCCTTATCTCCTCTCATAGGGACATGCTAAAACTCTAACTTCTTTAATTGGTGAGGTTAGGCTTGATACAAAGAGTCTTTGAATGTTGGCTTTGACCTATCAGATAACGCATAATCAAGATCGAGAGAAAAAGCTCTAGAGTTTTTGGAAATCTTTTCAAATATTGAAAGCATCTTTTGAACATTTCTAATCACTTCCAAACATTTTTTATGTTGGCGTTTGAAGTCTGTGGAAGCATGCAAACAACACAAGGACGAAGAAGAAGCTTGGAGCACAACACACAATACTGAATGTATTAGCACTAGAATGTACAAAGATAAGTAATCCATTAGGGTTATAGGCATATATACAGGCTGGAGGAAAAAAACCTCCTAAAGAGGGAAAAAAGTGCCCCGACAGTCCTACTGTGTTCACACACATCACTACCTAAATATATCAACAAATCCTCCTTGGGAGTGATGCGGTGAACAACGAGCTGGCACTAAAGTATAAGGAAGTGCCAAGCTATGTGGAATTAATCCACAAAAGGAAGTAAGCCCAAAGCTTTGTAGAAAGATTCAAACTTCTCCCTAGGCAGAGCCTTTGCGAAAAGGTATGCAATGTTCTCTGGTGTGGGCACATATACCAAATTGATCTCTCCAGCAGAGAGCCCCTCCCTAACATAAAGATAATGCACCTCAATAAGCTTAGTGCAGCATGGAACACAGGGTTCCTCACAACTTCCAATGTGCTTTGATTGTCAGTGAAGATGGTGGTGGCAAAAGAGTAACCAACACCCAAATTAGCCATAAGCCGTTTGAGCCACACACACTCAACAGTCATTGTGAAAGTTGCCCTATACTCAACCTCACAATTGGAAGCGGCCACAGTAGGCTGCTTCTTGCTCAACCAAGATATACATGAGCTACCAAGGATGAAGCAAAAACCACTGGTGGACAGATGAATGTCATATCAACTAGCCTAATCAGAGTCAGAAAAAGCATGTAAATCTGGCGGTAGTGATCCCCCCTTGGGATAAAACAATCCAAGTAGCTAGGTACCACTCAAGTAGCAAAAGATGTGCTTAAAATCCTGCCAATGCTTGACACATGGGCAATGCATAAACCTGCTCATCTGTGAGATGAAAAACTAAATATCTGGCAGAGTAATGCATAAGTAAATCAAGCATCCAATAGCCTACTGATAGAGAACAACATCAAATGCATCTCCAGCATCATGAGGACTCAATCATAAGCCTATCTCCATAGGAGTGAAATTAGGTTTGCAATCTTCAAGGCTAAAACATTGCAGTATTGTGTCAATATATTTTGTTTGACACAAAGTTATTCCACCATCCACTTGCATAAACTGAATGTCCAACTAATGATGCAAATGCCCAAAATTGACATCTTAAACAAGGCATGCAGATCAGCCTTAAAATCAGCAATATACTTGTCATGAGGACCATTGAGCAGCATATCATCAACGTACACAACAATTATCAGAAGCACATCATTAGCATTCTTAACATATAAGGTGCTCTCAGTTGGACTGTTCTCAAAATCATGTGCAATCAGATAGGCATGTATTTTTTCATACCAAGCAGGTGGTGCTTGTTTCAAACCATATAATGCCTTTTTCAACCTGCACACTTGGTTTTCATGCCCTTTTTGCACAAAGCCACAGGGCTAAAAAACATACACTTCTTCATGCAAGTCACCATTCAGAAATGTGATTTTAATGTCTAACTAATATCCATTCGAACCATGATGAGCTTCAAGTGTACAGATGCTACAAGTAGTAGTCATTCGACATGTAGGTGCAAAGGCTCATCAAAATCAATGCCTGTCTCCTGTGCATAAACCTTTGCAACAAACCTAGCCTTATACATGTCAACTGTTCCATCAGGCTTACACTTCAACTTGTATACCCACTTAGTGCCAATGACCTTCTTGCCAGAAGGCAAGTCACATAAAGACCAAGTACCATTTTTCATGATACCATCATATTCTAATTGCATAGAAGCCATTCAATTTTCAGAATTTTGTGCTTCATCAAATGAAACAGGCCCATCACAGAGACTAGAGCCAGCCATAACATAGTAATCTGATGCAAAAGAAGCCCTATGAGAGCTAGAACAAGTATGATATGACAGAGGTGTACCTAATTTGCTATCACACAAAGTTTGCACCAGCCATTTTGGCATAGTTTTTGCCTCATCAATATCAACTCTCTCATCAATGAGTGCATTATGTAAATCTGCATTAGATATGGAATGATCTACATCATCACATGAAACTTGTAAAGGTTGAGAAGTTGCCTCACTAGGACCATCACTAGACTATCCACTTGTAAAAAGAGGCAACAAAGTATCGTACATGTCTTTGGAACTACATATGTCTCCTTAATACATGAAAGGAACGGCTAAATAGCATCTTCCACAAAAACAAGATCATGGCTTAGCAAAATGCATTTAGTTTGCGGATGATACAGACAATAGCTCATAACTTGTTGCATAGGAAAGAGGCACAAAAGAGGAGCCCCAAAATTTTCAAATTAATGGAATAAAAATTCTTCTTCAAAATCCTAGGAAATTCCCTCGAAGCTATGTAAATGCACTGGAGGAGTCCTCTAGATGCATAAGCCTAAATCCATGTAACATAATTCTTGTAAAATAGAAGGAAATTAGAGATTAGTCAATAAAGTGCAGGTCTCATGTGTGAAAGGACCATTTTTAGGGCACATATATATAAGTCACTGTGACTCTTTGTAAAGACTTTTTGCCATTGTGAAGAAGGAGAGCTGAAATTCAAATTTGCTTCTTCCCTGCTGATTTCCATCTTCTCTATGATCTTTTGCGTGTGTGTGTAATGCTTGAAACGTTTGTGTAGGACTGTTGTCTATCCCTTCCCATCACTTTTGAATTACTATAGTGCGTGTGAACCAATACGACTTGTGGAACGAGTGTAGGTGTTTCTCGCCATTCATTTTTTTGTCATAACTTGAAGAGTGGTTGTCAAATTTGAGTGAAAATAGACCAATGGATGCGCCTCTTCGAGAGCTTTGAAAGAAACCCGGTGTTGGCCATACTTGGAGTTCGAATCCGGGAGAAACATTCAAATTTGTGCTTACTACTGTAAGTGGTATCACAGCAGACATTTCGAGAGATTTAGTGAGTTGGAGAGGTAGTTTAGTCTTTTCACATGCATTGTAGCTTAGCCACTTCACTTTCCATCATGTGCGCACATATCCTCATACACTTGGTTCATGTGGTTCTTCGGATTGATAATTAAACATGTATCGATCCATCACTATATGCACTTTAAAAAAATTAGTTCATTTGACACTAGTGCAAGAACTAGTATCGTGTGCAAATAGCGATCGGTATCGCCTGAGTGGTATCACACCCTATAAGCTAAAAAGCAACTTTGAGAGCTCAAATCTTAGGCAAGGCACCCTTGAAGGTAAGCCACAACAAGCTTTCAATATCAAAACTACTTCAAAAATACATTTGCACATGATTAGAGACGTTTTCGATATCGTGGGGTACAATAAAAAGTTTTTGGAGAGTCCTTGAGTGAGACAGAGGGTCAAGAGTGAGGAGGGGTGAGAACTAAACATACTTGTACAAAAAATTTGCGTTTAGAGTGATTTTGGCTGAAGTATTGCAGTCGGTTGAGTTTTGGTATCGCGATACCAAAATTCTCTAGTATCATGTCTCGCCTGGTATCATATTACTGCATACCACTTGAAGTATCACGATACCATTCTGATATCGTATCGTCAAGTTGGTATCGCGATCGCGATCGGCCGAAGGTATCGCATCGCGGTCCACTTGGTATCATATCACCCTGATTATGGTATCGTATCGTCGATCGAGTGGTATCATATCGCCGATTTAGTATCGTATCATCTGAGAAGTGGTATCGCATCGTCTGTGATTCTAGTATCGTATCGTCCGAGTTCAGTATCGTATCATGCAAGTTTCGGTATCGTATCATCACTTACACTAGTATCGTATCGCGAGAACTTTAGTATCATATCGTGTGACTTGTTGGTATCGTATCGTGCAGTGTACAAGTATCGTATCGTGTAAAGTTTTAGTATCGTATCACCGAAAGTTTTGGTATCGTATCGTCGAAAGTTCTGGTATCGTATCGTGTATTATTCACTATCGTATCGTCCACTAATAGATTATTGTATCATCACATGCAGAGGTATCGTATCGTGTTAATTTGTGGTATCGTATCACCAAAAGTTTTTGGTATCGTATCGTGCTAAGACCAGTATCGTATCGTCTGAGTGGTATCGCCCAGAGTGGTATCGTCCAGAATCTATCAAGCCATTTGAGGGCAAAATTAGAGGTAATTGAGGAGCCAATTGTGGGAAAGTGGGAAACCAACATAGGCCCAGGTGGGTGGATGAACTTGAGATCAGGACGTGTGCTAAGTAGTCGAAGGAGTGTCATTTCATCAGTGGGAAGTGCTATCGAGGCGAGTGATCACTCTATCTATACTAACACCTCTAGTGACTCAGAGGAGGAGATACCTATGGCTTCAGAAGACATGCAAGGTTCTGCCCCTAGGGAGAACTTCATGTCAATGGTAGAGGGGGAATACCGCACTTCTTTGCAATATGTATGCACTAATCCCCAAGAGATCCCTATCTACTTGGATGGTTTAAATAGCTCTGTAGCAAGGATGGTGAACTCCACTGAATCAACAATAGTGCCCAGACCAGCAGTGAAGTATGAAGGAGGAGTGTACATGGACAAGTTAGGTCATATCTACGTGGTAATAGAACACCCAGATCGGATCAATGAGAGAGGAGGATTGGAAGGACAACGAAACTTGGGAAGAACAGACCCTAAAGAGTTAATAACTACACCAAGAGGCAAATCAGTGGTGACTCGAGTCTTGAGAAGGGATTTGATACCTCAAGATGATTACCTATTAGAGGTCTACTTGATCCACGAATCAGACTTATTGTTACAAACCGATTCACCTACACGCAGACAGGAAGAAAGCCCAATGACTTTCTATGAGTTAAAAGATCATGAAGAGGAGTCTACAGTCACATACCTAGACAAGAACCAAAGAAGGTATTGGCTGGTAGATGCAGTTGATAGGGCTCAATTGAGGTATATGGGGTTGCCAGTATTCCCTTCGCGAGAGCAGGCAACTACCTCCCATAATCCCTTTGGGATGCATCAAGAGTCAGAGAACACAATGTCAGGATAGACGAGCCAACGAAGTATTCCTAATCGAACCCATGTGCAATTCACAGTGCCAGGGCTGCAATCACACAATCAAACCCACCCTAGACTAGGCAACCAACATCGGGCACTAGTGAGGCCAAGACCACCACTAGGAGTGAAGCCTGGAATGCCTCCAATTAGACCAGCAATTCCTGTAATACCTAGACCACCATAACCCATAAGAAAACTAAGACCAATTCAAGTGGCTAAGTGTATGAGAAATCATTATGACAAAATGGGAGAACCTTACGATCACATAGCGGAATTTAAACAAGTTCTAAGGGCAGAGCAAGTGGATGATTTCTTTGTGCAGTATGAGTCCTTCAAACTTACTCTCATAGGGATGGCTTTGACTTGGTTCCAACCATTGGATCCCAATCAATTTGGAAATATTGAGCAATTTTTTCTAGAATTCATTGTAGAATTCACCAAGAGAGGGATTAAACGCAACTCTTCATCCTTAATTCATAGCCTTAAACAAAATCCAAATGAAACTGTGAAAACAGCTGCCCAAAGGTTCAATCAATATGTCGATAGATGTCCAGCAACAAAAAGACCCACTCAACAAAAAATGATATCACTATTCTTAGATGGGTTGACGAACGAGACTTTGAGAACTTTAGTCTATGTGAAGCGGCTGCAGACATTGAGCGAGTTCCTTCAAGAGTGTATTGACCTAGAGGACAACCTAGTTGACGATCTCAAAAGTACACCAAGCCCTATGAAATCAGATGACACTAGAAATACAACAATATCTACCTCTAGTAATGTAGAGGAGTTAGTGGAACTGGTAGCTAAGAAGTTAGGAGTTCACGGGCAGCGGAACTACCTGCATCCATCAATGAGAATACCCATGTTGCGAAGATGCAGCTTATGTGGAGGAGACCATCCAACTCACATGTGTGTAAGAGGAGGAACGGGCTTGCCTCAAACTTATCCTTACAATAGGAAGCCACATCAAGGAACCACTCTATATTACCACATAGAACAAAAAGACACTAATCATACCACGAAGAATTGCCCATTCAACAAGCAATCACGACCTTTAAATCAACCTCAGTATAGGCCGCATGGATACCCTCAAGAGAGCCAAGAAGGGAGATTCCAAGATACAATCCCTATCCATGGCCACAAGGACACCTAGGCCATATGAGCAAGGGCAATATGGACAACCCCAACTAGTATTAGGATAGCAACCACCATTTCCATAAAATGTAGTGCCAGTTAAATATGCTCAACCAGAGGAAAACATGGAGAGAGCCATAGTACCAGCATCACCATTAGCTAGTACAGAATCAACGAATCAAGGATACAAGCAGACCCTAGGAGAATACTATCCCTATGACACTAGTTTACTGGAGTACGACCAAACTTATGACCCACAATACTATGGTTATGAGGGATATGACAATATCTATGGATTAGAGTGGGCAACCCTAATGTACACCGCACCCAAGGCACCAACATCCACGCCAAGACCTTGCTATAGATGTGAAGGAGACCACTTCATAAGAGAGTGCACTCGGCCATACAACCCACCACCTCCCAAGACTTGGGAAGGGTATTGCAATGAATGTGGAAAGGAACATCTATTCAGAGACTGTCCAAAGAATCCCAATAAGACTCACGATATTGCACAAATCAATGTGATAGAAGTATTTGAAGCATTAGGCAGTGATAAAGAGTATATTGTACCATTAAAAGCCATAACACGAGCGCAAGCTAAAGGACAAGAGAGAAAACGAGTAGACTCGGAGCAAGAAAAGAATGAAAACCTAGAACTCAGAGTATAGGTAGCGAAAGACTCGGAAGATCCACTTGAGAGTACCCAAACAAAGAAAAACCAAAGGTGGAAGGATAGAAGGGAAAAACTCAGAGATAAATGGATGAAGAACAAAAGTAAGGAAGACAAGAAGGGCATAAGAGATGGTAAGAAACCTAAGCAACCTAAAATTCAAGAAGAAAACCCCATTACACCTCAAACATTAGAACCAAACAAGCCAGCATCAATCTTAGCCGACCCAAGAACGGACGATTTGGATATGTGATTGAAAGCTTACCAAGCAAGGATCATGACTAGACCAAACATAGAGCAACACGAGAAACTCTATCCACAAGGGGAGTTAGAAAAGGAGAGACTTGCGATATGTAGAAAACTCATAGAGGTGGCTCAACCGACTCAAGAAAAGATTATCCCTGTCCTCTCAGAGACGAGAATATCCGGGAATCAATACAATGATTGTCTTAAAACAAAGGACCAGAAACAAAAAGAGAAAGGAAATAAGGAAGATTTACCTCGCACTCAAGACAAATCAATATCCATAGTCCCTGATTTAGAGGCTGATTGGCCAAGAGAGTTGTGGACTAGGATTCAACAAGATCAATGGAAAAAGAATGGAAATGCAAAACCTCCTTTTGAGGAATTAGATGTGGAAGACTATCAGCCAACACCAAATTTGAAAGAAATATATGAAGAAGTCTCGATACTAGACCAAAATAGAGAGGAAGCACACAACATTTCTATTGGAACAAACCAATCACAAATTGGTGATTACAAAGAGTTTGAAGCAAGCTCATGATCATATTGAAGTGGAAGAAGACACTTGAGAAAGTGAAGAGATCTCAGGAATGAAGTTTGTATACATATGTACATTATAGGTGGAAATTCTTGTAATTGGAATAGAGATAATCCTTAGGATGATAAGGAGTAATGTAATAGACATGAGATAAGTCTAGAAATATATGTATATAAGTCAATGATGTAAAGAAATACATACGAGAGTCATTTGAAGACAAGTGTCATAGAGATAGATGTGTAGAGAGTCTTTCTCAGGAATTTAGTGACGAGTTTTTCTCTGAGTTCTCTCAGTCTGATCATCTGGATCAGAAATCCTCTTGTACACATCTAATCTGGAAGATAATGAAGCTATGTTCAGAATTTTATGATCCAATTCCTTTCCTACTATGAGTATGATCAATAGGAACATTGGTATGTAGAATCTGCAGATAGACTTCTCAGAGTCCCGCATTTTTTTGTGTCAATGTCTTGCTTAGATCTCAGTGTATAGTGTAAAGTTTTTAATGACTGAGCATTCAAAATCTAAGTTAGAAGGTAAGGAAGCTATGGCTAAAAGCATTTAGCTAAACGGGATTTGTGCTATGAGAAATCAACTTAAGAAGTTGACAATGTCAAAGTCGCCATTTTTGGAAGACAGTTTTGACATGCTTTTGATCTTAAGGATCAAATTGAAGTTTTAATGATTCTTTTGAAGGACTAATGGTTGATATGATTGCATAAAGGTAGCTTGGAGGTATGTATATCTTTAGATTGAAGAAATCTAAAGATATGTGCAGGTAATGAAGTCAATCTTTCAAGTAGACTTCTTGAAGAAGGAAAATTCTCACTTAGAGCATTGTTCATGAATGATTTGGTAAATCAAAGTAACATTTGTGTAAATTTTGGTCTATAACTGATATAGAGGTGCTCTTAGATCAGTATAGATCAAGTCTTTGGAGATTAAAAGGTCTCCAACAGTGGTATCAGAGCTGAAGGTGCAATACAAGTGAAGTAAAGGCATTAGAAGTCCCGACTGTTGCAGATATTGAAGTTCTTTCTAATTGAAGGTGGACAAGGACAAATTCTTGAAGATAACCTGCAGAAGTACAAAGCACGAGTTTGAAGGATAAAAAAGGATTGAAGCTTCATATCAAAGGTACGCTTTTCTATCATAAATCATAGTATTTGCAGACACAGAAGATCAAAGATGGGAGAAAGCTTGCAGATTGATAAGCTAGATAGGGAGAACTATCCAGCTTTGTCCATGAGGATGGAGGCACACCTCATGAGTAAAGATTTGAGCAAGAGCAATGATGAAGGAAAAGAATTGTCCAAATTACTTATGGGCAGAAGCTATCAACACTGCAACATACCTTGTGAATAGGTTACCTTGTAAAGCATTGGAGGGAAGAACTCCTTATGAAGCATGGTGGGGTAAGAAACCTACTCTTGATCATTGTAAGGTATTTGGATGTTTAGCATATGCTTATGTTCCTTCACAATTGAGACATAATCTAGAACCCAAAGCAGAGAAGTATATGTTTATTGGGTATGATGATAGACAGATGGGTTACAGATTGTGGAGTCCATCTACAAAGCAATTTCTTGTTACCAAAGATGTTACATTTGATGAGCAAAGCACATGGTATACAGGGTCAACAAATGATTATGCAGATGACAAAGAAATACAAAGAAAAGGGAAGACAAAATTAAGTATGTATGAAGAAGATATTGATGATGTTGATTGTAAAAGTAAATTGCATAATAATATTGAAGATGGGCCAAGATTCGATCCAGAATCAAATGTGGCTGAGACTTCAAGAAGTGCAGAGGTCAGAAGATCCTCAAGGGAAAGAAAAGAGCCTATCAGGTATAGCTATGATACATCTTTCTTAACAACAAAAGATTATGCTTAAATTGTGAAGACAAAAGAGGATCCAATCACATATGAAGAAGCTAATGGTAAACAGAATTGGGAGAAGGCAATGCAAGAAGAGTATGATGCTTTACTTGAAAATGAAACATGGGAATTGGTGCCAAGACCAAAGAATCAGAAAGTCATTGGATGTAAGTGGGTGTATAAAACAAAAAGGTTTGCAGATGGTAAGGTGTCTAGATACAAGGCTAGACTTGTGGTCAAAGGTTATGCCCAAACTTATGGGGTAGATTATGATGAAACCTTTAGTCCTGTTGCTAAGATGTCTACAATTAGATCATTTATTGCTATTGTTGCTTGTAAAGGATGGAAGTTATCACAATTAGACATGAAGAATGCATTTCTGAATGGATACATTGCAGATGAAGTGTACATGGAGCAACCAGAAGGCTTCATGGATTCAATTGGATCAGATTATGTGTGTAAGCTTAAAAGAGCTTTGTATGGGTTGAAGCAAGACCCAAGAGCATGGAATTATAGGCTCATTAAGTTCTTGAATGAATGTGGATTTCGAGCATCAAAGGCAGATAGTAGCTTGCTAGTGAAGGCAAGTGAAAATGGATACATATATATGTGTATTTATGTTGATGATATCATTGTCACAGGTACAGATGCTCAAGGAATCAATGAGCTTAAGAAACAAATAGAGAAGGAATTTAAGATAAGTGATTTGGGAAACTTATCTTATTTCTTAGGAATGCAGATTGTATATACTCAACATGGAATATATGTTACACAAGAGAGATACTTGAAGAATCTTCTGGTCAAATTTAACATGGAAGATTGCAGGCCTTCAAGCACACCATTGGAGGTAAATCATAAGTTAAGCAGGTATGGAGGTGAAGAATTTAATGACATGAAGAAATATCAGAGTTTGGTAGGTAGTTTAATCTATGCTACCTTGACAATGCCAGATCTATCATATGCAGTAGGTGTGTTATCACAATTCATGCATTGTCCAAAGAAGACTCATTGGATTGCAGCTCAAAGGGTACTCAGATATATCAAAGGAACCCTAAATGAAGGATTGTATTATGGATTTACTTCTGATACAAGAATTAAAGTATTTAGTGATACAGATTGGGCAGGTGATTCAGATGATAGAAGGTCTACTCATGGGTATCTCTATTACATTGGAGATAAGTTAGTTTCTTGGTACTCAAAGAAGCAACATACAGTTGCTTTGTCATCCACAGAAGCTGAGTATAAAGGATTGGTAGAGGCTGCAAAAGAAGTAATATGGTTAAAGACCTTGTTGAAGAGTTTTGGAACTGATCAGAGTACTCCAATTATATTTGGAGACAATATGAGTTCATTATATTTGGCAGCTAATCATGTTTTTCATGCAAGGACTAAGCATATAGAGATTCAGTATCATTTCTTGAGAGAAAAGGTACTTGATAAAGAGATTGAAGTGATGTATACTCCAACAAAAGAACAATTTGCAGATATGTTAACAAAAAGCTTGGATGGACCTAAGCTACAGAGATTCAAAGAGATGGCAGGAGTGAAGAAGAATGGAATAATCACAATTAGTGATTGAGGGGGAGTAGTTGGAACAAACCAATCACAAATTGGTGATTACAAAGAGTTTGAAGCAAGCTCATGATCAGATTGAAGTGGAAGAAGACACTTGAGAAAGTGAAGAGATCTCAGGAATGAAGTCTGTATATATATGTACATTACAGGTGGAAATTCTTGTAATTTGAATAGAGATAATCCTTAGGATGATAAAGAGTAATGTAATAGATGCGAGATAAGTCTAGAACTATATGTATATAAGTCAATGATGTAAAGAAATACATACGAGAGTCATTTGAAGACAAGTGTCATAGAGATAGATGTGTAGAGAGTCTTTCTTAGGAATTTAGCGACGAGTTTTTCTCTGAGTTCTCTCAGTCTGATCATCTGGATCAGAAATCCTTTTGTACACATCTAATCTGGAAGATATGAAGCTATGTTCAGAATTTTATGATCCAATTCTTTCCTACTGTGAGTATGATCAATAGGAACATTGGTATGTAGAATCTGCAGATAGACTTCTCAGAGTCGCGCATTTTTTTGTGTCAATGTCTTGCTTAGATCTCAGTGTATAGTGTAAATTTTTTAATGAGCGAGCATTCAAAATATAAGTTAGAAGGTAAGGAAGCTATGGCTAAAAGCATTTAGCAAAACGGGATATGTGCTATGAGAAATCAACTTAAGAAGTTGACCATGTCAAAGTCGCCATTTCTGGAAGACAGTTTTGACATACTTTTGATCTTAAGGATCAAATTGAAGTTTTAATGATTCTTTTGAAGAAGTAATGGTTGATATGATTGCACAAAGGTAGCTTGGAGGTATGTATATCTTTAGATTGAAGAAATCTGAAGATATGTGCAGGTAATGAAGTCAATCTTTCAAGTAGACTTCTTGACGAAGGAAAATTCTCACTCAGAGAATTGTTCATGAATGATTTGGTAAATCAAAGTAACATTTGTGTAAAGTTTGGTCTATAATTGATATAGAGGTGCTCTTAGATCAGTATAGATCAAGTCTTTGGAGATTAAAAGGTCTCCAACAATTTCTACCCTACCAAACTACATGGGAGAATATGAGAAGGAATCCATAATCTTCGGGGCTCCCACAGTATGAGGAAAGGAAAAGGAGTCTTCAGACAAGACCTCACACAATTTAGCAAAACTCAAAAAAACCAAAGGACAACTTCTATTGACAGTGGAAGAATTACTACGTGTCAAGCCTCAAATATGGAAACAATTAGTGGGACAGTTGAAGTTAGAGCATGAGAAGAACAAAAAGGAAAGTAAGGAAACTGAAACCCCTTCAAGTATACAAATTTCGGTGGATAAAGTGGGAGAATTTAGCAAAGGGGATGAGGGCAACATATGTTTACCCATCACATACAATGGATACATGACCAAGGCCATACTAGATATAGGAGCAGGAGTGGGTATTGCCACCAAAGAGATTTGGGAGAAATGGGGAAATCCAGCCCTATGACCAACTTGTATGAAGCTTCAATTAGCAAATGGTCACAAAGAGAGACCCCTGGGAATATTGGAGAAAATTAAGTTAACCACCTGCGGAGTGGAATTCGAACACACGTTAGTAATATGTCAATTTGGAAAAGCTAATAATTATGAAATGATATTAGGACGACCTTTCATGAGATAACTCAGGGTAGTACAAGACTAGGGAAGAGACTCAAAGCAATGCCCTTACACTTATAATGATGTTTATGCAGCAAAAATTAAAGAAGAAATAGACAAACTATTAGCAGTCGGATTCATTTACGAGATAGAACACACCGAATGGGTCTCACCATTAGTAACTGTGCCCAAAAAGAACAGGAAACTGAGTGCATTAATATGAAGAAAGTCAATCCAGTCACAATCCATGATAGCTACCCTTTACCTATCACTGATCACCTCTTGGAAAGAGTTGCAGGTAAGGAAGTCTATAGCTTCTGATGGATTCTTTGGATACAACCAAGTAGCTATTGCTACAGAGGACCAACATAAGACCGAATTAGCCACTAAATGGGGTGTCTATGCTTTTAGGGTGATGCCTTTGGGCTCACAAATGCCCCTGCTACTTTCCAAAGGTTGATGTGTCACGTCTTCAAAGAATTCCTAAGGAAGAGTATGGAAGTATATGTAGACAACTTATGCACATACTCAGATAGGAGACAGGAATATGTTCTAGAGTTGCGAAGAATATTTGAAAAATTTTGGCAATATAGAGTATGCCAGAATTCTGAGAAGTGCGTATTTATGGTGAGACAAGGAAAATTCCTAGGACATATTGTCTCTAGGAATGGAATTTCTACCGATGAAGACAAGATCAAAGTAATTTTAGAACTTCCAAGGCCAAAAAATGCAAATGAAGTGCAAGCATTCATGGGTCATTGTGGATACTATCGTCGATTTATCCACATGTACGCCATAATTGCCAAGCCATTATATGGACTGTTGACCCAATTCACATGGATGGACGAATGTGAGAAAGCGTTTAATGAACTAAAAAAACAACTTAGCACAGCACCTATTTTGAAAACACCCAACTCGAACAAGCCTTTTCATATTCATGTGGATGCTTACAATTACGCAACAGGATGCATTTTAGCTCAACCGGTACATATAGGAAAGTTGGGCCATCCTATTGCCTATGCAAGCAAACAACTGAATCAAGCTAAAAGAAACTATACAACTACGGAGCAAGAAGGTTTAGGGATGGTGTATGCTATAAGGAAATTTAGACACTACCTTTTAGTCAGCAAGTTCAAGTTCTTCATAGATCATCAAGCCCTATTGTACTTAGTCAATAAGCCTTGTAACACGGGAAGACTAGTGAGATGGTTTCTGTTATTAATGGAGTTCAATTTTGAAGTAATTGTAAAAAAGGGAAATACCCATGTGAGAGCTAATCATCTCTCTAGGTTAACGCACGAAGAACACCTAGCGGAGTACCCGACGATTTGCCAGACACTTACCTATTCAATTTGGAAGTATGTCCTAAGTGGTCAGAAAAGCTAATTCCAATACTCACTCATGAACCACAACACTCAATTAACAAGGAGATTAGAAAGGAAATTCTGCAATCGTGTAACTTATACATTGTAGCTGGAAGTATGTACCATAAAGAACCCAACATTGTATTGTTTAGATGTGTAGAAGAAGACGAACAGAAGAACTTGATTGAATAAGCACATGTAAAAAATGGAGAATACACAAGGGAACTCATGGAACTCTAAGAGAATTGAAATGATTAGGAGTCTATTGGCCTCATATGCCTAAGGATGTTCATGAGTATGTTGCTACTTGCATGGAATGTCAAGAAACCACTCCAAATGACCATATATTGAGGGAGAATCAAGCGAAAAGAAGAAAAGAAGAAGACAAAGAAAGAAGCTTCATTAAAAAGATCATACCTGAAGATACATATCTGCAAGAAGCCCCGCAGGGGTGCAACACCCATCTCTGCACAGAGCCCCGCAGGGGTACATATCAAGGAAAAAGCACATAGGTGGAAGGAGGAACCAGGGCCAGGAAAGTATCCAAGAAGTCCAAGAAGATAATTGGTAGGTACTAATCCTTCCGCTGACAACGTGCGATGAAAAGAAAGTAAACAGGCTCAAAGCAATACAACAGGGTCAGATGTGTGCAACCAGGACAAATCAGAGGAACAAAAGCTAGAAAGAGGTCACTGGTGGCGTGCGTGACAACCCAACTGAATATAGCAACCCAGATATGTCATATAAGGAATACCAAGGGGCAAACAGAAGCAAAGGACATACCTCGGATAAGATAACCAATTGTCTGACAGTCCTTGTTGCTACTTCGACCATTGGGTGCGTGTATTGAGACCTCTTAAACAAGCTGAAGACAAGAAGTAAAGCCTGTCAAGGGACGACAGAGACAAAGAGGGGGAGAGTGTTGCAGAGCAAAGAGAGCACAAGGCAGAGAAAAAGAAGGCCCCAAAATTTTTCCGATTTGGACACCCAATTTTTGTATTATAACCATTCTTGTAACATAATTTCCGTTGTAAATGCACTAGATGAGTCCTCTAGATGCATCCCCACAGAAGATTAGAAGCTTACCCATGTAAATTAGTAGGAAATTAGTCTTTTAGTGAATAAAGTGCCGGTCTCTTGTGTGAAAGGACCATTTTTAGGGCACAAGATTATATAAGTCAATTGGTGACTCTTTGTAAAGACCTTTTGCCATTGTGAGAATCAAGAGCACAGAATTTCGAATTTGTGTCTTCTCCTCTCTGTATCTTCTTCTTTGTAAGCTTGTATGCATGTGTGTTGCTTGAAAGAGTGTTAGGAAGTGTTGTCTATCCACGAGAGTGTTTGTTTGTTGTGGTTAAGGTGTGTGTGAAGTGTAGGAAGTGCTGAAGTGTAGGAAGGTCATTCCTGTGACTCCATATTTTGCTCATAACTTGAAGCAAAAGCATCAGAATTGAGTGAAAATACCACCATTGGATGCGTCTTCTCGAGAGCTTCGAAACGCATATTTTATTTGCTATATTTGGAGTTCGGAGCTGAGAGAAAAGCTCAATTTACTGTTGACTGTTGCACCAAGTATCGCGACACCATGACTGACAGTTGAAGCTTGTTTGGTTTAGTTCTTGCCTTGTTTGCACTCTTTGAGTAACTCATTTGCATTGATCATCATTTGAATGCATGTCTTCATACACTCGGCTAGGTTTTGATACTCATCGGATTGGTAATTAAAGCGTGAATCCCCACTATATGCACTTGAGGGGGATTGAGGTATAGTCTCTTTCTCCACAAGTCCCTAAGTTGGTTCTTAGGTACACACGTTTTTTGGCGCTGTTGCCGGGGAGTGTCGAATCAAACTGAGGCATTCGTGTGATGGTAAGTAGCTTTTTGCATTGAAGTGAGTGGAGGAATGGTGATTTTCTCTTCTTTGGTAAGTCACACTCATCCGCACTTACTACTTCTCACTCTTGAAGTGTGTGTAGTGAGTTATTAGTCTAGGGAAGTGAGTTGAGTGAGTAGAGTAGGAGGAAGAAGGGAGTAGTTAGGAAGTTAGAGTAGCCATTAAGTCTAGTCTTGTGAGTCTTTGGAGTTAGAAAGAATCTTTCAACAGAAAAGAGTATAAAAACCAAAAAACATTGTCCTTTTCAATTCACTTGTTCCCAACACAAGTATCGTGTGCGCACTCTGTCGAGTATCGTGAGTTGAGACCGGAGATTTTGGGAGCCTTGCAGAGCAAGCCAGAGGGATAAGGGAGTGGGAAGCGCTTTCAAGGTGAGCACACACTAAATCCTTGTGCAAAATTACTTTTGAAATCAAGTTTTCAGAAAAACGATCTGCGGTAAGTATCGTGAAGGCCATACCGGGGTAGAGAAGAAATATTTTGCTGATTCAGGCTAAGAGGGGAGGGTTGATGCACTCAAAACACATGTGTATGCACTCAAAAACCAAAAACAACACTTGCAAAAATTGAAAAGTGTCAAGTATCGTTTTTCTCCCGTGGTCGAGTATCGTGATACCTAAGTATCGTGATCTCCTGTGGTTGAGTATCATGATACCTGACCTCGTTGAGTATCGAGTATCGTGTAATCCTTTTCACGATACCTGTCAAATATCAGGTATCGTTGAATCGGGTCTGACGATACATGCTAAGTATCAAGTATCGTTGAGAATTTCTCACGATACTTGTTGGATATCGCATATCGTGTATCATGAAATTCAGGTCGTGATACTCGTTGAGTATTGTGTATCGTGAGTTTCGGATCGCGATACTTGCTGGATATCGTATATCGTGAAGACTATTTTCCTGATACCTGACGAGTATCGAGTATCGTCTTGAATTGCCTCGCGATACTTTTCATGTATCAAGTATCGTCATTTTCTCGGTGAATATCGTGTATCGTGTATCGTAAGATCCATGATCGCGATACCTACTGAGTATCGAGTATCATGTTTCTTGACTATCGAGTATCGTGTTTATCCAAGTATCGTATATTGTCTTCTGAGAAGTATCGAGTATCATTTTTGGTAGATATCGTGTATCATCTGGTTCAAAGGTCGAGTATCGTGGTACTCTTCTTATGTGTCAGATATCGAGTATCGTGAACTTTTTGGGGTCAAGTATCGTGACATGAGGTTTCACAGTCAGTCCTTTCCCAACCAAATTTTTCTAGAATTTTGACCCTTAGTGTAGAACTCTAGAAGCTGGAGGTTGGCTAAGGTTAAAAAGAACTTTAAAGTGAATGAACCTGAGATCTGGGAGAACCCTAGGAAGCCGAAGAAGTGTGATCTCTTCAGTGGGAAGTGTAGCCGAACCAAGTAGCCGCTCACATTATTTTGAAACCTCTAGTGAGTCAGAGGAAGAAATTCCTATGGCTTCAGAGGATATGCAAAACACTGTACCAATGATTGGCATGATGTCAATTATTGAGGGAGAATATCGGACATCTTTAGAATATGTGACCACCAATCACCATGAGGTACCCATATACCTAGATGGACTAAACCGATCAGTGGCCAGATTGAAGAAAGCTTCAGATGCTTACATAGTGCCTAGGCTAGCAATTAAGTATGCAGGAGGAGTTTATATGGATAAAAGGGATATCCAGTATGTTGTTACAGAACATCCTGAAAACATCAATGAACTTGGGGAAGAAAACAATGCCCCAAACCTTAATGAAGACGGGAATGAAGAGCAAGTCCTAGAGGGAGATCTACTGTTGTTAGGGTTTGGAGAGGAGACCTGGTTCCCCAAGATGACTCCTTAACGGATGTGTATTTGATCAATGGAATGGAGAATCTCCTTAGAGCCCACTCTTCATTATGGGAAGCAGCCCCTAATCCAGTTACTGTCTATGAGTTACAAGATCCTGACTTCCCCACCATCATCACGTATTTGGATAAAAACCAGAGAAGGTATTGGCCCCTAACAGAGTCAGAAAGAGCCGGGTTGAAATATCAGAACATTCCAGTGTTTCCCCCGAGGGATCAAGCCACTACTTCACAAAACCCACATGGAACCTCTCAGAATAATTCATTCCAACAGTCAGGACAAACACAACAAACACATATTCCGGTTAGACCACACGTACAGTTTGCTATGCCTGCAGATAACCCCCACTATCGGCCTCAACCACCTGTTGACCCAAGGAACGGAATTCCTGCCCCAGTCAGACCACCTGTAGTAAGAGGACCTGGTATACCGATAAGAAGACCAGTTTTCCCTGTGATGCCTAGACCACCTGAAGCAGGAAGGAGATTAAGGCCAATCCAAGTTGCCAAATGTATGAGAAACCATTATGATGGTTCTAGTGAACCTTACAATCATATAGTTGAATTTAAGCAAGTAATCAGAGCCGAACAGGTAGAAGATTTCTTGATCCAATATGAATCTTTTGGTCTAACTTTGACGGACACAGCTCTAGCTTGGTTCTAGCCATTAGATCCTAATAATTTTCAAAACATGGAACAAGTCTATCAAGAAATGATTGAGGAATTCACTAAGTCTGGAATTAAAAGCAACTCGTCATCGTTGATTCATAGCTTTAAGCAAGCTCCTACGGAATCAGTGAGACTGGCAGCAAGAAGATTCAAGCAATATGTGGATAGGTGCCCAGTGGAAGAGAGACCTACTCAAAACAAAATGGTGTCATTATTTTTGGAAGGATTATTGAATGGATCATTAAGATCTTTGGTATACGTGAAAAGAGTTCAAACCTTGCAAGAATGTATGAAAGAATGTATTGACCTAGAGGACAATCTAGCGGAGGATCTGAAAATACCTCAAGGTAGTATCAAAAGAGAAGATTCAGCTAGCAGCACATCAAACCCTAAGAACAATGTAGAAGAAATAGCCGACTTAGTAGCAAAGAAGTTGAACGTTCAGGGACAGAGGAGCTACCCCAACAACCCAATGAGAGTGCCCATGCTTAGAAGATGTATGCATTGTGGAGGTGATCATCCCTCTCATCTGTGCACTAGGGGAGTAATCCCACCACCTGCTTATGCTTACAATAGACCACCCGTTCCGGGCCCTCTACAATATTGCAGCATAGAACAAAAGTATACAAATCGTGGCACGAAAAACTGTCCTTACAATAGGAAATCAAGACCTGTACAACCTGTCATGAGACCTTACGGATACCCTCAGAGAGATCAAGGAGGTGAAGCCTTTAGATATCCCACATATCAGCAGCATGCACCTGTACCACGACCATATGCTTAACCGGTGTTAGGACAACAACCACCCCATCCTCAGAATGTTGTCTCGGTGAAAGTAGCTCGACATGAAGAAAACCCAGAGAGAGCAATAGTACCAGCCACACCCTTAGCTAGTAAGTAATCATACGACCCATCTTATGACCATAGTCAAGGAGATTATTCCACTTATGAGAGCTCTATGATAGAATATGGACAAATGTACGAACCATATGCCTATGGCATGGAAGTGCCGGATAGTTCCTACGGATATGAGCAGGACTATGTGTCATTGATGTACACAGCCCCCAGGGCATCCATACCCCCCCGACCCATGAACAGACCGCCTGTACCTAGAGGACCATGTTATAGATGTGGAGGTGATCATTATATCAGAGAATGTACACTACCAAACCCACCACCACCACAGCGAGTCTGGGAAGGATACTGTAGTGATTGTGGTAAAGAACACCTTTTCAGAGATTACCCCAAGAACCCCAACAAAGTTAACTCGAACGTACAGATTAATGTGATAGAAGTGATAGAGTCATCAGTGAGTGATAAGGAGTACACTGTACAGTTGAAAGCAATAACTAGAGCCAAAGCTAGAGAGACTCCAGACAAAACTGAAGAAAATGATCAAGGTGACAGAGAAATGAACATCCCTATACCTCAAATAGTTGAAGACTCAGAAGAGCCTGAGAAAAGTGTTACAAGTAAATGAACACAGAGATGGAAGAACCGTAGAGATAGGATGAAGGAAAAGAAACTACAACAAAAGAAGGAAAAGGAAAAGAGCGAACAAAATCCAAAAGAGAAACAAGAAGAGGAGGACAAAATTCGGAAAGGAAAGTCAAAAAAAGAAGAGGTAGGATCAGTTTTAGCAGATCCCATGCCTGAAGAATTAGCCATGTGGATTCAGGCGTACAAGGCACGAATAAGAGCAAGACCTACCATCGAACAACATGAAAGAGAATATCCTAGAGGTGACCTAGAGAAAGAAAGGTTGGAGATATGTAAGAAATTAATTGAAGTAGCTCAACAAACCTTAGAAAAACCTGTTGTTCAATTACCCAACTCGCGAATTCCTGAAAGAGAATTCCAAGAGTGTGTCATCCCTAAGGACCCCCAGAAACCCGAAGCAGGTGAGACACATAATGGAAATTGCTGCAAGGATAAAAGGGAAGGATCCATTGTTCTCGAAGTAGAAGGGGAATGGCCTAAAGATTTGTGGGCAAGAGTCCAAGAAGACCGATGGAAGAAAGTGGAAGGAATAGAACCACCCTTTGAGGAGTTGGAAGCAGAAGGTGAAATAGACGATTCGATACCTGAACTAAATTCAGAGGGATTATTACAAATAGACCAAACTGACAAGGATAATGACAGTATAAGGGTCTTGCCAAATTACACAGGAGAGTACGAACATAATTCGGAATTATATTGCATTCCCTCGATAAGGAAAAAAGAACCGAACCCATCAGTCAAAACATCGGATATCATACAACATCTTAAAAAGGTAAAAATCCCTTGTACTCTGACGTTGGAAGAACTGTTAAGGATCAAACAACATTTGAAGGAGAAACTGACCAGCCAATTGGAGATCAAGGTGGAAGAAAAGGAGATGTCTGATGAAGTAAACACAGTAAAAATCCCAGTCGATAAGGTTGGAGATGTTAGTGAGGGAGATGAAGGAAACACGTGCCTTCCAATTACCTATAGAGGTTACACTACTAAAGCCATCTTAGATTCTGGAGCTGGAGTAGGAATAGCAACTAAAGAAATCTGGGAGAAATGGGGAAAACTAGCTCTAAGACCAACACACATGAAGATACAAATGGCAGACGGACACACTGAACGACCCTTGGGATTATTGGAACGGGTAGTTTTTATCACTTGCGGAGTTGAGTTCGAGCACACCTTAGCGATATGTCAATTTGAAAGGCCTAGAAATTATGAAATGATACTTGGAAGACCTTTCATGAGACAACTAAAGGTAGTGCAAGATTGGGGAAAAGATGCGGTCTACCTACAGCATGAAGGAACCACCACAAGAATAAATCTCCACACATATACATATCAAGATGTTCCCCCCTTACAATGGAATCAAATTCACAAGGAGGAAGATAACCAATCGATTCATAGTATAGGTTCAAGTGATCAATCGTGGATGAACGAAGACACTCATCTATGGATATGCCACACTGCGAAAAAGGAAGAGGATAGGAGGAAAGTATGGCAGCAAAGGCAAGGAGTTGCTAGATCTGTACAAGATCCAGCCTATATGCCTCAAATATTCTTAGATGAAGAATTTGAACCTCATGGTTGGATGGAGATTTTAGCTACTCTTGATGTTTGTGTAAACGAAGAAGTGATAACCATGAATGAATGCATTGATGAGGAAGGATATGATGTTAGTCTATACATGGTAGTTCTTCAAGAGGCTGAAGAAGGGGAAGTGATAGAAAAGGAATGGAAGGAGGACTATGAGAGCATTGAAATGCAGCAAGAGCAAATGGAAATAGAAAGTGGAAATCAAGAAGTAGTGTCATAGCTAATGAAATAAATCAAGAACCAACACAGGAAGAGGAGCTTGGGTTAGATAAAGCAAAAAATGACGAAGAAAACAAGCCACAAGATCAGTTTGAAGTGCCTGCCCACTTCAAAAAATATGAGGTAGAAGAGAGAAGAATTGCTATTCAAATGCCAAAACGAGAAGCACAGCCAGGAATAGCATATGACAACAAAGAACAGACCAAGAAAATAGTAGTAACCTTAGAGGAAGGAGAAGAACGATGTACTTTTATAGGACAGGATGTCTCTATGGAGGAAGAACAAGAGTTAATACGCCTCATAAGGGAATACAGGGATGTCTTTGCCTGGACATATAAGGATTTGAAAGGAGTAGATCCATCTATATGTGCACATAGAATCCCTATGACATCTGAAGCTAAACCTTCCAAACAAAGACCTTACACATACAATGATGTTTACTCAGCAAAGATCAAAGAAGAAATAGATAAGTTGTTAGATGTTGGGTTCATTTATGAGATCGAACACACGGAATGGGTGTCACCTTTGGTGGTCGTACCGAAAAAGAATGGTAAGTTAAGAGTATGCATAAATCTGAAAAAAGTAAATGCTGCCACCATTAGAGATAGTTACCCATTACCCATCACAGATCATCTTTTGGAAAGAGTGGCAGGGAAGGAAGTTTATAGTTTTTTGGTTTTCAGGTTATAATCAGGTAGCTATTGCTCCTGAGGACCAGCATAAAATAGCCTTTGCAACTGAATGGGGAGTGTATGCCTTTAGGGTTATGCCTTTCGGCCTAACCAATGCCCCAGCCACTTTCCAAAGATTGATGTGCCATGTATTCAAGGAGTTCCTGAGAAAGAGTATGGAGGTATACGTGGATGATTTATGCACTTATTCAGCTATACGATCACAGCATATCCCTAGACTACGAAAGATCTTTGCCAAATGACGACAATATAGAGTATGCCTCAACCTAGAAAAATGTGTCTTCATGGTTCGACAAGATATTAGGACATATTGTCTCTAAGAATGGAATCTCAACTGACGAAGATAGCGAATGTGCATCCATGAAGACGAGTATCTTGTTGTTTTAGAGATGGCACATACGGGAGCAGCAGGAGGACATTTTTCTACAGATAAAACAGCAAAAATGATTCTTTTTGCAGGAATGTGGTGGCCAACTCTACATCAAGATGTTGTCACTTATGTTCAACGATGTGATACTTGTCAACGAACGAAATATCCAATTAGAAGAGAGGAGATGCCACTGAAATACATGATGAGTGCAAGAGCTTTCACAAAATGGGGAATAGACTTCATAGGACCTATTAGCCCACCAGCTAAAGGATCCCATGCCGAATACATAATCGTAGCCACAGACTATCTGACCAAATGGGTTGAAGCCAAAGCAACCAAGAGAAATGATGCAAGAACTACTGCCAAGTTTCTCTTCGAGAACGTTTTCACTAGATTTGGACTACCGATAGAAATTGAGAGTGATAGAGGCACACACTTTGTGAATGAAGTTATAGAAGCCTTACTGAATGAATTCTTGGTAATTCATAAGAAATCAGCTCCTTATCACCCACAAGCCAATGGACAAGCCGAAAGTTCAAATAAAATCTTGTGCACAGTTCTCACTAAAATTGTGAACAATGGTAGATCTGATTGGGATAAACAATCACATCACGCTTTATGGGCATTCCGAGTAGCTTACAAGACCGCCATAGGAACTACTCCTTTTAACCTAGTATATGGACAGAATGCTATCTTGCCAATTGATTTCTTAATACCCACTCTCAGAGTAGCAACAACTTATGAGTGGATGGGACATGAACTCTCAGCTCAATTGGATCAAATAGAGAAGTTACATGAAACTAGGTTACAAGCAGTAGCAGGGATTTATGCTGCTAAAAGGCGACAGAAGGCATATTTTGATGCTCATATTAAAGATAAAAATTTGAAGGAAGGAGATTTAGTTTTGGTATATACCCTGAAACAACACACAAAGAAACTGCAAAAAAGAGGATATGGCCCATTAATCATCAATCCCATATCCACCAGCGGAGCCATCAGCTTAGCAACTCTAGATGGAGAAGTATTGCCAAATTATATCAGTGGATGTCAAGTGAAAAAATATCTAGAGCCATTAATTGAAGAAATAATGTCACGATTGATAATGGGTAAGAATAGGTGCCTAGTGGAAGAAAGAATATGAGAGGAAGCCAGACAAGAAGCATTAGAGCGAATAAGAAAACGAAAAGAATGGATGAGAGAGAGAGATGAGAGATATCGACTAGGAGAGGAACTCGTCCCAATGGCTAAATTTTAGGGCCATTGAAAACCTAGGGAAACAAAGGAAGCAACCATATTTGAATTTGGGTGCCGGAACAAAAGAGTACCACTTAGTGGATGCACTCATTGACACTGTAGCTGCTATGAGCTGTATCACATTTTCATTGACACAGACACTCAAAGAGGAATTACGACCATCTAAGGCACAGCTGATTGGAATAGGAGGAAAGATCACCAAGTGTATAGGAGAGATTATTTTACCTCTACACCTTGGAAACAACACAATGGAACAAAAACTCTTAGTTTGTCACGATCAGGACTTATTGGAAGAGCTCGTGTTAGGTCAAGACTGGATATACGAATATGAAGTAACTATTCAATTGGCCTTAGGATACATCTCGGCCAAGATAGGACATCGTGAAGTATTCAGCATGCTAGACGAACGACCAATCAAAGCCGCAAGTATAGAACCAAAAACTCACTCAAATGAACACAGTGATGAATGTATGTTCACTAGCACTATGGAAACCCCTTCATTGAGTATTTCATGTGAGGATACACTAAATTCTGCTTGCACACCATCTTCTAATCTAGCAACTCACAAGAGTATCATTCTATCTGAAAACAGCTTTAGCGAAGAACCACGCACAAGAGAGACTAGTTCTCCGGGTAATCACAAGTCTGCACCTATTAGAATATACCCCAATCCTTACACTCGACAAGCTTGGATAAGGAAGGACCAAATGGCTGCATATCATCAACAACAAAAACATTATCGACATCAGAACGACCCATCGAACAAGCGAGTAAATCACTTTGGACACCGAGGTCCACAACGAATTGCTAGAATATGGATTCCAAAGAAAGTGGTAGCCACCCAACCAGCCCGCACACAAATATGGATTCCCAAGTCATGTACTCAAATGACAATCATCAAAAAGGACGAACCAATGCTCAAGGAAAATCAGTATGGTCTAAAGGCAAAACAACCAAAGATGAATAGCTACAGGACAGAAAAGGAGTCTACATATGCTTCAAAAACCATTCCAAGATTCAAAAAGCAGATAAAGCAGATGTACAACATGAGAAGCACCACATCCTTCAGGAATGTTAGGAATACAATCTGCCCCAATAGTGTGAAGCAGATCTGGATGCCAAAAAGCAAGACTAGCTGTATGCATCAACCAAGTAATTCGAGTTGCACACATATGGAGTTACCAGAATCCAAAGTATGCATGATAGGGCCACATTACAAGGCCAAGCATTCGGCACGTTATTCTTCTATTTTAGGATAGTGAAGCACATTTTCCTCTTGGGAAATAGGAGAGCACTTGTACATAATCTAAAGAAAATTACTAAAAAAATTAATAACCGCTTCAGATGAACTAACTTTTCTGTTTTTCTTTCAGAAAAGAACATAAAAATATCTAAAAGTGGGAAAAATCCCAGGTATTACCTTTCTCACACCCACGGGGAAGGGACGACACCATTCACGCAGAGCATTGCCAATCTTATGAAAGACAAATGAAGGAGGATTTTTGATACTATCTTGCCACTAATTCATACTCTATATTGAGTGCAGATGGCATCCTCTAATTCCGAAGCAACGCAAGAGGAAGAGGTCCACATTCTTCCTTTGGAATCAATAACAAAAGCAAGAGGCCATTGGTTTCTGGATGACCAACCGGTATCGGAACTCATTTTCATGGTGACCATCAAGATTATGGACAGGGATCACTACTTCCCTATCATGTCACAAGATTTCTAGACCATCATACAAGGATTACCGCGCATGACGGATATCTGGACACAAACTGGAATTGATGCATTCTTAAGACTTCCAATCTATATGCCAAATTTCCAGAGATGTACGCAAGTAATGAATACACTTCAATCTGCATCGAATAAAATGTCAGTCCCAGAGGCAAGAGTACTGGATAAAGTGGGTGCCTGGAAAACGATTCAATTCACTCATGAGCTAATTAACAGAGCTTTCGGGTGGAATCAAGAGGGAATCACGAATGTCAAAGATGAATGTCATGATCCGAAAAAGAAAACCTTTCTGGAAATCAACAGAACTGATATTGAAGATGTTGTTCGCTTAGTGCACCAGCACTTTTGTTTTCCAAGCATGCATAGATATACAACACCTCAAAAGATCGTGGTGCAACTGCTCTCACATGCTATGAGGCAAGCCGAAAATCAAGTAAATATGACTCCATATGTTCAAGACCGTCTATTTGAAGCAAAGAAGAAGTGGGGTCAGAAAAAGTTTCTAAATGGTAGTTCGGTCTTGACCCTACTTATTTATGAGGCACTAGATATGAAGAACTGCTTGCGCGTGATGCAAACCTCAACAGAGTTAGCCAAATATGCCAAGTCAGCGACGATTCCAAAGAAAAAGAAAACAGCCATCCCTATTGAAGAAGTAGGAATCAGTTCAAAGAAACCCATGAGGGGTACAAAGCGCCTTAGAGAGGAAGAAGCCCAGGTTACACCCCAATCAAAGAGGACACACACATTGCCAAAGATTCTTGGGACCCAACAACCAATTACAAAAAGAGATCTCTCTGCTGCCCTAGAAGAAACACATCAGTTTATGCAGGGGCAAGTAAATTTAAATATTCAAGGTCACCATTACAGACACGCAAGCAAAGAAAGAAGACAGAAAGATAAAGAACAGACCCCTAAACACGTGGCCACATATAAAGAATTAGGTTTAGAAGATTCTAGCTCTGAGGCAGAATCTAGTCACGAAAAAGACACTCTGGACACTGATATAAGGACAGAAAATCACAATGAAGAATGGACAGAGATTAATCAAGTCGAAGTCACGCCAGACAACCAACAGGGACAGGCAAAGAGCCAAGAACCCACTGAACCAGAGCACGTAATTTAATTAAATGAAAAGTCAAAGGTCAGCATCAAGGAAGCTCCAATAACTAATAAAGATGCAAAACCACCTATCAAAGAGGAAATACAAACTCCAATAAACCAAGACTCAGGCCTACTACAAAACAAAGAGCCAACCGTGATTGAAGTGTCTGATGATACACCTCAAAATAAGATTGACCACATGGAGGCTGAGCCAAGGATCCAACTTCATATTAGGAAGCCCCATGATACTACATTACACATGGAACAAGGGAAAGATGTGACAACCGGAGCAGAACCTAATATCCCTACCACTTGGTTAAATGTGGATGTAACTCAATTGAAACCGGTTGTCAAGCAAATGATCCAAACGGCCATGGAGACGCAACAGCAAATGATGGATACAGATGCGGATTATGACAAGGCCATGCGCGAAAAGAATCAATTTCAAATCATGAGTGAACAACTGTCCGCACAGCTCATCTAGGCCCAGAAAGAGATTACAGCCAAAGGAACGGAGTTACTCGCAGTAAAAACACAATGTGATACATTGATGCACCAGCATCATCAGCTACAGACACAACTGACAGAATTACAAAGACAGCATGAAGCTAGTGAAGCAGACAAGGAGAGAATGAAAGCTAGAAGTAATCTGCTCGAGACACAACTAAAGGTGTACATGGAGAAAAATGACAATTTACGAAACAGAAATAAAGAATTGATGAAGTCATTGCTATATGATCAACCTATCGAAAAACAAGAGACTACAGATATTGACCAGAAAGAATTAAGAGATCAGATTGAGAAATATGCAGATTTGCTGAAACACGAGCAAGCATTGAGAGCAGAATGGGAACATAAGTACATTCAAGACACCAATGAGCTCAAAAAGCAACTGAATACGGCCAATGGCAAACTTTCCGTGAGTTATAGTGAAAACATGGATCAGGTAGCAGAAATTGGCAATGAGTTGCTTGTGACAAAAGAAGCTTTAAGGGAAGCAATGCAAGAAATAAAAGAAAAGACTGACCGACTTACGAAATTAAACGTTAAAGCACAAAGCCAACACCAATCGGGACACCAGTAGAGCCAAGACAAGAAAATCCTACTGACGAGGTAGAGGTACGTCCTCTATCTCTCCCGATTTATAATTCTCCAATGAAAGAGCAGATGGTGGAAACTCATGATGATCATCCAATGCCATATACTGCAAAAATAAGTCAGAAGGAACGGGCACTATTGGTGTCCCAGTTGACATAAAATTTTGAAAATGAAGTCATCAAAGTCATGAAAGAAGCAAGGATTAAAGGTAAAGACTTGGAGATGATCATGAAGCCTTTCAACATTCCGTATGGACTATTGAAAGAGAAAACAAGGCAATACATAAAGAAAATCACACAGAAAAACCCAGACGAACAGCTTCAGTTCAACAATGACAGGTTCAACTATACTCAAGAGGAATTTGAAGAAGCACAGCCTGTTTGGAGAAGAAAATTTTTGGAGAAACATCCTACATTACGGGTGCACTGGCAAGTGGCACCATATTTATTACAGGTTAATCCTTCTTTTTGTCCAACACCATGGCGCAGAGAAGCACGAGAATTTTTGGATATGCAAAAGAATGGCGCTATTAATAAACAGTGGCTGAATTATCTGCTACTTCCAAGTCCACCTCATAATTATCTACCAACGGAAGACTACATGGTAAAAACCATTGAATTTTGGCTGCAGAGTTATGCAACAGTACCCGATTTAACTATCAAGATGACCAATAAAATACTCAGCATGATTCTTACAGTTTTGAAGGTGTTCAAACACGCGGCATATACATTTTTGAACTTCATTGGCATTAATCAAGGAACACATATTCTTGTTTTTGACTTGTCTGGTATGCCTAGCCGACCAACAATAATGGCATATTATTCTAGGTTGATGTTTTTTCCGAGTACCTATATGCAGACATTCGAAGAAGCCTTTTTCACAGGGTTTTTCAAAATTGATTCAGAAATCTTCTTAAAGATGTCATCTAACTTGAATGCCAGATTAGTGGCATATGAGCTAAGCTTCTTCGCCGATCATAGACAACCACCACATGACGGTGTGAAAGCAGAACAGTGGAAGCAGCTAATGATACGTGAAGCCAATCTGCTTAATGAAGCAGAGTAAAAAGTATATAGAACATACTCTCGTCGACTCCCAAAGCCTGTCGGGGACGACATAGTTCAAGAGGGGGGCAGTGTTGAAGGAGAATCAAGCAAAAAGAAGAAAAGAAGAAGACAAAGAAAGAAGCTTCATTAAAAATATCATATCTGAAGATACATCTCTGCAGGAAGCCCCGCAGGGGTGCAACATCCATCTCTGCACAGAGCCCCGCAGGGGTACATATCAAGGAAAAAGCACGTAGGTGGAAGGAGGAACCAGGGCCAGGAAAGTATCCAGGAAGTCCAAGAAGATAATTAGCAAGTACTAATCCTTCCGCTGACAGCGTGTGATGAAAAGAAAGTAAACAGGCTCAAAGCAATACAACAAGGTCAGATGTGTGCAACCAGGACAAATCAGAGGACCAAAAGCTAGAAAGAGGTCACTGGTGGCGTGCGTGACAACCCAATTGAATACATCAACCCAGATATGTGATATAAGGAATACCAAGGGGCAAACAGAAGCAAAGGACATACCTCGGATAAGATAACCAATTGTCTGATAGTCCTTGTTGCCGCTTCGACCGCTGGGTGTGTGTATTCAGACCTCTTAAACAAGCTGAAGACAAGAAGTAAAGCCTGTCAAGGGACGACAGAGACAAAGAGGGGGGGAGTGTTGCAGAGCAAAGAGAGCACAAGGCAGAGAAAAAGAAGGGCCCCAAAATTTTTCCGATTTGGACACCCAATTTTTGTATTATAACCATTCTTGTAACATAATTTCCATTGTAAATGCACTAGATGAGTCCTCTAGATGCATCCCCACAGAAGATTAGAAGCTTACCCATGTAAATTAGTAGGAAATTAGTCTTTTAGTGAATAAAGTGCCGGTCTCTTGTGTGAAAGGACCATTTTTAGGGCACATGTATACAAGTCAATTGGTGACTCTTTGTAAAGACTTTTTGCCATTGTGAGAATCAAGAGCACAGAATTTCGAATTTGTGTCTTCTCCTCTCTGTATCTTCTTCTTTGTAAGCTTGTATGCATGTGTGTTGCTTGAAAAGAGTGTTAGGAAGTGTTGTCTATCCATGAGAGTGTTTGTTTGCTGTGGTTAAGGTGTGTGTGAAGTGTAGGAAGTGCTGAAGTGTAGGAAGGTCATTCCCGTGACTCAGTATTTTGCTCATAACTTGAAGCAGAAGCGTCAAAATTGAGTCAAAATACCACCATTGGATGCTTCTTCTCGAGGGCTTCGAAACGCATATTCTATTTGCTATATTCAGAGTTTGGAGCTGAGAGAAAAGCTCAATTTACTGTTGGCTACTGCACCAAGTATCGCGACACCATGACTGACAGTTGAAGCTTGTTTGGTTTAGTTCTTGCCTTGTTTGCACTCTTTGAGTAACTCATTTGCATTGATCGTCATTTGAATGCATGTCTTCATACACTCGGCTAGGTTTTGATACTCATCGGATTGATAATTAAAGCGTGAATCCCCACTATATGCACTTGAGGGGGATTGAGGTATAGTCTCTTTCTCCACAAGTCCCTAAGTTGGTTCTTAGGTACACACCATACGTCATTACCTTTCTCTACAATAGCACCCAATTGGAGTAAGACGTTAGTGAAATTCTTAAAGACACGAGAGCATGAAGATGGAACCAGTTTGGCTAGAAAACGATCCCTAGAAGAAATGAGTAAGGACTATGTTATCATGGGGAGACAATTATTTAAGAAGGGGAAAGACAATCAACTACGACTATATGTACATGAAGGAGAGTACCTACCCATATTAGAAATGGCACACGTAGGTGCCACAAGAGGACATTTCTCAACCGAAAGAACTGTAAAAATGATCCTCTTTGCAGGCTTGTGGTGGCCAACTCTACATATGGATGCAGACACCTACGTACGAAGTTGTGAGGCATGCCAAAGAGCTAAATACCCTATTAGATGAGATGACATGCCTTTAAGACCTATGGTTTGCACGAGAGCCTTTTCCAAATGGGGTATTGATTTCATAGGACCCATTAATCCACCAGCCAAAGGATCACACGTGGAGTACATAATAGTGGCGAGAGATTATTTAACTAAATGGGTAGAAGCGAAAGCAACTCGAAAAAATGATGCACATACCAAAACTAAGTTTCTTTTTTAGCACATCTTTACTCACTTTGGACTACCTATAGAGATAGTGAGTGATCGAGGAACACATTTCATTAACGAAATAATAGAGTCCTTGATGAATGAATTCTGAGTTATTCATAAAAAATCAGCCCCTTATCACCCTCAAGCCAACGGTCAAGCAGAAAGTTCCAATAAAGTGTTGTGCACTGTATTGACAAAGATAGTCAATAGTGCAAGGTCAGATTGGGACAAACAATTGCATCATGCAATTGGGGCCTTCTAGGTGGCTTACAAGATAGCCATTGGAACTACACCATTCAACCTAGTGTATGGCCAAAATGCAATCCTGCCAATTGATTTTTTGGTGCCTACTTTAAAAGTAGCACAACAGTATGAATGGACAAGACATGAGTTGTCAAAGCAACTCGAACAACTTCAGAAGCTACACGAAACAAGACTACAAGTTGTTGCAGGAATTTATGCCACGAAAAGAAGACAAAAAGCATATTATGATGCGCACATCAAATATAAAGGCCTAAAAGAAGGAGATTTATTCCTTGTGTATACTTTGAAGCAACATGCCAAGAAGCTACAAAAATGCGGATATGGACCCCTAATAATCAATAGGATTTCAATGAGTGGAGCAGTCAACCTAGCTACATTGGATGGAGATATACTTCCTAATTACATAAGTGATTGTCGAGTAAAGCGATATATGGAACCATTGATAGATCAAATGTTGGCACGACTTGTAGGTGGTCAAAACTGTAAAAAAGAAGAAGAGAGAATTAGAGAAGAAGCAAGGCAAGAAGCCTTAGAGCGAATCAAGAGACGAAAAGAGTGGATAAAGCAAAGGGATGAATGATATTTACAACAAGAAGAACCAATTCCCATGGCCAACTACCAAGTTCACCAAGCAACACCAATAACCTCAACATATCCCAACCATATTTAAACCTAGGGATTGGAACTATCGAATACCAATTGATAGACGCATTGATAGACTCAAGAGCACCACTCAGTTGCATACAACTAATGGTTATTACGCGTCTTCATATGACCCTAAAATTCTACTAAAGCTCATATGATAAGCGTTGGGGGCCATGTCATAGAATGTATTGGGGAAGCCTTAATAGCCCTCCACCTAGGAAATTCCACCATGGAGCAATGCGTTGTGGTATGTAAAGATGAGGATTTAATAGAAAATCTGATCCTAGGACAAGATTGGATTGTTGAAAATGAAGTGAGCATTCATCTAGCTCAAGGATACATCTCAACCAAAATAGGGCATAAGGAAATCTTTAGCTTGTTAAAAGAAAGACTCCCTCACATGCATGAAGCCATCAAGCGTGAGAAAGAAATCCTAGAAGAGGAGTTGGAAAATGAATCAATCGAGAGTTTACCTAAAGAGTACCCTCAGCAAGGATTGATTACCAATACAAATGCGTCAATTGATGATGTGCCATCATTTCCCATGAACGGTGAATCCAAGAGAAAATGTGAAGACAACACTCCTAAAGTTACCTACAACAAGGGAAGAACATCCACGTGGAAGTCTACTACTCAATTACCCCAACTAGGAAATGCTAATCTACACTGGATTCGCAAGGATCGAATGAGGGGATCAGAGAAGCAAACACCGATATAGGTCACTCACCGTATGAAGGCAAGGGGAAACAACAAATTCTCTTCATTATAGGCAGAACCAAAAAGACTTATGAAAGTATGGCTTCCAAAGTCATTGGTAGAAGCCCAGAAAGCATGACAACATATCTAGATTCCGAAGAGGGTCAGACGGACTGCAAGACAAGAGCTAAACAAACAAGAGGGAATATTACGCCGACAAAACAAGACCACAAAGCCCAACAAGACCCACCAAAGGTACCAGAGGAACATGACATCAACCAATCAGACTTCAAGAAAGAAAGAGGAAAAACCTAGAATACGACAAAAACCAAGAGAAGACAAAGCCTCAAACATCAGCTACAAAATGGATATGGAGACCCAAGAGACTGCACAGACAATACCAAAAAACTAAACAAGATTCCAATTGCACTCATGAAGAGTCGATTGCACCTAAAGTATGCATGTCAGGGCCACAGTATGAGGCCATGCATTCGGCACATAATATGTTTAACAAAACTAGTGGTGCACATTTCCCACTTGGGAATAGATCCTAGATTCTACTTCCATAGGAATGAACTTACAATGTAAATAAATAAATGCTTCTGCTAAACTAACTCCTGTTTTCTTTCAGGAATATAAATGAAAAGATGTGTGGTAAGAGATCTTACTTACTTGAGTAAAGGGAAACGGAGTGACACAATAAGAAACATGTCATGGAGATGCACATAACTCACAACTTAACTTCTATAAGAAGCTGAAGTTATCCTTATTACAAGTGCAGATGGCTTCTGAGGACTCTGAAGCTACTATTCAAGAAGAGGTGTTGGAATTCCCCCTACAGGGCGTGATGAAAGCAAAAGGTCACTGGTTTTGGGAGGACCAACCTGCCAGGGACTATCTGTTCTTAGTAGCAATCAAGTCATGGACATGGATCATCAATTTCCAGTGATGTCCCAAGATTTCAAAGTCATGCATGAACTTCCATATGCCATAGACATTATTAACAAAGTTGGTATTCAAAAATACTTTGAACTCCCAATCTACAAATGGGACTTCCAACGATGCACACAAGTAATGAATACCCTACAACCAGCTTTGCATGATCCATTAGTACCCGAAGCAAGAGCCCTAGATGTAGCAGGCGAGTGGGTCATCATACAATTCACCCATGACTTAATCAAAGAAGCTTTTGGATGGGAAAAGACGGAAATATAATTTTGAAAGAGGAAAGTCGGGGGGCTAAGACCTAAACATTTACAAACATCAACCGCATTGATATAGAACAGGAAGTCCGACTCATTCACCAACATTTTTCCTTTCCAAACATGCATCGATATACTGCTCCACAGAAGATCATAGTGCAAATGTTGTCCCATGCCATCAAATAGATAGGGAATCAAGTTAACATGACTCCATATATTCAAGAACGACTTTTCAAAGCAAAGAAACAGTGGAAGCATAAGAAGTTCTTGAACGGAAGTGTTGCCTTAACATTGCTGATCTATCATGCCTTAGGCATTCGGGAACATTTGAAAGAGATGCCCTCATCAGAAGAAATGGCTAAGTATGCGAAGATTGCCACGGTCCCAAGGAAAAAGAAAGGAGTAAAAATAGTAGCTCAAACTAAAACAAGCTCTCAATCAAAAATGAGAGGTACCAAAAGACTACGAGAGATGATGCAGGCAAAAGAAGCCGTTCCAGCTTCAAAGAGGACAAATGTACTTCCAAGAACAAGGCTTGAAGACAATCAACCCATCACGGAAGAGGAATTAACGAAGGCAATGGAAGCCACTCATCAGTATATGGAAGGTCAGGTAAACCTACCGATACAAGGACATCATTACCAACAGACAATTGTAGACAACGAGCAATGAAAACGACTGACAAAGGTTCATCGATATAGAGAGTTGGGGTTTGCCAACTCAAGTTCATCGTTCGATACACTAGAAGAGCAAGAACCACCTATGCTGAATGTAGACATTAAAAGTGACTCCAAAGATGATGGTCAATGGGAAGAATTGAATCAAGTACCTGATGACTTTGGAGTGGAAAGCACAAAGATCGATCAGATTCCCGATAACACTATCAAAGGCACCACAAGGCAGGAAGCATCTCAAGAAGGCATTCATGTATTCAAAATGAATGAAGCAACAAACATTCATATCACAGAGACTCGCTTAGATGGTGAAGCATTGGTCAAGAATCCAAAGGAAGAAAAAGTAGAGGAAACGGTGGAGGAGCCCAAGCCCTTCACACCAATCAGGGTGGTAGTGGAGCCCACTCCTTTGGATGTCACTTTTCAAAGCAGTGCTACAAAATCAATCACAAATAAAGAGGAGGAAAGAGAGAGAGAAGTACATCTTCATATCATAAAACCACACAACGAAACCATACATGTGGAACAAGGAAGAGACATACGAACAGGGGAAGAATCGAGCATCCCCAAAACATGGATGAATGTGGATGTAGCTCAACTAAAGCCTGTAGTGCAACAAATGATACAAAGTGCTATGGATACTCAACACTTAATGCTTGAAGCAGATGCGGAGTATGATAAGGCCATGAGAGAGAAAAATCAACTCTAGGTAATAAGTGAAAGCTCATCTGCAAAATTCATTCAAGCTCAACAGGCACTTTCGGCCAAGGAAACAAAAATCAAAGAAGCCCATGACAGAGGCACCTTGGTAGAGAGGGAGAACCAATGACTTTGAGATCAACTTAATGCGGTGCAAAGAAAATACAACGTTGGTGAAGCAGAGAAGGTCAGAATGAATGCACGAAGTAAGCTTCTCAAGAGTCAAAACAAAGTATATATGGAGGAAGTAGACACTTTAATGAATAGGAATAAAGAGCTTATGACTGCCATATTATGTAACCAACCCATCGAAGCACTTGAAATGACTGCAAAAAACACAAAAACTTTGGAGGATCAAATAGCAAAGTACGAGGATATCATAGCGGAATGGGAAAAAAGATATATGGACGACACCAATGAACTTAGGAGGAAGTGGAAGATGGCAGAGAATCAATACTTAGTACAATGCAATGAAGATGCTAATCGACTTGCTACCATCGGAGAGGAACTTCTGAAGAACAAGGACACAATCACACGAGCCACCGCAGAAATCAAAGCAAAGGATGAACTCATCACTAAATTAAAAGCACAAATAGAACAACAGGTAATCGTGGGGACACTAGTAGTTCCAAGCTCCACAGCGGCTATTGAGGAGCTGAGGTACGTCCTCTTTCTCCCCCCATGCATCATTCATTGATAAGGAGGAAACAGAGACCCACAATGAGAGACATACTCGGGCTATTGCAGAACTAAGCCGAAATGAGCGGGCACTACTGGTGTCCCAGCTCACGCAAGAATTCGAAGAACAGGTAATCAAAATAATGAGAGAAGCAAAGATTGAGAGCAAGAATCTAGAACACGTTATGAAGCCTTTCAATATACCTTATGGGTTACTCAAAGAAGAAACACGCCAGTATATCAAGAAAACCACCAATAAAGAACCAGATAATAATTTGCAGTTCAATATGTAGACATTTACCTATACACAAGAGGAATTTGATAAAGCAGATCCTATATGGAGATGCAAGTTTTTGGAGAAGAATCCTACGTTATGGGTCCACTAGGAATCGGCACCGTGTGTACTTCAAGTCAATCCCTCCTTTTGCCCAGTACCCCGAAGATGCTCCTGGATGCAATTTTTGGAAGCACAACACCAGGGAAGCTTAAATAATCAATGGCTATGTTGATATATTTAGGTAGTGATGTGTGTGAACACTCTAGGACCGCCGGGGCACTTTTTTCCCTCTTTAGGAGGTTTTTTTCCCCCGGCTTGTATATACGTATATTGCCCTTATGGGCTATTTATCTTTGTACATTCTCTAGTAATACATTCAGTCTAGTGTGTTGTGCTCCAAGCTTCTTCTTCTTCCTTGTGCTGTTCGCGTGCTTCCGCAGACGTCTAACTCCAACAATTGGTATCAGAGCAGGTCGTTGCTTCTTCTAGGGCGCCGTCAACACTCCTCCGTTTGCAGTCTCAGATTCGCACAAAATTTGCCGAAATCGGGATCTGAGCTCGTTTCGGCCTCCGAACGCACTATCATAGTGCTTGTGCAGGCTATTTCGTCCTTTTGTGCCAAAGGTATATACCAGTTTCTGTTCGCCAGTTTAAGCGTCTCGAAGTCTGCTACAGGTCTAGCAGAACTCGTCTGGGCAATTTTGTTCAACTTTTTGAGATACAGTCAATTTTCTGCATCAAGGTATTTTAGTCACCGGCCATGGCTGAAAGCAGTGATGTATTCCGTATGTTGGCTGTTGAGGATAAGTTGGATGGTACCAACTACCCATTATGGGCTTATATGATGCGACATGTACTGGTTGCAAAAGGATTGTGGAACATTGTGCAGGGTGTTGAAAGACGTCCTGTTACACCTGTAACGACAGGTACTGCAAATACAGGTGTTGGAGCTGATGAAGATGGTGTCGAAGATGATATTCCGCAGATTCCTGTTCGTGCTGCTGTTTCTGTTGCACCTACTGCAGAGCAGATTCGTTGGGATGGTAGAGATGCCCAGGCACATGCATTGATAGCTTTGTCTGTCAAACGTGCCATTATTCCTCACATTCGCTCTTGCAGAACAGCAAAGGATGCTTGGGATACACTTACCACTTTATACCAGGCTAGGAATGAGGCTCGTGTTGCTTACCTCCGAAAACAGTTGGAGAGTGAGCACATGAATGAAGGTGATTCGATGGACAGTTTTCTTACAAAGATCAAAGACCTGAAGGAACAATTGATTTCTGCTGATGAGGTTATACCAGATAGCTCACTTGTGCAGACCGTTCTGAATGGCCTTCCTGATTCATATCAGAGTTTTGCCTCTACTCTTCGATTGATGATGAAAGGCAATCCGAATGCCTTGTCATTTGAAGAATTAGTCTCTGTTCTGTTGCAGGAAGATCAGTCCAGGCAGAACAGGTCCATTATGCGTGTTGCAGATCAAGCTTTCCTGGCTAGTCAGAAGGGCAAAGGAAAATGGAGCTCTTCTACTAGTAAGCAGAAATATGCAAATGCTGCACAATCGAAGAACCAGGATAAAGATGAGAAGAAATCAAAAAAGCAGAAATTGTTCTGCAAGTACTGTAAAGGAAATGATCATATTATAAAGAACTGTCCAAAACTGACTGCTAAAGAGGCAAAGAAGAAAGAGGCTGGAATGGTTGTTGCAGAGGCCTCTACACCAAAAACAGAGTCTGCAAATCTTGTGCAGGAAGAAGAATGGGTGTCTACTACTGTCTGCAGTTTTGACCCATCTTCTCATGATCAGTGCATGTCTGCAATAAACTCAGATGTTTGGTACTTTGACAGTGGGGCGACCAAACATATTACCTCGCAGCGCAGTTTCTTCTCTTCACTCGAGCCTACCCCTACAGGGAATACTGTCACATGCGCCAATAACTCCTCTTATCCTGTTATGGGAGTTGGTAAGATCATTCTGACTACTGCTGATGGTAGTTCTTTCACTTTGTCAGATGCTTTATTTGTGCCAGGGATCAAAAAGAACCTGTTATCAGTTTCTGCATTAGCCAAGATTGGCTTGGTTGTGAAATTCGTTGATGACAGGTGTACAGTCCATGATCTCTCAAATGGCGATGTGATTATTGCTTCTGGCATTTTATGTCGTGGGCTGTATAAGCTCATAGACTATGAAAGATCTGTGAATGATTTGGCATGTGCAGTTCATGATTCTCAGGCTATGTCAGATGCAAAGCTTTGGCATGCACGCTTTGGTCATCTGAATTTTGCTAGTTTGTTACACATGCAGAAATCTGAAATGGTGTCCTCTTTGCCCAAACTTGAGGCACCTGGAAAACATGTTTGTGAAGGCTGTATTTTGGGCAAAATGCAGCGTTCTTCCTTTCCAAAAGATGGTTCAGTTCGGGCTATGCAGAAATTGCAGCTTGTACATAGTGATGTCTGTGCTCCTATGCAGACACCCTCTTTTGGAAATTACCTTTACTTCGTGACTTTCATTGATGATTTTTCCAGGCATGCATGGGTATATCCACTCAAAGCAAAGTCTGAAGTGTTCATGTGCTTCAAACAGTTTTTTATTTTGGCTGAAAATCTGTCAGCATGTAAAATGGACACCCTCCGTTCTGATCGAGGGGGGGAATATATGTCTTCAGATTTTAATGCATTTCTGGCTGAACGTGGGATAAAACACCAGTGTACAGTGCCGTATACACCTCAACAGAATGGAGTTGCTGAACGAAAGAACAGGTCACTCATGGAGATGGCGAGGTGCATGGTCAAAAGTCAAGCTTTACCACATAGTTTCTGGCTTGAGGCTGTCATGCGTGCAACATATGTACTGAACAAGTGTCCCACCAAAGCGTTGCAGTCTATCACTCCATATGAGGCTTGGCATGACCGCAAGCCATCTGTTGCTCATCTGCGTGTTTTTGGTTGTTTGGCATATGCATTAGTGCCTGAACAACATCGCAGAAAATTGGATGATAAGGCAGTAAAATGTATTTTTGTTGGGTACAGTTCTGAAAGTAAAGGCTATCGTCTGTATCATCCACAGACTAAACGCATTCTGGTTAGCCGTGATGTTGTCTTTGTGGAAGATGCTATTCAGCCATTGCTTTCATGTACTAAGGAGACATCTGTTAGCTCCAAAGACATGTATGATACTTTGATGCCTCTTTTTACAGGTGGACAGGCTAGCGCTGGTCCTAATGAGGCAACTTCTCAGCCTTTGCAGGTTTCATATGATGATGCAGATCATTCCATTTCTGATGCACATTTACATGATGCACTTGTTGATGAGAGAGCTGATATTGAACAGGCAAAAACTATGCCAAAATGGCTGGTGCAGACTTTGCGTGACAGCAAATTAGATGCACCTTTGTCATATCGTACTCGTTCAGGCTCTCATAGTACCTCCTTTGCATCAGATTGCTATGCTATGGCTGCATCTAGTCTCTGTGATGAGAATGAGCCTGTTTCTTTTGATGAAGCACAAAATTCAGAAAATTGGATGGGTGCTATGCAATCTGAAGATGATGCTATAATGAAGAATGGTACATGGTCTTTATGTGACTTGCCTCCTGGCAAGAAGGCCATTGGCACTAAGTGGGTATACAAGCTGAAGCGTAAACCTGATGGTACAGTTGACAGGTATAAGGCTAGGCTTGTTGCAAAGGTTTATGCGCAAGAAAGAGGCATTGATTTTGATGAGACCTTTGCACCTACATGCCGTATGACTACTGTTCGGAGCATTTGTGCACTTGCAGCCCATCATGGTTGGAATGTACATCAGTTGGACATTAAAACAGCATTTCTGAATGGTGACTTGCATGAAGAAGTGTATGTTTTTCAGCCCCGTGGCTTTGTGCAGAAAGGGCATGAAAACCAGGTGTGCAGGTTAAAGAAGGCGTTATATGGTTTAAAGCAAGCACCACGTGCTTGGTATGAGAAAATACATGCCTATCTGATTGCACATGGTTTTAGAACAGTCCAACTGAAAGCACCTTATATGTTAAGCGTGCTAATGATGTGCTTTTGATCATTGTTGTCTATGTAGACGACATGCTGCTCACTGGTCCTCTTGAGAAGCATATTGCTGATTTCAAGGCTGATTTGCATGCCTCATTTGAGATGTCTGATTTGGGGCATTTGCATCACTATTTGGGCATTCAGTTTATGCAAGTTGATGGTGGAATGGCTTTGTGTCAAACGAAATATATTGACACATTATTGCAGCGTTTTGGCCTTGAAGACTGTAAGCCTATTGCCACTCCTATGGAGACAAGTTTACGATTGAGTCTTCATGATGCTGGAGATGCATTTGATGTTGTTCTCTATCAGCAGGCTGTTGGATGCTTGATTTACTTATACATTACTCGGCCAGATATTCAGTTTGCTGTCTCACAGATGAGCAGGTTTATGCATTGCCCAAGAGTCACGCATTGGAAAGCAGTTAAGCGCATCTTTCGCTACTTGAGTGGTACTCGGCTACTTGGGTTGTTTTATCACAAGGGGGGATCACTACCGCCAGATTTGCATGCTTTTTCTGACTCAGATTGGGCTGGTTGCTATGACACTCGTGTGTCCACCAGTGGTTTTTGCTTCATGCTTGGTAGCTCATGTATATCTTGGTTGAGCAAGAAGCAACCTACTGTGGCCACTTCCAGTTGTGAGGCTGAGTATAGGGCAGCTTTCACAGCGACTGTTGAGTGTGTGTGGCTCAGACGCCTTATGGCTGATTTGGGTGTTGGCCAGTCTTTTGCCACCACCATCTTCACTGACAGTCAGAGCGCATTGGCAGTTGCGAGGAACCCTGTGTTCCATGCTCACACTAAGCACATTGAGGTGCATTATCACTATGTCAGGGAGAGGTTCTCTGCTGGGGAGATCAGCTTGGCATATGTGCCCACGCAAGAGAACATTGCAGACCTTTTCACGAAGGCGCTTTCCGCAAAGCTTTGGGCTTACTTCCTTTTGTGGAGTGATTTCCACGTAGCTCGGCACTTCCTTATACATGAGTGCCAGCTCCTTGTTCACTGCATCACTCCCAGGGGGGATTTGTTGATATATTTAGGTAGTGATGTGTGTGAACACTCTAGGACCGCCGGGGCACTTTTTTCCCTCTTTAGGAGGTTTTTTTCCCCCGGCTTGTATATACGCCTATTGCCCTTATGGGCTACTTATCTTTGTACATTCTCTAGTAATACATTCAGTCTAGTGTGTTGTGCTCCAAGCTTCTTCTTCTTCCTTGTGTTGTTCGCGTGCTTCCGCAGACGTCTAACTCCAACAGGCTAAACTATCCATTATTACCAAGCCCACCACGCAATTACTTACCGATCGAAGAGTACATGGTAAAAACCATCGAATTTTGGATCTCCAGATATGCCATAGTATCGGATTTAGCCATAAAGATGACTAACAAAATTTTGACTAACTCTTCTTGCGCAGCTTAGGTGGAAGGCAAGTAATAAAGGTATTTCAACATGTGTAGTATACCTTTTTGAACTTCATCGAAATTGACCAGGGATCGTATGCTCTTGTTTTTTATTTATCTACTATCCTTAGTCGATTAACACTCATGGCCTTATACTCCAGACTTATCTTTTTGCCAAGTCCATATATGGAGACATTCGAAGAAGCATTCTTTACAGGATTTTTTGAAATGGACTCAGAGATCTTTGCAAAAATTTCTTTTAACTTAAATGCGCGACTGGTGGCCTATGAATTAAGTTTTTTTTGCCGACCATAGACAAGAACCAGATGACGAGGTGAAGTCAAACCAATGGAAGAAACTAATGATATGTCAAGCCAATTCGCTTAACCATCGAGATCAGAAAGTGATACAAACATACGCACATCGCCACAAAAAGCCTTTCGGAGACGACAGAGTTCAAGAGGAGGGATGTGTGGAAGGGGAATCGAGCAAAAAGAGAAGAAGAAGGAGATCAAAGACAAAAACAGCTCAGTGAAGAAAAAGCTCATAAAGAAAAAAACAACCCTCCCGCAGGGGCACGCATCAAGCGACAACACCAAAGGACTAGGGCCCGAAGAATGGAAACAAAAGAATCACAACCAGGCTCTTTCGAAGGGAGACAGTACACAAAAGATTCTTCATCAGATAAGATAACCAATTGTTTGAGGATTCTAGATGCTTCTCCTCCACTTGATGTGCGCAATGGAAAGAAATGCATCAAGTCCTAGAGGATCACAAAGAAGATTTAAGAACAGGACCTTTAAAATGTAATGCTAACTTTGAAGAGAGCAAAGGCCTGCAAAGTAAAGTGTGCAATGGGAAAAAGTAAACAGGCTCCAGGCAATACAACAAGGTCAGATGTGTGAAGACAAAGACATATCAGAAGACCAAAAGCTAAAAAGAGGTCGAGGCTGAAAAGTTGAAGAGAGTGACTAAGAATATCACATTCTTAGCCAGTGATGGCGTGCATGGTAGCCCGATTTAATACAACAACCCAAATTTATGAATATAAGGAATATCAAGGGGCTTATAGAAGCAAAATACTAAGCTCGGATAAAGTAACAAATTGTATGACAATCCTTATCGCTTCTTCGACCACTGGGTTTGTGTATTCAGGAGCCATAGACAAGCTACAGACAAAAAGCAAAGCCTGTCAAGGGACGACAGAGACAAAGAGGGGGAGACTGTTGCAGAGGAAAGAGGCACAAAAGAGGAGCCCCAAAATTTTCATATTAATGGCATAAAAATTCTTCTTCAAAATCGTAGGACTCGAAGCTATGTAAATGCACTGGAGGAGTCCTCTAGATGAATAAGCTTAAATCCTTGTAACATAATTCTTGTAAAATAGTAAGAAATTAGAGATTAGTCAATAAAGTGCCGATCTCATGTGTGAAAGTACCATTCTTAGGGCACATGTATATAAGTCACTTTGTGACTCTTTGTAAAGACTTTTTGCCATTGTAAAGAAGGAGAGCTGAAATTCAGATTTGCTTCTTCCCTGCTAATTTCCATCTTCTCTATGATCTTTTGTGTGTGTGTAATGCTTGAAATGTGTGTGTACTATTGTTTATCCCTTCCCATCACTTTTGAATTAATGTAGTGTGTGTGAACCAATACAAGTTGTGGAACGAGTGTAGGTGTTTCTCGCCATTCATTTTTTTGCCATAACTTGAAGAATGGTTGTCAAATTCGAATGAAAATACCACTAATGGATGCGGCCTCTTCGAGAACTTCAAAATGAACTCAGTATTGCCCATATTCGGAGTTCAGAGCTGGGAGAAACATTCGAATTTGTGCTTATTGTTGTAAGTGGTATCATGGCAGACATTTCGAGAGATTTAGTGAGTTGGAGAGGTAGTTTAGTCTTTTCACATGCATTGTAGCTCAGCCACTTCACTTTCCATCATGTGTGCACATGTCCTCATACACTTGGTTCATGTGGTTCTTCTAATTGATAATTAAATGTGTACCGATCCATCACTATATGCACTTGCGGGGCGATTGAGGTTTAGTCTCATCGACGCAAGTCCCTAAGGCTTCACGACTTAGGTACACAAAACTGTACCCAATAAAAATACATTTCGTTGCTTTGTCATCCAATTTCCTGGCATTGTTGTTCAGGCATTAATGCATATACCAGAAAACCAAAAACACACAGGTGAGCAACAGATGGCTTACGACCATGGCAAGCCTCATATGGAATGATAGACTACAATGCTTTAGTGGGATACCTATTAAGTACATATGTTGCACACATAACAGCCTCAAGCAAGAAACTATGTGGTAAAGCCTGACCCTTGACCATACACCTCGCCATCTCCATGAGTGACCTATTCTTCCATTCAAAATCTCCATTTTGTTGAGGTGTATATGGCATTGTACACTGATGTTTTATCCCACGTTCAACCAGAAATGCATTGAAGTCAGAAGACATATATTCACCCACTTGATTAGAATGAAGGGTGCCCATTAGACATGTTGATAGATTTTTGGCCAAAACCAAAAACGGTTTGAAGCATATAAACACTTTGGACTTTGTTTTCAATGGATATACCCATGCATGCCTGGAAAAATCATCGATGAAAGTCACAAAGTAAAGATAGTTCCCAAAAGAAGGTGTCTACATAAGACCACAAACATCACTATGAATAAGCTGAAGTTTTTGAGTAGCATGAACTGAACTGTCTTTTGGGAAGGAGGAATGCTACATTTTGCCCAAAATACAGTCTTCACATACATGCTTGCTAGATGCCTCAAGTTTGGGCAAAGAGGACACCATTTTCGATTTTTGCAGGTGTAGCAAACTAGCAAAATTCAGATTACCAAAGCATGCATGCCAAAGCTTTGCATATGATATAACTTGAGAATCATGTACTGTACATGCTGAATCATTAACAGATTTTTCATAGTCTATGAGCTTATACAACCTACGACATAAAATTCCAGAAGCAATAATGACATCGCCATTTGACATATCATGAATTGTACATCTGTCATCAACAAATTTCACAACCAAGCCAATGTTGGCTAAAGCTAAAACTGATAACATATTCTTCTTGATCCTTGGCATAAATAAAGCATCTGATAATGTAAAAGAAGTATCATGAGCAGTAGTCAGAATGATCTTACCAACTCCCATGACAAGATAAGAGAAGTTGTTGGTGCATGTGTCAGTATTCCCTGTAGGGGCAGGCTCGAGTGAAGTGAAGAAATTGCAATGTGAGGTAATATGTTTGGTTGCCCCACTATCAAAGTACCAAACATCTGAGTCTATTGCAGACATCATTGTGTCATGAGAAGATGGATCATAACTGCAAACAGTGGTAAATTCTTCATTATGCACAAGATTAGCAAACTCTGTTCCAACAACCATTCTAGCCTCTTTCTTCCTTGCCTCTTTAGTAGCCAGTTTTGGACAACTCCTTATGACATGATCATTTCCTTTATAGTATTTGCAAAACAAATTCTTCTTTTCTGTTTTCTTCTCGTCTCTGTCATCCCTCTTTGATTGTACAGAATTAGTAGATTCCTGTGAACTAGTAGAAGAGCTCCATTTACCTTTGCCCTTTTGACTAGCTAGGAAAGCTTGATTTGCAACACGCATAATGGACCTGTTCTGCCTAGATTGATCTTCCTACAATAGAATAGAGACTAACTCCTCAAATATTGAGGCATTTGGATTGCCTTGCATCATCAAACGAAGAGTAGAAGCAAAACTTTGATATGAATTGGGAAGACCATTCAGAACAATCTGCACAAGTGAACTGTCAGGCAAGACTTCATTAATAGAAATCAATTGTTCCTTCAAATCTTTGATCTTTGTCAAAAAATTGTCCATGGAATCTCCTTCATTCATGTGCTCACTCTCCAACTATTTTTGGAGGTAAGCAACACAAGCCTTATTCCTTGTTGGTATAAAGTGGTAAGTGTATCCCAAACATCCTTATCTATTCTACAAGAGTGAATGTGAGGAATAATGACACGTTTGACAGACAAGGCTACCAATGTGTTGGTAGTAGCCAGAGGCACAGACGACGAGAAAATATGTGAAGGCAGATCACAACGAAGTAGTGGGGAGCCAAACGGGTTGTTTTTTCAAAGAAATATGTTTTATAAATACTTTTCAAAACTCCCAACAGTGATTTTCATCAATTTTGTACCATATGTAACATAGAACAACCACTTTTGTAATTAGTAGCTCCATTTTGTGCAAGTCGAGGAGTCCTCAAGCTTGAGGAGCTTAGGTAGAACGAGCCTACCAATTTTGGCTATTTTTAGACTTCGTTTAGACCTTCAAATAGCACCTAGAACCTATTTTTTAACTATGCCGGTCACTAGATGTGAAACCGGTGAAAACTAGTCTAAAAACTATAAAGAGAGCTAGAGAGCTCATTTTTGGGGAGCTAGTGTAGACTTGTATTAGTTGGTGTGAGCTTGAGCTTATAATTGAGATCTTGAGTAATAGAGTCTATTTTCCTACCTTCCATTGTGTCTTGCTTGTCTCTTACATGTGTGTGTGCATCTCTATGCTTCTCACCTTCACTCTCACTACATCTGTCATTCACGATCTTCATATCACTCCTATCTCTTCGACGGATTCACATTAAGGAGGTGGAGCTTCTTAACATGGTACACTATGCCATAGGATGTGTGTTGGCACAACCCACGAATGAAGGAAATATAGATTTCCCTATCGCTTACGTGAGGAGACAGTTGAACGCAGCAAAAAGAAATTACACCACTACAGAACAAGAAGGATTAGTAATGATCTACGCAGTAAAGAAACTCAGGCATTATTTGTTGGCAAATAAGTTCAAATTCTTCACTGATCACCAAGCATTATTGTACTTAGTCAATAAGCCATGTAACACAGGACGTCTGATACGTTGGTTTCTATTACTCATGGAGTACGACTTTGAAGTAGTGGTAATAACATCTCATCTACACTAACCCAACATCACTTGTAATAGCATCTCATCAAGCAATGTATGCACTATCGAAAGCATGTAGGTGTCTAGAGACCTGCATTAGTTTTGCAAAAAAAATAATTGCATAAACCACCTCAGAACACTTGGCTACACGGGTTACACATCAGTTATGGAAAGGGATTGCGGTCTCACTTTAATGGGATCATGATTAATTTCCATACTAATGTGCTAATCTTGTGTAGCAGATCTTCTTCGTATTTGCATCCATCATCATGGAGACAAGGACCCTCTGAAGCTGGCCCCAGTGCACGTGTGGTCAATTTTGGTGAATTACTGGCAGAACCACATCCCACGGTACAACCACCGGAATTTCAAGGATTCCCAGGACCGATGCCGATTGATGACCCTCCTAGGGGATACACCGAAAAGATTCACCATAATTCCCATTGGTTTCAAGGTTTAGCAAGACCTTTGGCAGACGCAGACTTCATTTTTGATGCCACGTTGACTTTTGACACTAGTAAGTGGGGCAAATATCAGTTTTTCTCCAGAGAATTTGAAGCGCTCCAAAATACAGAAGATTTAAAGCACGTTTGGGTTAGAGTAGGTTTCACGGAATACTTCAGCGATCCATTACCCAAACCAGATTTTTATAGATGCTACTACCTGGTGACCACACTTACAACTTCCGAGAACAAGGACTTGCCGGGCATGTTCATTCTACGGTCCTTGGTAAATAACCCCCCATTCAAGAAGTTCTATCTTTCCAAAGACCTCATTCGGGCAGCAATTAAGATCCACAGAACTCACACGCCAATAGAGCACAAAAGACTGATTCTAGAGCCGATGAAGCATGGTGATGTCGTGAATGGGAAGACATTTTGGCCATTACACCTGAATTATCTAAGTCGTTACGTATATGTATGCAACATTTTGCATTCCCGGCTCAAGATCGTTTCACTATCCCTCACAAGCGTATTTGGTTCGGCTTATATTTAGCATGTATTGGGCCCCAAACAATAGATCTTGCAAGTTGGATCATTGATCAGTTGTATCTAGCACAACAGAGGTGAGAAAGGAAGAAAGTCATCCATGGATGTTGCGCTCTCACTCGAATTGTTTATATGTGCTTGGCATATGACTTGCCTATAGAAAGTTGTAGGTGGGAAAGCAACGGCTGGTGGATCAAGCCAACCGCAGGAAATACGGCGCACATAGGGTGCTTATTGCAAGCTCAGGTTTTCAAGGTGAGATTTAGCTTCAATATGTGAATTCAATCCAATCAATCCATTCATCATGTTTGGTCATTTGTGTTCTTAATCTTGAATGGTATAACTTGAAATATGGAGTCTATCTTGAAAGGTCATTTTTAAGAGCATTAATGCAATTCATGAACATAAGCTCTGCAGATAAAAGTTAACTTTCTTCGATCAATTGGAAAGAGAAATCTTGCAATTCTCAATAGGAAAAAGCGTTTCTATAATTAAGCGAAACTCAGAAAGATATTGAAGAAAAAGGTCGGTTAATGTCAGATTTGCGTGAGTTTTAGTAGTGTAAGAAATCATCATAGATAATTTATGTTCTTTGTTTTTGAAGAATAGAAATTCATATGGCTTCTCCACATAATATTGAGAACTAACATAAGAACATATTTGTCAGAACACGATTATTGTCATTCAAAGACAAATATTTAAATTTCTACAATTCAGATATACTCTATGAACAAAGGCGATAGGTAACTAAAAAAATGTAATGTCACATCAATTTACCAAAGCAAATCTCACAAGTTGAATAGATGAGATCTGAGTCATGTTGAACAGAGGACTCTTTCTTCACGCGCTTCCTTGTCTGTGTGTACTCGTGCGCATAAGAATGAGAACTGTACCATATCATCAATAGTGTAAATGTTGTTATAAGGCGCTTATTGCAGTAAGAAGGAAAAGTTTCACGTAGCTTCAGCAATTTAGAACATCGTTAAATAATTGATGTCGTCGTCCTCATGCAGGTTACAAATGAATTTAGAAAATTCATCATATAATTAAGAGTTCTTGGAAAATTCTAATGGCTTTGAAAACACATGAACGAACACAAATGATTCAAAACACGTAGGTCAAGTCCAGGCAATCGGTAAATGATGATGAGAAGCGTGACTCAAATGCAGAGATTTGAACAAAGTCAACTTAAACACAATATCGTTATTCCTTTACTTTCTCTAAAAACGAAACCTTAACGCAAGATTTTTGTAGAACACTACAACATATGAGGGGCATATCGACGCTGCATATACCGACAGTCGAAGTCGGCGTCGGTATGGGAATCGGAAAATGTGACTTGGAGATACCGACGGTCAAGTGACCGTCGGTATGACCGTTTTAAACGGATCGTCGGTGTGGCCCGCACCCGCCGATATGTGCGTCGGTATATGCGTCGGTATAGGCGTCGGTATGACCGTCGGTATAAGCGTCGGTAATTTATTGGGAACTACCGACGTGTATACCGATGCCTATACCGGCGCCCATACCGGTGGTGACTTTTAAACATACCGCGAACCCGAGAGCAAAACTTCATATTTTTTCACATGTTTGAATACTGTTGTTCTTCTGTCGAACTTGCGCGTGCGAACCGAATTGCGACCTGCATTGTCTTGTGCACACACACACAGATCTCTCTCTCTACACACACACTCTCTCTCGGCTTAGATCTCACATCTTGGTAAGTGTTGTGCGTACTGTTAGCATTTGTGTTTCTCTATGCTTTAGGTTTTATAATTTCTCTTTTCTTCGATTTTGTAGAAGTTCTTTGGCGTCGATTGTTTGGAATTGGACGATAGACGACATACATTACGCTTTGACGACAACGATCCAAAAGAGGGGCATGCTTGTAAGTGATTGTTTTATTCTCTATTGATAGAGAGAGAAGGAGAGAGAGAGAGAGAAAGAGAGAGAGAGAGAGAGAGAGGGGGAGAGAGAGAGGGAGAGAGAGAGAGAGAGAGAGAGAGAGAGAGAAAGAGAGAGAGAGAGAGAAAGAGAGAGATAAAGAGAGAGAGAGAAGAGAGAGAGAGTGAGAGATAAAGAATAATGAAAGAAAGGAAGATAGAGATAGGAAAATAGAGCATACATACACACACACACACATACACACACATTTACACACATACATGTTTTCACATGCATACATACACACATACATGTACACACATACACGTACACACATGCATGCTTACATACACACACCTATACACACATGCATGCTTACATACACACACACATATACACACATGCATGAATACACACACATATAAATTTACACACATGCATACACACATACATACACACACATATATACACATATGCATACATACACATACACACACACATATACACACATACATACACACACATATACATACATGCATGCATACATACACACACATATACACACATGCATGCATACACACATATACACATATACACACATGCATACATACACACACATGCATACACACATACATACACACACATATATACACATATGCATACATACACATACACACACACATATACACACATACATATATACACACATATACATTCACGCACACACATATACACACATGCATGTATACATACACACACATACACATACACACACATGTATACACATGCATACACATACACACACATGCATGCATACATACACACGTACACACACATGCACACACATGCATGCCTACATACACACACATACACATACACACACATGTATACACATGCATACATACACACGCACACATGTACACATGCATACATACACACACATATATACACACATGCATACATACACACATATAATCCTATTGTTATTTTGAAGTTTTTTTTTACATCAAATATATAAAAATAGGATTAGGGTTTTTACGCTATTTACACATACATACACATATATAATATATATATACATGTATATACACATGTATACAGAAATATACATATTTTAGGTCTAGATATTTAAGATTAGGGTTTTAGGGTTTAGGCATACATATCACTCAATTATATTTATATTAAGAAAAAATATAGAGAAAAATAAGAAAAATAATCGGAATATATAAATAAATATATATATAAAATATGGTTAGGGTTTTAGGATTAAGGGTTTAGATTTTGATAGGTGTTTAAGTATTTAGGTTTTAGTATTTCAGATTTAAGTCTAAGTCTTTCTGATTAGGGTTTTAGGGTTTTAGGGTTTTAATACATAGATAACATATATACACAAACACACATATACATATAATACATATATACATGTATATACACATGTATACAGAAATATACATATTTTAGGTCTAGATCTTTAAGATTAGGGTTTTAGGGTTTAGACATACATATCACTCAATTATATTTATATTAAGAAAAAATAGAGAAAAATAAGAAAAAAAATCTGAATATATAAATAAATATATATATAAAATATGATTAGGGTTTTAAGATTAGGGGTTTAGATTTTGATAGGTGTTTAAGTATTTAGGTTCTAGTATTTCAGATTTAAGTCTAAATCTTTAAAATTAGGTTATTAGGGTTTTAACACCTACATAACATATATACACACATACATATATACATATACTACATACATACATGTAGATACACATGCATACAAAAATATACATATTTTATATTTAAATCTTTAAGATTAGGGTTTTAGGGTTTTAACACTTACATAACATATATGCACACATACACGTGCACATATAATACATATATACATGTATATACACATGTATACAGAAATATACATATTTTAGGTCTAGATCTTTAAGATTAGGGTTTTAGGGTTTAGACATACATATCACTCAATTATATTTATATTAAGAAAAAATATAGAGAAAAATAAGAAAAAAAATCTGAATATATAAATAAATATATATAAAAAATATGATAAGGATTTTAGGATTAGGGGTTTAGATTTTTATTGGTGGTTAAGTATTTAGGTTTTAGTATTTCAGATTTAAGTATAAATCTTTAAAATTAGGGTTTTAGGATTTTAACACCTACATAACATATATACACACATACACATACACATATAATACATATATACATGTAGATACACATGCATACAAAAATATACATATTTTAGATCTAAAATTTTAAGATTAGGGTTTTAATTAAATATATATAGTTAAATATATAAGATTAAATATATAAAAATATGATTACGTAAGGAAAAAATCTGAATATATAAATAAATATATATATAGAATAAGATAATTATATACATAAATAAACATAAAAAGAGCTAATGTTTAAATAATTTAATTAAATATATATATATAATTAAATATATAAAATTAAATATATAAAAATACGATTACGTAAGGAAAAAATCTGAATATATAAATAAATATATATATAAAATAAGATAATTATATACATAAATAAATATAAAGAGAACTAAAGTTTTAAATAATTTAATTAAATATATATAATTAAATATATAAAATTAAATATATAAAAATACGATTACGTAAGGAAAAAATCTGAATATATAAATAAATATATATATATAATAAGATAATTATATACGTAAATAAATATAAAAAGAAGTAGTGTTTTAAATAATTTAATTAAATATATATAATTAAATATATAAAATTAAATATATAAAAATACGATTACGTAATGAAAAAATCTGAATATATAAATAAATATATATATAAAATAGGATAATTATATAGATAAATAAATATAAAAAGAACTAATATTTTAAAAATTTTAATTAAATATTTATAATTAAATATTTAAAAAAAGTATTAAGTAAGGAAAAAATCTGAATATATAAATAATATATATAAGGTAGGATAATTATGTAGATAATAAAATATGATAAGAACTAGTATTTTAAATAAATAAATGAAATATATATGATTAAATATATAAAAATAGGTTTAAATTTAATCATTTTAAATAGAGTGAATATATATACAATACACAAACACACATACTTATACACCTATCTATATGCACATATATATACATATACACATATATATACACATGCATATATATATATATACATGTTTTAGATCTAGGTCATTTGGATTAGGGTTTTAACACCTACATAACATATATACACACATACACATACACATATAATACATATATACATGTATATACACATGTGTATAGAAATATACATAATTTAGGACTAGATCTTTAAAATTAGGGTTTTAGGGTTTAGGCATACATATAACTCAATTAAGAGGAAAAAAATCTGAATATGTAGATAAAATAGGATAACTATATAGATTAGGGTTTTAAAATTAGGGTTTTAAGTTTTTTTAGGTATTTAAGTATTTAGGTTTAGTATTTCAGATTTAAGTCTCTAAGAGTTAGATTTTTAGGTTTAATAAAAAAACAAATGTTCTAAAATGTCCATATTGTAGCAGATGGCTTCTTTGGATCCTGAAGAGAGAATGGCATGTCCTTGCACACAGTGCAAGTATCAAATTTATTGGAAACGACGAATTTGTACTGCACATGTTAGAGAGCATGGATCCTTTGATAGGAGTCGACTGGAAAACCTACGTTATCACTCGCATGGTCCCCCAGATGAGCAGATGGACCCAAACGACATTGCACCGATAACCTCTCGTGGACAAAAGAGAGCAAAAAAGGACTTAGACGTACAAGCAAGCATTAATAATATTACACAGAATGAACATATGGAAGAGATGCTTGAAGCATTTTATGAGATGGACGAAGATCATGATGGTGAAGAAGGTGTCGAGATGGACACAACAAAAATTCCACGATCAGAAGTTGATGAAGAATATGAAAACATGCGAAGATTAGCTCGTTTACCACTTTACAATGGAGCAATTGTACTACGTGCTTCACTCACGATGCTCAATCTGCAATCCATTTATGGATGGTCAGATAGTAGTGTCACTGAATTGTTCGGGTAAGTGGAGAACAAATTGGCTTTCATTGTTGTATCACAATAACTTCATTTACTAATATCATTTTAATTGCTTATTGCAGGCTTCTTAAAGATCAATTTTTGCCAGAGGGCAATGACATGCCTCCAATACATGGAGATGCGAAAAAACTTTTACAGTCCATTGGAATGGATTATACTAAAATTCATGCTTGTCCGAATGATTGCATTCTCTTTCGGAATGAGTATGAGCATCTCCATGTATGTCCAAAGTGTGGAGAAAATAGATTTAGAGAAGACGTTGTAGGCGAAGCAATCCCCGCAAATGTTCTTCGCCACTTTCCTATCATTCCACGAATTAAGAACATGTTTAGATGCAAATCTACAGCTGAGTTAATGTCATGGCATACAAAGAGTAGATCTACAGATAATGTAATGCGAGTGCCAGCTGACTCTGATGCTTGGAAGCACATAGATAGTAAGTGGCTAGAGTTTGCTAGTGAGCCTCGGTCCATACGTCTAGGCCTAGCTATGGATGGAGTGAATCCGTTTGGATTACATAGTTCTTCATGGAGCACATGGCATGTATGTTTGGTCAATTATAATATCCCACCATGGTTGGCCACAAAGAAAGGTCATTTAATATTAGCTCTTATTGTACCAGGTAAGTATAAGGTAAAAAACATGGATGTATATCTTGCACCACTTGTGGAAGAACTGCGCATTTTATGGGATCGGATTACTGTGCGTGACATGTCTCAACTTATAAGAAGACGAGATGTGCAAGTGCAAGGCATACTTATGTGGACAATGCATGATTGGCCTGGTTTTGGTGAATGTTCAGGCTTATCGATTTCGGGTTACCATGCTTGTCCTTTATGCGGATAACGACTCGAAGCACGCTATTCCAAAGCACTACATAAAACTGTCTATGAAGGACATTATAGATATTTGCCTGATGGACATGTTTTACGTGAAGGACAAATTGGTCGACAAGCGCAACACCAAATGAAAGCTAGCGATTGGAAACAACTGTGGGATTTGGAAAATCCAGTTGCTTGCATGAAACGGTTGTCCATTTTTCATGAACTCCCTTATTGGAGTGAATTGGTGATCAATCATTTGGTAGACCTGATGCATATTTTTAAGAATGTGGGAGAGATGTTTTGGAAAACTTTGATCGGAAAGAAAGAAAGCAAAGCACAAAGGGAGGACTTAGAAGAGCGAGGTCGTATGCGAGAGTTGTGGGCAATTACTAAGCCCAACGGAACAGTATCGTTACCAAGAGCTCCTTGGGTGCTTTGCAGGATGGAAGAGCAACAAGTGAAGAAAACAATTTCAGAGTTTCGTACACCTACTAGATGCATGAGGTGTCTAAAGACTGCTTTCACACGAAACGACGATCTTGCAAGACTCAAGTCTCATGATTGGCACAAGTTTTTACAGTTTGTGCTCCCTGTAGCCCTAAAAGATTGTCTTTTAGAGGATGTACGAAAAACCATTTATAAAATTAGGTCTTTAGTACGATGGATATCTTCTAAAGAGATAAATAGAGATAGCATAGAGAGTGCGAAACTCAATGCTATCGAGCTTGTTTGTATGGTAGAGAAATACTTTCCTACAAGTATTCTCACTATTCAACTTCATTTACTGGTTCATGTGGTAGATGAAGTTGCAATAGCAGGAACTGTCCATAGTCGATGGATGTTCTTCTTAGAGCACTTTATGAAGACATTAAAAGGGTTTGTTCGACAGAGAGCACGTCCAGAGGGTAGCATGGCAGAGGGATGGCTTGTACAAGAATCTCTTGTATTCATAACTGAGTCTCTACGTATATCGGATCCCGAAATGCCTCGCTTATGGAGCGATGATGAAGATGTTTGTCTCGTAGGTGATGAACCACAAGGTAAAGGATTGCAAAGAAAAATGGATGCAGCTTTCAGAGAGAAGGCAATGAAGTTTTGCATAGTTAACTCTGAGCTTATGCAAAAGTGGTTAGAAAGGTATGAACTTGCCAAGGAAACTAACGCAAAGGAAAGAGCTCAGTTTCAAAGAAATCGTTCCACTCGATTTTTACCTCTTCCAGAAAATCTTCGACCTCTTCCACCTTTTCCAACGAGCAGATGACTAGATACAGCGGTTTCACAAGCAAAGGCAGCATGTGAAGATATCTCGACAGATGAAAGGGATACATTTGTACTTCCCGAACACTGTGAGCAAGTTGTTTTTATACCAGATTCAAAAGACCCAGAGTGGCTATTTGTTTTACAAGTTCGTCCATGTAGTAGACAAATTTTTGAAAACATAGATGTAGAAGAGAGTCCATCTCTAGTGGACTCAGAGATTCATTCGATAGTCGAGGAGGAAGAGATCATTGTTCGAGAACAAGAGGTCATTGAAGAAGAGGTCATTGTTCCAGAAGACGAAGCAATAGACGATGATCAGGAGGAAACCAACATAGCAAGTGATTTAGAAGCCATCCATATAGAGATAGATATTCTCGGTGCCTTGGATCTTCAAGAGGATGCTAGGATAGAGGACTTTTGAATAAAACACTTGTACGTACTAATTTTTGTTTTTTTTTTTTGTTTATTCTCTATATTACTTTTCTTATCGCATGCTAATTATTTGAGTTCTTTTATTACAGAGCACGATGGGAGACAATCCTCCAGTCACTCCACATTCCATGACAGAGGAGCAGTTTTTGGAGTTCATCTCTCAGGTTCCTCTTGCGTATATGGCCGCTGCATCACAGTATTGGATCGCTCATGGTAGCACTCCTCCCGGCCTCACTCCTGGCGGCCTTACCCTTGTCGGCCTCATTCCCGCTGGCCTCACTCATGCCGGTGTCACTACCGCCAGTGTCACTCTTGCCGGTGTCACTCCTGCAGGTGGTGCTACTCCCGTAGGAGGTATGTCTCCTAGCTTTGTGACTCCACCACGACCATCTTTGTAGCCATCTCCTACTGGGTCTACTAGTAGACATGTACGTTCGACACCTCAGCGCGATACAGGTTCTGGTCCGTCTCGTAGATCGAGGTCACGCTCTGGAGCAGGAGGTTCTAGGAGTGGATCTACAGGTAGGTCTGGAGGCGGAGGAGGCGATTGTTGTGGAGGCAGTGCGACGGACGTTGTGTTGTCCGCTTCTACTCCTAAGACGAGTACCTCAGATGTAGGTACGCCACGCAGTACACCACGTGGAACACCACGTACACCTTGGGGTGCTCATGACCATGATGACTCCAAGGTGTATAGTATCCGAGATGGAGCTCCGATGATGCATGCGGCTGGCAAAGCAATGCGTGCACGCATATGACAGCTTTGCTCCATCCACTTTGGACACTCCATCATGCTGAAATGGAGTGAACAGGATAAAGATCGAAAGAATTATATCACATAGACGATTTACCAGGAGTTCCGACCAGCCGATGGACAGTCGATTGTCAGTTCAGAGTGGATTCTGCACACCGCACGTGAGGTCATGTCCCATCGACGATCCGAGGCACGTGATGCATTCAGAGAAGGCTTACCAAAGCCTGTATGGTTAGATGCTAAAGAGTGGGACATGATTCGTGACGAGCAGCAGCAGACTCCTGATCGATATTGCCAGTAGCGAAATGCCACAGCCACACGTTTAGATACAATTGGACCATCACATTTGGGCAGCGGCGGATATGACACGATGCGTCATGAGTTTGTAAGTACGATTTCATTTATTGAATTTATTTGTGTTAAATTTCTCATGTATGTTTCTCTAATCTTTTTATATTTGTTTCAGGAGTTGGCAATGGGTCGTCCTCCAACACGAACAAAAGAGTCTTACGGATATAGTCATGGGTTGACTGCACTATTGCAGGACTTGGAGGGACACGGTGCGGTGGTTTCATGGGAGCATTTACGATGAGGTAATTAATTTATAAACTTGGTTTTTACTTGTTGTTTGTGATTTTTATGTGAATTTATCTCATTCCATTAATGTTCTTTGTTGCAGGACTGTTGATATGGAACGTTCTTTGCATGTGTATGGCAGTGGAAGACCAATATTTTGTATTTGATTTTCATATGGCAATACATTGCTTTGCCACATTTTGTAAAAGCATCATATATGACAGTGGTTTGCCACACTCTTGTACATGCTTCATTATTGAAATATATAACTTCTTTTGTACATGGTTCATAGTTCATTCTGATTATCTCTTTTGTGTCCAATAATACTTTGTTTCATGAAATCATATTTCTGTTGTCATTAGAGTGCACATCACATGTACTTGGTTTTTTTTGGGTAGAGTGTATTGTCTTTTGTTAAGCAACATCATGGTAATGTTGCTTTAGCAAAACACAAAACACTCTGCCCAAAAAAAAATTTGCAAGTATGGTCGTCGATATACGCGACGGTACTCCTAGTAGTGTCATCGGAATAACCGTCGGTACACCCAACAGGCGACGGTATAGGCGACGGTACCTCCAGCAGAAGCCTCGATATGTACGTCGGTATTACCGACGCATATACCGACGCATATATCGACGGATATACCGACGTATATACCGACGGATATACCGGCGCATATACCGGCGCATATACCGACTCTTTGGTACCGACGCACAAACTGACCTTTACACCGACGTCGCGGTAAATTAAGCCGCATTCATTTTCCTCGGTAAAAACCTCGGTATACCATCGATCTGTTGTAGTGGAATTTGGAATTAGCTTTTACATCTAAAGAAGGCTTTGACTAAATAAAGATAGAGTGAAACTACTGGCATAGAGTCTAGTCAATCCCGATTACGTGTAGCAGGAAGTGAACTACTGGCATTCAATGCATTACTAATAAAAACATCAACAGACGTTTTTGAAACCTTTCTGAGTAAACATGGATTCATATTGTTGAAGGTGGCAACAGACTTATCTATTAAGACTTGAAAAATCTTTGTTTAAATACTGCACATCATGGTTATAATCAAGTTATAGAAGAAAGCCAAATCGCTTAGACTGTATTGTCCTTGCATAAATAAAAACCTTTTCAACGTTAAATACATACACCAGAACATATGTCTTCTTGACTATCTTCGTAATAGATGGTCCTCGAAAGGGAGAGAGCATCAAAATCGATCGAAGGGTAAGTATCGGTACACATAGAAGTTTTAAGATGTTAGTGCGGAGATAACAACCGTGAATGAAGTGTTACATAACAGTTTGTATGTATATAAATGTGACAAGATCAAATAACATCACTTTGATGGAATGCTGATATCATGGCAATGCTGAATATGGGCACACACCATAATTTATCATGCATTAATCCAAAAGAAATAAGTACATAGAAAATAGATAGAGACCACGCTATTTAGAACATAAAAGATCGCAAATTCGCTCATCATAATCAAAGAAAGTATCACACCTCAAACCTTTAGGTAGTTGTCATCTTCTCTGCCAGATGGGTATCAATGTCGTTGTACGGATTGCTGTTTGTGATCCGGTTTCATTAGCATGCGCTCAATCCTCCGACTCCTCAGCGTGCATCAGATGATCCCAGGCTACGCTGAAGAAAATCTTCAGAGATGTGCTATTTCTTGGACCGAAATTCTGTATTCATTTGAGTAGTCTCCAATATTCATCACTAGCATGAAACTATCTTGTTCCTAACTACAGGGCACAGAATACAGAAGATGAGGCACATTAAAGAAATGTATGAGAATGCTGCTCTGATTTTTTTCTTCATAATAGTTTGCATGATAAGTTCAATGCTTAATGAATGCGAATAATTGCCCACACTTACAGTTCATCATCATATAATTGTACCTGCTTACAATTCATCATCACATAATTGTAGATGCTCATAGTTCAAGGATCCTAGAGATCTTCAAAACAAAAACTTCCTATTCTCTGTTGCACAGCGTTTCTTCACGTCGCTGTCCTTTCAGCTCCAATGACCGAAAACTTCTCCTCTGATTTGCGCTGTAATCAGCTCCTTTTTAGTTTGATCACCTCTCATGGCTTCAAGGTCTCCTTTGTGGGATCATTTCAACTACTTCAGATCAACAAAAATTTCATGTTTAGCTCCTGCGTAGCATATGACCTTCGATAGATTATGCACTTCACACAAGTCACTGCGAATTCTAAAATTCACATTAGATTCCTAATCTCTTTGAACTATTGGTACTTTGTGAGTATTTCACCACAGTAATCCCCCCTAGAACAGAGCGTTTGCATCCCTCCTCAGTGCCATCTTCCTCTCTTCAGCTGCTTCGAAGAACCACTTTTATCATGTATAATATGTTGATGTGAATTAATCTCTCTTATCCACCAGAACAAGCCCCTGGGTCCTAAGCCTTTGTGCTCCTTCAACAATCTCCAGAGTGTCAACTTATGACGTCCATATTAATGCGCACTCTTCCGTTTCTTATGTCGTCTCTCCTTCGTATCTCGGCCACCCTCTTCCTTCAGCCATTGACTCCCTCCTCTCAGTTTGATGAGTCACCTTTCTTTTCTTTGTAGATCCACAGACCTCCCGCCTTCGAACGAAGTCCTCTTTCCTGCCGGGTGAGAGAGCTTCCTTCAAATCGACCTCCCTTCTTCCCATGCGTTCTCACTAGATGCCAGTTAACGATCCGTGAATTGGCCTCTCCAAAGAGACAGACGACGTCCCTTTTTCTCTCAGCAGAGCGTTGCCCACTCGCCATGCAAACTTCTATTTGTGCCTCAAAAAAAACACGGAGTGTCTAGTGGTTGCATGATCCCTTCGTACTTTATAACTGAAGAAAACTCACCCTAAAGTATGGCCAATATATGAGTGACTTCACTATCTAGTGGTTGCATGATCCCTTCGTACTTTATAACGGAAGAAAACTCATCCTAAAGTATGGCCAATATATGAGTGACTTCACTATTAGCAGATCTTGCATTACCTTTTTACTTTGCATTGATTTCTCGTAATAACTAAAACACTTCAAACATTATAGATTGTTCTTTGGGAGATGCTGGGAGCAAACCCCTTGACACATTCGTCAATAGATATTCAATCCATTCTGCATGTGAAACTCATAGTGAAGTCTTGATTGCCATTATATCAACTTACTAGTTTGTTGATGCCTCCGATCAATTGAAGAGTATCATTGTCAATGATGCCATCAAAGCCATGGTTTGAGTAAAGCAAGCTACCATTCATGTTGTGTTCCTCACTTCACTCCGTTAGCTGCATCAGCAATGGATGGTCGAGAAAGTGTTTCGGATTGCAGCATGTAAAGGCAAACATAGAGATGAGAATCTCTACGACAACGTGCAATGACAAGTGAAGAATTAAAGGATTTCAAAGGAACCTCCAAGAAAGCCAGAAAAGCTAGCAAGGGATGGGTAGGAAAGCGCATGCGCGGATCCATCCCATGTTTACAAGTTCCAGAGTCCCTGTCACCTCAACCCTCTCCAGAACAGTCACCTACGGAACCCCCTGCACTGATACAACCCATTCGCATACACCTTTCACAATCGATTATCACAGAAGGAACTACCTGTACTGTCATCTCTCAAGCAACCACAGTCGAGGAACCTACCACTACAGCAGCGGAAATTCCCACCTCCATTGGTGCGGAAGCATTTACTTTTCCTATACCCAATTTGGAGGCAGAACCAACAAGTACCACATTGGATTTTGAAATGCATGATGTTTTTTCAAGTGAATTTCAATTTTCAAAAGGATAATTTTTCTTATAGGAATATGAACGTCCCAATTACCCTACCACACCCACTGATCAACCACACGAGCAAGTAGTATCAAGTTATGAAGAAGAAAGAACAGAAACTGACGATGAAGACAGAGATGATGAAGCTAGTCAGGAGAGCCATGACTCTCAAGAGAATGTGGAGACTGATGAACATGAAAAATACACGGATACTCAGGGTGACACAAGTACTTACGAAGATGAAACATTTGAAGTTGTTGCCTACACATTGACAATCAAGAAGATATACTGCACCATGCAAGGAGTTTGGGCGTGCAAAAAACTCTCCGAAGAAGAAAGTCAAGCACTTGTAGAATAGGAACTTGCTACAGGAGGCTTCGAAGAAGCTTACATTCAGGGTTTCAGAGAACTCATTAAGTGAGTAGGAACTAATGAAGCATTATGCTATTTGCAAAGGAAACCACTACCACAGTTTGACCCATGTCGAATACGCTTGCTATCACAGCCCCGTCAATATATTCGTGTACCAACGGATGCCCAATCTTCACAACAGGCCAGGGAAGCACGTCTCATTCTGGAAGAATTTTTTACAGCAGAAACGATTGTCATTGACTCCCTGCCCCACACTTCTACTGTAAATACCACTACTGTTGTCGAAGTACCCAACATACCGACCGCTCCTCTTTCACCTCCCGCCCCTCGAGTCTCTCCTGTACACCCCGCCTCTCCCAAACCATCCACATCCTTCGATAGTGCGATAGCAGAAGCCTTTGTTGCCTCAATTCCTCTCACCCTTTCCGCACCCACACAACCTAGCCTCCCTCCTAGGACTTCCACCCTTCCATCTAGTCCATTTTCTCCATCCATCTGTCCCTTCCTTCCCCATCCCTCCAAGACCCCTATTCCCATTTCCCCCTCCATTGACCTTCTCCCCCGTCTCACCTCCCCGAACCACTGTATTACCTCTCTCCCCTCTCCACCAAGCAATACACGAAACCCCATCTATAAATTATTCGGCAACCTTTGTAAATCCTGTATTCACATCCACTCAAGCACCCACTATCACTCCACTCTTCACGGTCACTGCACTTGACACCACGTCCACTGACATGGACATATCACCACCCACTGCACCACCACTCACCTCATCCATTTCACCACCACATTTAGGCACATCACATTTCTCCACAATCACCACTGCATCCACTTTCCCATCCCTATTTCCCCTTCCCCTTGCATCAACACCCACACCCATAGCATGTTCACTCACTACACCGTTAATATATTATCACCCACAATCCACACCGCATTCCGTTAAATGTTCGCATGTATGACACAAGTGAGAGATGAATTTGCATCTCTAGGCACCAGTTACCAGACATTGCAGCAGACCACAAACGACTTACAATCGCAGCTAAATTCCTTAATCCTCGCGAATGCCTCCCTTAACACACGCTACCAAGAGCTATGCCAGGCCTACCATACACTTGAACTAGAAAGTGAACAGAAGACAAAAGAGGCCATTACAGATATCGACAATTTATTAAGGGCTCAAACCATTCGAAACGTGACACTCACTATAAACATGGGACTACTAAGATGCCACCTAGCAGTAGCCAAAGAAGAGAATCAATGCTTGGAGGAACAGAACAGAGAGAACCTTGAAGCTGCTTTAGATCAACCAGACGAACTTCTCAGTCCCAGTCGTTTCAAAGCTGTCCCCTCTGAATCTATGAAGATACTATTAGAAGACCATGTCAGAATATTAGAAGATTATGACAGTATGAACGAGGCATATTAGAAGCTCAAAGAAGACCACAAAATGCTATAGTTGCGAGCACCCATATAGCAAGCACCACCAGCTCCTGCGGCCACACCTACTGAAATCATCGAAGAACTCAACGCTCTACGTGCCCAGGTAATGACTCTTCAAACACAGATCGCCGCATACAAAGAACCCCCTAGGCCAGATTCCCCACCCGAACTCCCAACGAAGGAAGAAACTGTATCTATCCCGGTGGAGGAAATGTATGAAGAAGCTTACGAACCCCAACCCATCCCAGGTGGATGCATCACAGTTGAAGGCCAGACCACCTTTGAACTCCCTACCCCCATGTGGATGAAGACTATCGAAGAACTTGGCCGGACCCACTCAACACGTGTGGAAGCTCAATTACACACCATGGCTATGATAGAGGAATGTATTCTACAATCCCCTTACTTCGCTCACTTGGCCCCTCACACGTATATATCTGGGCATGAGCTGCAATACAAACCATATTTTATGCTAATGGCAGAATACAATTGGCGATCGAAAAGGAGACAGGTAAGAAACCCTCCCATGCAACTCAGTTTGAGCCTGATGACTTGCCACCGGATGCGTAGAACGGAGAAATATTTCAACCAACTTTGCGACATTACTTATTACAACAATATCTCGAAATGATGAGCACATGGGTCAAGGCACCCCTACATTTAAAGTATAACCCATGTTGGGACCGACACCAAGACGCCGCTCCTGGAAGGCCTTCGCAATCAAAGTACAGAACAACAAGCAGTGCCAGGACTTCCTCAATTACCCATATTTCACTCCACCCATCGGACCGCCCATTGTAGGATATGTGATGGCAACTATTCGCCACTGGCTCCCCCGCTTACACCGCATGGACTAAGTAATCACGCATGTGACGGTCAAAATATTTGACATGATTCAAATAGTATTCAAAGTCTTCCATCGCGTCAAAGCACCGCATGTTAACACCCCGGGCTTCGAGCATGGTAATTAGGATTTAGCGTATGATATGAGAACGACACCATCGCTTCGGGTGTGTTATGTCTGGCACTGTTTTATTGACATGCTATAATATGACATTCGAAGAGATGTTTACTACCGGTTTTTGGGAATACCATTCAAAGGTGTTCATCAACAAGCCCACACACCTATTCCAATTATTTGCCTGTGAACAACTGGTGTACTCCACGCACTACAGACTCCCGCCACCAGATGAACCTCAACCCATAGATTGGGAAAAACTCGATTCGAAGCAGATCTTGCAAGAGGTATTCGCATTTCAGAACACACCCTCGCTCATGACCTCCTACAAAACTATATCTGACAGACCCCGCAACAAGGTTCTGTCAAGGAGGAAAAAACCGAGAGGGAGGGGGGTGTTGGCAGTAGCCAGAGGCACAGACAATGAGAAAGTATGTGAAGGTGGATCACAACAAAGTAGTGGGGAGCCAAATGTGTTATTTTTTCAAAGAAATATGTTTTATAAATACTTTTCAAAACTCTCAACAGTGATTTTCATAAGTCTTGTACCATATGTAACATAGAAAAACCACTTTTGTAATTAGTAGCTCCATTTTGTGCAAGGCGAGGAGTCCTCGAGCTTGAGGAGCTTAGGTAGAATGAGCTACCAATTTTGGCTACTTTAGACTTCGTTTAGACCTTCAAATAGCACCTAGAACCTATTTTTTAACTATGTCGGTCACTAGATGCACTACAAGGAATACGGGCACATAGCGACAGTTAAGGTGGCAGAATTTCGTCGCTATAAAATTGGAAAAGGCATCGCCATGAGTGTCACGCACGAACCGTCAATTAAACGATGAAGAAAACGACGTTTTTTTCGACGTATGGTGCGACGGGGTGTGCGACGCTCGCATAGAGCGTCGCTAACGCGACGGTTTTAAAAGGCATCACATAAGCGATGCTACTTGCGTCGCATAAGCGACGCAAAAATATGTCGCTTATGCGATGCCAATCCTAATGGTTTTTTAGATGCCATTTCATCACTTACACGATGGTCTGTTGATGAAAAAAATTAAAATGTTGGAGGTTCTTTGATTGGCATTTGCACGAATCTAATCAAAGAGCTCTCCAACGTTCGCAATCGCGTTGCGCTTACGAGCTGAAACAAGTATATGCAGAATTGTTGTTTTGCCTAAGCTCTATCTTATTGTCTCTCTCTGTCTCTGTTTCTCTCTTTCTACGTCCTTCTCTCTTTGAATTCTCTCTCTCTCTCTCATTCTCTCTCTCTCTCTCTCTCTTCGTTCTCTCTTTATTGTAGGTTATTCAAGAAGCTAACCAAGCAAAAAGTATGGCTAACTATTGTAAGTAAAATTTATATTCTTTGTATATCATTTGAATTGTGTTATTTTCATTAGATAGCATACTCACACTTATTGATATGCACATATACACTTATACATGATGAAGATGCACGTTCACTCATATACGCATATACACATGCGCATACACACACATATATACACACAGATACATGTGCACATACACTTAGACATACACACACATACACATGCATATGCACAAACATTTCTACAACCACATCAAACATGCATGCATTATTGCATATATATATACACATACACACATTAACATATACACACATTAACATATATACATATACACACATTAACATGCATATACATACATTATACACATATATATGCACATACGTACACACAAATATACACATGCACACACACATGCACATACATACATATACATATGTATGCACATACACGCATATACACATAGAGTTACACATATACATGCACATACACACATATACACATAGAGTTACACATATACATGCACATACATATACACACATACACATGCACATGCACATACTCATATACACACATATACACTTACACATGCACATGCACATACATACATATACACACACATCCACATGCATATACATACATATACACACACATACATATACACTTACGTACACATATATGAATGACTTATATAATTAAAGTATTAAAACACATGCTTAATATAAACAACAATAACAATCAATAGAACAAAACTCTTCATTACTTAATACCATACACACAATTCAAAACATAACCGAAATGAAAAAAAAAAATATATATATATATATATATATATATATATATATATATATATATATCAATGTAAATACATATAATCCAATGTCATAATCAACTAGAATCCTAATCATCATCATCATGATCATCATCATCATCAGCAACATCATGATCATCCTGATCATCCTCATCCTCATCATCATGATCACCCTGTGACGATCGAGATCGTCCCTCCTGTGTCTGTCTCTCCACCTCATCCATATCTTCCTCTCCATAATACTCTTGTATTACATATAACAAACATAAATAAGTAAAACAATTAAACAAATTATAAAAATAAAATAATTATATAAAATTTAATAATACTCACAAAGGCATCTGGATGATCTCGCATATACTCGCTCAAATGCCGACATCCAAAATGTGTAGCATACTCGATCTCATGTTTCGCAGGATATCGGCCGTAATCCTTTCGCTGCATTGAAACAAATAAAAAAGATTAGTTGCTTGCATTTTAACTAAAATAAAAAATATACTCACAATAACACATATACTTACAAATGTAGCTACAAAACCATGATGGCCCATTTGGCCTAGGTGCGATGTGTGGCCCGACTCCACTCTCTTCTTTGCAGTAGCCTGTTTATTTAAGAAAAAAGAAATACATAAATTAAATGTAAAAAAATTACTAAAATATATGAAAATTATAAATATAAACTATTAATTTGTATACTCTGAAGACGTAGTTGTCTACGAAAAAACTACCATGTCTCAGGTGGTATGTTAGATCGCCTCTTATTTTTTTCCACCATACAATATCTCTTGTTAATTTAATCCCAAACAGAAAAAAACATCAGAATACATACACATATATACACACACATACACATACCCACATACACATATACATGCAAACATATATGCATACATATACACATATACATACATATAACATAAACACACATATACATATCCACATATATACATACACACACATGCATGCATATACACTCATTCATACAGAATACATGCATTTATCCCACAATAATGTGTATTTGTGTATATGTGAATATGTGTATGTGTAAATGTGTATATGTGAATATGTGTGTATATGTGAATATGTGTGTATGTGTAAATATGTATATGTGAATTTTTTGTAAATAATCACATTATTAATATGAAATACCATTATTTGTAGGTTATGATCAATCAGATGGAACTCCACCACCGTCTCCTCATCGTGCAACGACTCTATACTGTAAGTATATCAAACATTTAATTTTAAATATATTTGATGGATACATAACTTATATATATATATTATTATTATAATCAGATTTTGATGAATCAGAGGGTACTCCAGGACCTCCTACCCATGCAACGACTTCACATTTGTCCTCTGATAGGAATTATGATGAATTTTACTATAAGAGCATATTATATGTTGGTGTAACTCTTGTTATGGCATGTATCGAAGACCACAATTGGAATGTATTGAACATGAGGCAGAGTATGGTACTTTTGAGCGTGCACCATCACCTGGTCAATGTGATAATGCTTGAGTATGTATTTTTTATATAAATTAATGTCATTATTTTATTTAAAAACCTAATTTACAAAATCAAATTACTGTTGATATACAAGAATACTTGATGGATGATGATGATGATGATAATTTTTCTCATAATGTTAATATACCTCGTACACGTCATGGACTTGTTGTTCATCAATTACAAGCAGAGGTTTCTAGAAATCCTCTACCTCCTCGTTTAGAGACTGTGTGATCGTTCTCTAGTACAAACATATGATAGAAGAAGATGTGGAGGATGGAATAGAGGACCACTTCCTTTAGATGGAGAGGTTTTCAACTTTTGGGGTACTTGCTATATGATTGCTCCATCCACTATTACTAGTGCTGGTCGTGGTCTATTTATTGTAAAGGATTTGCATGTGCCTCCAAACTCTGAAGTCACTCTTATGTCATTTTGTGGTCCTATATATGGATGGGGAGATTGGCATCGACTTTCACGTTATGTTCAAAGCATGAGTACTTATGGAATATGCTTGAACGCAGCATCCCTTACTAGTAGAAGGATTTTACATGTAGAAAATGAAAGATTATATATTGATGGAAGACCTTATGCACATGGAAATATAGCAGGTTTAATAAATAGTAGTCGAGGATTACATAATAGTTCAAGGATTAATTGCACATTTGAGGAGCGTGAAAATAGTCATGAATCACCATACATGAGTAGAGATGTATCAAGATACATAGTTGTCAATGCTATTATTACGTTACATGCAGGTGATGAACTATTAGTGAATTATGGATGGCGTAGACCTCCAAGTGCACCTTTTAGCTAGAGAGAATAAAAATTTTCTATCCGTGTTTAATAACTTATATATTTAATTTTATGTTTAAAGTTTACTTTTTATTCATTTATGGAATACTAATGAATTTTATTTATATGTGTAGATTCCAACGTATGATGTTGATGATATTCCTCCACACCATTCACAATTGCCAGTAAGACCTCATTTATCAGAAGCTTCTATGAGGCGGCTACGCAAAAGTGATCCTGTGGAATATGCAAGGTTGAAAGATCTATATTCAAAAGAAGAGAAAGTACAAGATTTGTGCGACAATGATGAAGATGATGGCATGGCAGATTTTATTGAGGATTGGTATCAAAATGAGTGTTAGAGCATTGATATTTCTAAAAATGAGAAATATCTTCGAGAGGAATGTTTAAAGCATGTATATGAAGGAAGTCGTGTGACACGACTAAGTGCGAGCTTACTTATTCTCAATCTTCAAAATTGTTTTGGATGGAGTAATGTATCTGTTTCAACACTATTAAGGTATAATTTTTAATTTTTAATATATATATATATATATATATATATATATATATATATATATATATATATATATATATATATATATATATATATATATATATATATATATATGCATAAATATATATATATATATAAATACATGCATATATAAACATACACACATATATAAACATACACACACATATACACACATACACATGTTATGAGAGTAAGGTAAATTATACATACCTGTATCGAATGAGGATGTTTTGTCCATCTAGCCTTTAGAATTGTCCACCCAACCTTTAGAATCTTCTTGACACATATGTTTCTCATATTTTAGTCGACCTAATACCTGTGTTGCTAATTCATAATATTACAAATATTAAGTAGCAATTACCAAGGAAGGTATTAAATCTTATGTAAAATGGGATGATCAAATTTATCTTAAAGATTTTGAAGGATGGACAAATAATTTTAAAGGATGGGTGAACACAGACTGTCCATTCAATGTAGGTTTTTATTCTTACTTTAGATAAGGTAAGAACAAGAACTTGAATTGAATGGACACTTTGTGTCCGCCCATCTTTTAAAACTGTTAATGCATCTTTCAAAATATTCGCGAAAAATTTGATCCTCCCATTTTACATATGACTTAATACCTTCCTTTGTAACGGCTATTTAATATCTGTAGACAGCTTAGCAAGACAGGTAATAGATTGACTACAAAATGGAAAACTGTCAGACGATTCAATGGTCTAGATATGAAAATCTGCAAACCACAATATACAAAAAACAATTAAAAATGAAATTAAATATACAGAGCTACACATGCATACATACATATATACACATTCATACATACACATACATACATACACATGTATACACACATACATATACATATACGCATATGTATATATACATACATATACACCTATAAAACACATATACATACATTATACATATACACATACACATATATATATGCATGCACATGCATATTCACATCCACATACACATACACATATATATACGCATGCACATGCATATTCACATCCACATACACATACACATAAACATACACATATATAAAATTATATGCATATATATATGTATATTTATTTATTTACTTTTTTTAATCTATCTTTTTTTGTTGACCTTACAGGTTACTATCTGAAAAGTTTTTACCAAGTCAGAATATTCTTCCTACCTCACATGATGAAATGAAGAAGATAATCAACAATCTTGGTATAGATTATCAATGTATACATGCATGTCCTAACGATTGTATTTTATATAGAGGTGAATATGAAGACTCTTTGACATGTCCCAAATGTCAATCTCCTCGATATAAGGGCGAAGAAGGTAAAATCCCAAAAAAGGTATTGAGACATTTTCCATTGGCTCCACGGATTAAACATGTTTCAAAGCCCCGAATTATCAAAGCTTTTGACATGGGGACATGATCGTAAAAGTACTGATGGAATAATCAGAATTCCTCATGATAGTGTTGCTTTTCAGCATATTGATTCTACATGGCCTGAATTTGCACAAAATCCATAGAATCTAAAGTTAGCAGTTGCATTAGATGGGGTTAATCCATTCTCCATGAAATCCAGTAAATGGTCAACATGGCCAGTGGTAGTCATAAACTACAATCTTCTGCCGTATCTTAGCATTAAAAAGGAACATTTAATGCTTTCACTTTTAATCCCAGGCAAAAGACAAGTTAAAGATATGAATATATATCTTGCTCCTCTCATTGACGATCTCCAAGAGTTATGGAGAGGTATTAATGTCATTGATCTATCGAAAAGCATCAATGAAAGACATATTACGGTTCATGGTATTATGGCTTGGACTATTCCAACTTTCCAGGATATGGTGTTTGTTCAGGTATTGATGTAATTTTTTTATTCAATATGCATGTAAATAAATATGATTTAATCTAATTATATTTTTATCGTTTTCATGATGCAGGAATATCTACTAAGGGTTATAAAGCTTGTCCATATTGTGGTGATTGGTTGAGATCAATCTATAGTAAGAATCTCAACAAAAATATTTATCTTCGACATCGACGATTCTTGCTTGATGATCATCCATTAAGATCTAAAAGAGAAGCGATACATTTTAATGGAAAGCTTGAAACAGGTCAGTGTTTGAAACCTATGACGCCTATGGATTGGTATAAAAAATGGATAGATGGACCTCTGATAGATCCAGAATCAGAAATCTTCAGTGATGATGAAGATAATGTGTATTTGAAGAGAGGTAAAGGAAAATTGGCACTCGTAGAGAACATATCAATATGGTATTCTTTGGAGTATTGGAAAGAGTTAAAAGTATGTCATCTTCTTGATCCTATGCATATATTCAAGAATATTGGTTATTCACTATGGCAACATTTTCTTGGACTAAAAGATACCACAACATCAAGGAATGATTTGAAAGATTACAAATCAAAACCAAAGTTATGGCTAGTTTTTGATAGACACCGACGGGAAATGACTTATGCACCTGCTCCTTGGATACTTACAACAAAAGAGATACAGACTATCAACAATAGAATTCAATTGATTAAGACTCCTACAAGATATGGAGCATCTTTTCAAAACATGTTTACTATGGATGATAAGAGTTTATCTGGGTTAAAGACCCATGACTGGCATAACTTTTTGAAACATATTTTACCTTTGGTTATTGATGGATGTACAACAAAAGGAGTACGAGATGTGATCTATCGTCTTGGATCACTTATAAGGTAATTATGATACTTTTATATTTAATATGTATGAATATTGGATATCTTTTATTTTTGAATTAACTTCTTTATAATTTTTTTTATGATATGTATAGGTGGATTACATCCAAAGAGATTGACAAAAACTCAATCCCACAAAAAAAACATGAATGCAAAGAGCTACTATGTTTGATGGAGAAAGAACTTCCTACTTCATTTTTTGATATTCAGATTCATTTATTAGTCCATCTTGTAGATTAAATAGAGATTGCAGGTGTTATCAACACTCGATGGATGTTTTGGGTCGAGTGGTTTATGGGAATATTAAAAGGTTATGTGTGACAAAGAGCGAAACTAGAAGGATCCATGGCAAAGGGTTGGATGCTTGAAGAGTGCATGTATTACGTTAGTGAGTACCTTGAAAGAGTTCATGAAGAAGCTCCACATGCATGGACCAACAAGTCTTCTTCAAAAATAACAGATGAGATATTATCAAGTAAGGGAGTTCTATTCTTATTTACATTTCAAGAAAAAAATGATGTTTCTACTTTTGTAGCATATAATAGTAAATGCATGCAAGCATTCCTTAGCGAGTACGAACAGGAACTTCAAAATCTCCGAAGTAAAAGGCGAAAAAACAAAAGATATAGACGTAATCTCGATAATAACGAGATTACAGATATATCTTCTTTTACGAATTGTCTATATTGTCGTTTGCAACATGCCAACGTAAATAATGAAGAAATCTCATATGAGCAGAGAGAGTTAATGATAGATTGTGAACGAAAGGTAATTTTATTTTAATAATATTTTATTTTTTTCATATATGTATATTAGTTTCTATTTACTAATTGAGTTTCTTTTGCAAGCTCTAATGTTCACTAATATGTGGGCTTTTGGACAGCATATTAGAATCAAAGCCATAGATGGCGAACTTGGTTACGTAGGAACTATTGTTGGTATCTATGAAATTTCATTTCATACATTCAAACAAGTAGAAAAAAGTTTATATTTTTATGATAGGGTTAGTTATCTTTTTAAGCACCTAATAATGGTTTTTTGTTTTTATATATTTTGATAGGTAATTTTGAAGGTTGATTGGTTTTGAGCCGAGTATAAAGGTAGTAATTCCACATTAAGAAAGGAATTATATGGCTTTTGGGCAATTGATTCTTCCAAGGTAATGTGATCTACTAAAGAACCATATATTCTTCCTAAGCATATTGAACAAGCATTTTTTTATAAAAACCCAGATGCTCATCCTTGGTGGCAAGTCATTCATGTTCAACCTAGAGGTAGGTCATTGTTTGAACAGTTTATTGTTAGAGAGATCGAAGAAAGTCCTCTTGATGATTCAACATCAGATACTGATACATCAACATCTGAAAGAGAAATTAGAATCATTATATGTGATAATGATACTAATCTTTTTGATGAAGAGGATAATTCTCTACATGTTGATTCTACTGATGAGGAAGAGGAATTACCAGAAATTGATATTAATCCATCAATAGATGATATGACTCATGAGAACACAAATTTAACAATAGAAGAAATAAATGAAATCAATAAGGATAATGAAGATGAGACTATATTGATGTCTTACCAAAATGATGGTAATAATGAAACATATGAGCAGATTAGATAGTAAATTCTACTCTAGTTATCAATCAATAACTTGAAGCTTCTGAATGGATATCAGATAATATATTTTTTATTCAACTTGAATAACGATGAGTCCTACTAGAGAGATGAAATTATGTTCTTTTAAGTTAGAACATGAAGCTCGGGGGTATGCCTAATTATTTTTTATATAACTTTATCTTCGAGGAGCAAATTTTTATCATGTATGTATGCATATGTGTGTGTATTCATGTGTATTATATGTATACATATGTGAGTATGCATATATATGTATTTCATGTTTATCTATGTGTGTGCATGTGTGTGATATATGTATACATGTGTTAATATGCATATGTGTATATATGCATAAGCATTTATGTAAAATATTCATGTAATATATGCAAGTGTTTATAATTGTGTACATGTATATATGTATATGTGTCTATGTGTGAATGTGTACATGTAAATATGTATGCATATATATATATATATATATATATATATATATATATATATATATATAATTTTTTGCATTTAGGCATGTATGTATGATGCATAATATATCTACTCCATTTTATATTTATGTATGTGTATCTACATGATGTGTATATATCTTTATATATATTATGATCCTCGTTGATTCGAGTAGTTATATATAGAGGCATAAGGTTGGGAGGAGAGGCATCTCTCTAGTAGGACGTCAGAGGAATAGATGCAATGTGTACACATACTTCAATCATATGGCTAAAAGGTTGAATCAGAGTTCTTAAATTAGGGGTTTTGAAACCCTAATATCAAAATTAGTGTTTTCAAATTAGGATTTTGAAATAGGATTTATTTATTTATTTATTTATTTATTTATTTATTTATTTATTTATTTATTTGTGCGTATGCATGTGTTGTGTATGTATGTGTATCTATATGTGTGTATGCATGTGTTGTGTGTGTGTGTGTATATATATATATATATATATATATATATATATATATATATATATATATATATATATATATATATATATATATATATATATATATATATATGCATGTAAATATGATTATATGAGTCTATGTGTGTGTACATATGATTATGCATGTGTATGTGTCTATGTGTATTCATTATATGTGTGTAACTACATGCATGTGTATGTGTGTGTAAAAATGTGCATGTATGTGTGTGTGTATGTATAAATGTGCATGTATGTGTATATGTGTGTAAATGTGCATGTATGATGTATATGTGTGTGTATGCGTGTATTTGTACCTCTAGTCTCACTCTTTTCTCTCTCCCTCTCTCTCTCATATACATACATACATACATAAACACACATACTCATATCCACATATATATACATAAAAGAAATGTGTATCATGCATTATCGTGACGATGAGCCATAAGTGTCCGCATCTCTTTTAAACACCACTTATGCGACCATCCTGTCCCAAACTCTGTCTCAAGTGAACTTAGTACGTATTTTTTATTCCTCTCATCATGCTCACTACAAAAATAAAAAAAATCATGTAAATAAAACATAAGATATTTATTTCAATGTATATGTAAAATTTATACTTACCTCCACTGTAAGTGGACAAGGCGCAAGTAAGAGTCGCATAATGCCCGCATTCTTCTCTTGAACTCCAATCCATTCCCTATGTACACAATGTTCCCCTCTGGCTCTATATCACACTCTAGCCCTAAGGTGCCTATGCATGTTCTCATAGGCAACTCTACTGTGCTATCATGATCTGGAGGTGGTATAGGTGTCCTGAGAATAGATAGATAAAAATAAATAAAAATATGTGTTATAATATCATTAAAATAGTTTATGAAAAAAACATACCTATGAGCATATAGCTGTACATGTAGCCATAGAAGAGCCCTCCTCTGATCGCTGGGTAAGCATCTGGATCGTATAATCCAGCTCATCATCAGGCATCTCTGAGTACTCATGCATGATGACCCCTAGAGTATCACACGGAACTCTTGCTCTCATAAGACTTTTATGAGAGTGAGTTTTGCCTTTCTCTCTCTACTAGGATCCATAATACCTAACATATAAAACAAAACGGGTTAGAAATAAATATATATATGTGTACATATGTATGTGTGTATATGTGAGTGTGTGTATGCATGTAAACATGTATGTATGCATATGCATGTGCATTATGTATGCAAATCTATGCATGTGTGTGTATGTGTGTGTATATGCATGTAAGTATGTATGTATGCATATGCATTATGTATGCATATGTATGCATACATGTGTATGTGTCTATGTGTGTATATGGATCTGTGTGTATGTGTGTATGCATGTAAGCATGTATGTATGCATATGCATGTGTACGTGTGTGTGTATGTGTGTGTGTCTATGTGTGTGTATGCATGTGTATGTGTGTGCATGTGTCTATGTGTATGTATAAAACAAAACGGGTTAGAAATAAATATATATATGTGTGTATATGTGTATGGTGTATATGTGTATGGTGTATATGTGAGTGTGTGTATGCATGTAAACATGTATGTATGCATATGCATGTGCATTATGTATGCAAATGTATGCATGTGTGTGTATGTGTGTGTGTATGCATGTAAGTATGTATGTATGCATATGTATGCATACATGTGTATGTGTCTATGTGTGTATATGGATCTATGTGTATGTGTGTATGCATGTAAGCATGTATGTATGCATATGCATGTGTACATGTGTGTGTGTATGTGTGTGTGTCTATGTGTGTGTATGCATGTGTATGTGTGTGCATGTGTCTATGTGTATGTATGTAGCTGTGTGTGTATGTGTATGCATGTGCATTATGTATGCATGTGTGTGTATGTGTCTATGTGTGTGTATGTGTATGCATGTATCTATGCATATGCATGTGCATATGTGTGTGTGTATGCATGTAAGTATGTATGTATGCATATGTATTCATGTATGTGTATGTGTGTGTATGTGTGTGTATGTGTGTATTCATGTGTATGTGTGTGTATGCATGTAAGCATGTATGTATGCATATGCATGTGCATTATGTATGCATATGCATGTATGTGTGTATGTGCATTTGTGTGTGTATCTATATATATGTGTCTGTATGCATGTGTATGTGTGTGTAAATGTGTGTGGATGTGTGTGTGTGTAAGTGCATGTGTCTATGTGTGTGTGTATATTTGTGTGAATGTGTATGTGTGTGTGTATATTTGTGTGAATGTGTATGTGTGTGTCTATGTGTGTATGTGTGTGTGTCTATGTGTGTATGTGTGTGTGTCTATGTGTGTATGTGTGTGTGTCTATGTGTGTATATACGTTTGTGTGTATGTGTATGTGTGTGTGTATTTATGTGTCAGTGTGAATGTGTATGTGTGTGTAAATGTGTATGGATGTGTGTGTGTGTAAGTGTATATGTGTCTATGAGTGTGTATGTGTTTATGTGTGTGTATGTGTGTGTATGTGTGTATGTGTATGCATGTATGTATGCATATGCATGTGCATTATGTATGCATATGTGTGTGTGTATGCATTATGTATGTATGTATGCATTAAGTATGTGTATGTATGCATGTGCATTATTATTGCATACGTGTGTGTATGCATGTAAGTATGTATGTATGCATATGCATTATGTATACATATGTATGCATGCATATGCATTATGTATACATATGTATGCATGCATATGCATTATGTATACATATGTATGCATGTATGTGTATGTGTGTGTATGCATATATGTGTGTGTATGTGTGTATGTGTGTGTATATGTGTGTATTCATGTGTATGTGTGTGTATGTATCATTATGTGTGTATGTGTGTGTGTATATGTGTGTGTGTGTCTATGTGTATGTGTGTGCGTCTATGAGTGTGTATGTGTTTATGTGTGTGTATGTGTGTATGTGTATGCATGTATGTATGCATATGTGTGTGTATGTGTGTGTATGCATTATGTATGCGTATGTGTGTATGCATTATGTATGTGTATGTGCATTATGTATGCATGTAAGTATGTATGTATGCATATGCACATGCATTATGTATGCATATGTATGCATGTATGTGTATGTGTGTGTATGTCTCTCTATGTGTGTGTGTGTGCATATATGTGTGTGTATGTGTGCGTGTATGTGTGTGCGTGTATGTGTGTGTGTGTATGTGTGTATGCATGTGTATGTGTGTATGCATCATTATGTGTGTATGTGTATGTGTGTATATGTGTGTGTATGTGTGTGTGTGTCTATGTGTATGTGTGTGTCTATGCGTGTGTATGTGTTTATGTGTGTGTATGTGTCTATGAGTGTGTATGTGTATGTGTGTGCATCTATGAGTGTGTATGTGTCTATGTGTGTGTATGTGTCTATGTGTGTATGTGTATGCATGTATGTATGCATATGTGTGTGTATGCATTATGTATGCATATGTGTGTATGCATTATGTATGTGTATGTATGCATGTGCATTATGTATGCATGTTAGTATGTATGTATGCATATGCATATGCATTATGTATGCATATGCATTATGTATGCATATGCATTATGTATGCATATGCATTATGTATGCATATGCATATGCATTATGTATGCATATGCATATGCATTATGTATGCATATGTATGCATGTATGTGTATGTGTGTGTATGTCTCTCTATGTGTGTGCGCATATATGTGTGTGTATGTGTATGTGTATGTGTGTGTATGTGTGTGCGTGTATGTGTGTATGCATGTGTATGTGTGTGTATGCATCATTATGTGTGTATGTGTGTATGTGCATATGTGTCTGTGTGTGTGTCTATGAGTGTGTATGTGTTTATGTGTGTGTATGTGTTTATGTGTGTGTATGTGTCTATGAGTGTGTATGTGTATGTGTGTGCATCTATGAGTGTGTATGTGTTTATGTGTGTGTATGTGTCTATGTGTGTGTATGTGTCTATTTGTGTATGTGTATGCATGTATGTATGCATTATGTATGCATATGTGTGAGTATGCATTAAGTATGTGTATGTATGCATGTGCATTATGTATGCATATGTGTGTGTATGCATGTAAGTATGTATGTATGCATATGCATATGCATATGCATTATGTATGCATGTATGTGTATGTGTGTGTATGTATGCATATGTGTGTGTATGCATATATGTGTGTGTATGTGTGTGCGTGTATGTGTGTATGCATGTGTATGTGTGTGTATGCATCATTATGTGTGTATGTTTGTGTGTATATGTGTGTGTATGCGTGTGTGTGTCTATGTGTATGTGTGTGCATCTATGAGTGTGTATGTGTTTATGTGTGTGTATGTGTGTATGTGTGTATGTGTGTGTATGTGTCTATGTGTGTATGTGTGTATGTGTGTATGTGTATGCATGTATGTATGCATATGTGTGTGTATGCATTATGTATGTGTATGTATGCATGTGCATTATATATGCATGCAAGTATGTATGTATGCATATGCATATGCATTATGTATGCATGTATGTGTATGTGTGTGTATGTCTCTCTATGTGTGTGTGTATGCATATATGTGTGTGTATGTGTGTATGTGTGTATGTGTGTATGTGTGTATGTGTGTATGTGTGTATGTGTGTGTGTATGTGTATGTGTGTGTGTATGTGTGTATGCATGTGTATGTGTGTGTATGCATCATTATGTGTGTATGTGTCTATGTGTGTATGTGTGTATATGTGTGTGTCTGTGTATGTGTGTGTGTCTATGAGTGTGTATGTGTTTATGTGTGTGTGTGTCTATGTGTGTGTATGGGTCTATGTGTGTATGTGTATGCATGTATGTATGCATATGTGGTGTGTGTATGTATGTGTATGTATGCATGTGCATTATGTATGCATATGTGTGTGTATGCATGTAAGTATGTATGTATGCATATGCATTATGTATGCATATGTATGCATGTATGTGTATGTGTGTGCATGTCTCTCTCTCTATGTGTGTGTATGCATATATGTGTGTGTATGTGTGTATGTGTGTGTATGTGTGTATGCATGTGTATGTGTGTGTATGCATCATTATGTGTGTATGTGTCTATGTGTCTATGTGTGTGTGTATATATGTGTGTGTGTATGTGTGTGTGTCTATGTGTATGTGTGTGTGTCTATGAGTGTGTATGTGTTTATGTGTGTGTGTATGTGTCTATGTCTGTATGTGTATGCATGTATATATGCATATGTGTGGGTATCATTATGTGTGTGTATGTGTCTGTGTGTGTGTATGTGTGTGTATGCATTATGTATGCATATGTGTATGCATTATGTATGTGTATGTATGCATGTGCATTATGTATGCATTATTATGTGTGTGTAGGCATATATGTGTGTGTGCATGTATATGTGTGTGTGTATGCATCATTATGTGTGTATGTGTGTGTGTATGTGTGTGTGTCTATGTGTATGTGTGTGTGTCTATGTGTGTATATGTGTGTGTGTGTATGCATATGTATGTGTGTGTGCATGCATACCTAGCTTCAACGCGTATGCTTGCTCTCTCTCTCTCTCTCTCTCTCTCTCTCTCTCTCTCTCTCGCTCTCTTGCTCTCTCGCGCCCAAATCCCGGCACAAATGTGCCGGGAGAAATCGTTTTTTTTTTCTAACATTCCAGAGCGTTGCTTATGCGACGCTCTGGAGCACAAGATGTCGCTTATGCGATGCAAAACGTCGCAGTCAGTTTGCCAACGTCGCTAGTTAACGACGCTTTTTGCAATGCATGATTTTACCGTCGCATAAGCGACGCTATTGTCGCTTATGCGACGAACACTCATTTTAAAAAAAAATCCAAAAACAGTACCGTCGCTTATGCCATGCTAGCGTCACATAAGCGACGAAACCCGTTTTTTTTTCAATTCAGGGCGTCGCTACACACCCCTATTTCTTGTAGTGATGTGAAACCGGTCAAAACTAGTCTAAAAACTATAAAGAGAGCTAGAGAGCTCATTTTTGAGGAGCTAGTGTAGACTTATATGAGCTAGTGTGAGCTTGAGCTTGTAATTGAGATCTTGAGAATAGAGTCTACTTTTCTACCTTCCATTGTGTCTTGAGTGTCTCTTACATGTGTGTGTGCATCTCTATGCTTCTCACCTTCACTCTCACTACATCTGTCATTCACGATCTTCATATCACTCCTATCTCTTCTGCAGATTGACATTAAGGAGGTCGAGCTTCTTAACGTGGTACTTACCATTGTGCTAGAGCAACATAATGCATATGCCTGAACATCTTTGCCATCCCAAGGAATTTGCTATGTAGTAGGTGCAGCAAGAAGCGCAACAAGAACAAGAACATGAAGAATATTGCCATCTTCAACATCATCTACATCACCTTAAGCAACTGTGTTTGTAGGTGTAATAGGACATTTTTCAACACCTTGCACAATATTCCACAGTCCTCTTGCAACCAATACATGACACATCATATAAGCCCATAATGGGTAATTGGTACCCTCCAACTTATCCTCAATAGCCAACATACATAATACATCACTGCTTTTAGCCATGGCCACTGACTAAAATACCTTGATGTAGAAAAATGATTATATCTCAAAAAGTTGAGCAGAACTACCTTGCAGAATTCTGTTAGAACTGTAACAGACTTTGATGTGCTTATAATGGCAAACCGAAACTTGTATATATGTTTAGCACAAAAATACAAAATTGCTTGCACAAGCATTGTGACAGTGCATTCGAAGGTCGAAACGAGTTCAGATCGCGATTTCAGCACCATAGAGTGAAGTAGTTTTGATATCCTAATCACCTTGGGTATGCTAAAAAATTTTCGTGCGATTTCAGGAAGAAGAAGAAGAAGCTTGGAGCACAACATACAATACTAAATGTGTTACTATTAGAATGTACAAAGATAAGTAGCTCGTTAGGGTTATATGCATATATACAAGCCGTGGCAAAAAAAAACCTTCGAAAGAGGCAAAAATGTGCCTTGGAAGTCTTAGTGTGTTCACGCACATCACTACCTAAATATATCAACATTTGAGACATAGGAGAATATATTCCATTGAGGTATGATCATTTCCCTTAAATTTGTGTGTTTTATTAAATTCCTTTCGGAAAGATTCATTTTTTTCCCCTTATCTACTAGTTAATTCTTTGTAAAACCCGCATAACTTGTAAAGTTTTATATTTTCTAGCATTGTTTTTATCACGAACCTCTAGCTAAAATTGGTGAATTTTCAACCTTCCTTGGGGGGATGGGTTCAAGTTTAGTTGGCTTTGTTGGCAAGTCAATCCTCATCATATGCTATGGTGAGATGTTAAAATCAATTGCCCTTTGGGAGATCATTGCCCTTCGGCTATTGTTGTTGGACTATGTAAAAAAAGGGAAGGTAGTGCGCATTGTGGCAAGGTCATCTTCAACTCAAACTAATCCCCTCATTTGTCTTTAGCGTCATCCCTAGCCAGTTCATATCCTTAGTGGGCCTTTGGTGTCTGTTCATTCCTAATAGGTAGTAGACTATTCTACCCTTGTTTGTGTGGGATTTGGGGGTCACCATGGGTATTATGCCCTTCACATTGTACTTTCAATTAGTTTGAGCTATCAAGAAGAATAGGTTGCAAGATTGAACTTCCTCTTAAAAAAATGTGAATGATGCATTTTTATTTGAATTTTTTAGTTTATTTTTTTTCATTTTTGTAATTTTTACCCTTTGGTCTAATTTTATGACAATTTTGATGTTGTATTAGTATTTTATAGAAGAGTATACCATACATACATACCTTGTTTTTTTGTCCATTATCCACTCTCGCCAAGGGATTTCCATTATCAACATTATGACAAACTTGAAAGAAATGTCCAAAGAAGCATTTCTCTCTATGTCAAAACAAGACCCCTTAACATGTCAAAATTCTTTCTTTAACGACCAAAATTGGTTTCCATACTAATGACTTTTACAGATAAAGCATCATCAACATCATCAAGATTGAGGGAAATGGCTTTGGAATTCCTAGAAATTGTTTCAAATATTGAAAAAAAACTTTTGATCTTACAAATAAAGAATCATCAAGAGTCAGAGAAATGGCTTTGGAATTCTTAAAAATTGTTTCAAAATATTGAGAAAACCTTTTGAATAATAATTATAAACATGTTTGAACACTTCTCTAGTCGAAAATATGAGCTTTTCTTTCTTCTTTCTGGATAAATTTATTTTCAATTCCTTGACATGGTTGGGGAGTGGTTCACATGATGAACCATCCTGACTCATTTGACCCATCATATGGAAATGGAATAGTTACATGCATGCATATATACCTACATTTTAGGCAATCTACCAATCCATTTTAGTATACATAACCTATGATAGATTAACCTAGCTATAGATATGTATGTATGTATGTACCACATCAATCATTAAGAAACTTATAATTTTAACATCTTAAGGGATCATATAACATGCCAGGTGAAGAGCACAACCTTAACATACCTGCGAACCAAGCCAAACACACCATCAATAAAAAGCAATGAAATGAAAGTGGTGAACATGTACAATTGTTATTCTATGCACACTTTAATACATTTAATAAATCAGAAGAAATGAAGCTTCATAAACAGTTATGGAAAAAGAGAATAAACGGCTTGTTTCAAGTGTGTTTATGTATGTAGGGGAGTCAAAGCATAGGTTAGCTTACACATACTAAGGTGGTCTCGAATATTAGATTGGCTATAGGTATATATGTATGTTTGCATCCACCACATTCCCAGGCGATGGTCACATGGTGGAGGATGGTCCATCATGTGAACCACCCCCCAACCACGTAGAGGAATTGAATATAATATTACGTACAAAGAAGACAAAAGTAGTTGATATATGTAAAGAGGGGAGTCTTGAAAAATATATAGAAGTTATTAGAAATGTTCAAAAGTCTTTCTCTCAATATTCATGGAAGTCAATCTATCACATCAATGCCCACATTTGAAAAACCCATTACTATCAAAACCAACCTCATTCTTTAAAGAACTTAGAATCTGAACACCTTAAGGAGGATTAATAATCCTCAACCATAGCTTTTGGGGCAAGTGCTTAGCCCATTGGGTCTCCTCCCTAGTAGTTCATGTCTTCGATTCCCATTGGATGCAAAATTTAAGAACACTTTCTCTAACCTTTTACATAGGACTTTCAAGCCCGATTAGACACAATAGTCCTCTGGTAGGGTGAAAAATCAAGTAAATTCTGGTTGAGAGTGATCGTGATACAAAAATATAACCACACTTCTAATTTGACTTCCAAAACAAGTTCAAGAAAAGTTCTCAATGTCTTGATAGGGATACAAATCCCACTTTCATTGCTAGGTCGATGCACTTGTGATGCCTTGAAATGGCTTAGTATTTTGAATCCACCCATTTCACATGTTGGTGTTGAGATAACACAGTTTGAAAACATTGAATTGGTCGGGGATATTTTGATCCACCTTTATTGATCATTCCCTACTTTGCACTCATATCAATTTATCAACTGCAAAGCTAGATGGTGTTTTGAATCATTTGGGAAGGGGTCCCCGACAATAGATTCCCCTCTATTCATTTGGAATATAAGGTGAATCTATCGTAGAGACGAAAAATGTTCTTCTTGGATAGAACACGAGGCTTGGGGGTATGTGTATGGTTTATTATATATAGCTCTATTTTTTGGATGATGAAAATATTTCTCAAGGGGGGAAGAATGTTATAAACTATAGTTTATGATTTGAGTGTCTAATTGATTTAGAGATATTTGAAATCAGACACTGCTTGGTCACTAGTGTGTATGGCCAAAGATCTTGAGATTATACTTAAATAGAGGTTCATGTGCTCTTTAAAATAACTAATCCACTTAGCTTGTGGTTAAGTCTCAAGGTTGGGAAGGAAGAGGTCTTGGGCTGAACCCATGGGGAGAGAGTTTTGCCCAAGGATCTCTCGATCCTTATAACTTGTTAACTTGAGTCCGGAGAGACTTAACTCAAGTGGTGAGTACATCGATCACTAATGGACTCTAGTGAAAGGGGCTAAAGCAATGGTGGAGACTCCACATGCACTTGTGAGCTCTAGTTACATTTGTGTTCCTCATTGATTCGAGTAGCTATATATAGAGGCATAAGTTAGGAGGAGAGTCATCTCTCTAATTGGTGATCCCAATGCTTCTTCTTCATTACAACATGCATAAGGTAACCTCTGTCCTGATCCCCTATACACACATATAAAAAGACATACATAAACACGCTTGAAATACTCCATTTATTCACTTTTTTCAAGTAACACATGCATACATAAACACACTGTCTTGAAAACTTCATGCCTTATGAAAATTCTACTTCATTATTCAACTAGCTCACTTCCTTTTTGATGGCATGCATCTTGTCATTATTTTGTCATACGAAAGCACATCATTTGCGTAAATTGTTAATCATTGGGCAAATTCGCCGATGAACTCATTGATTAAAAGATCATCTCTCGAGATTCTTCGTGTGCTAATAGAAAGCGTATGGATTTGACGAGAAAGAGTATCATATGATTCATATTAACGAAGAAGAGTGTCATGTTGACGTAGTTTAGCTTGAAATCAATGTAGGGGCTATTTCTTCATTTCCGCGCCTTCCTTTCGCGGGAAAATTTCTCCCCTCAACCAGAAGGTAGAAAAAGGAAGCAAGAGAGAGTAGATATAGGCCTCCGTTTCCTACTGAATTGTAGCAGAACAACAAGCAGGATGTCTGAGAAGGCCAAGGTGAAGGTGAAGTCTGAAACAGGGTCAAACACAAAGTCTGGGGAGGCCGTTAAAATAAAGAAGGAGGCTGAAGAGACTGTCAACGTGAAAGAAGAACCGGAAAGCCCCGTTGTCAAGAGGAAGCACACTGAAACAGGAACACCTTTGAAGTCAGTTAAGAAAGAGAAAGATGTTTCTGTGAAAGTTTCAAAGGCTGAGGACGGCTCGAAAGTGAAAAAGACGAACTCTAAGAACAAGGTCAAGGTCGTCAAGAAAGAGGAGGCAAGTTATGTGCCTCTGTAGTGTTCCATCTATCCAACACAGTTTGTGATAGCTGTGCTTAATTTTAATTAGTCTTATTAGTACTCCACGCACTGGGAAAATGATTAAGGCGCTAATTGATGTCTCTGACGTCGAATTCGTTCCTGCCTCGCAGGACTCAGAACCTAGTCCAAAGAAGAAGAAAACTTCTAATGATGATTCTGAAAGGAAGAGGAAGACATATAGTTTGCCAGGCCAGAAGCACGATCCCCCTGACGAGGTATTCTTGCTCAGTACGTCATTCTCTCTCAATTTCTTAATGTACGTACTTCGAGCCTTATTGTTTGTAAAATGCATCAGAGAAATCCATTGCGAATCTTTTATGAGTCACTGTATTCTCAAAATTCTGGAAGCGAGATGGCAGAAATCTGGTGAGTTCAGATTTGTTACTAAGCCTGATATATATATATATATATATATATATATATATATATATATATATATATATATATATATATATATATATATATGTATGTATGTATGTATGTATGTATGTATGTATGTATGTATGTATGTATGTATGTGTGTGTGTGTATGTACGTATGTGTGTGTGTGTATGTATGTGTGTGTGTATGTATGTATGTATGTATGTATGTATGTATGTATGTGTATGTGTGTATGTGTGTATGTGTGTATGTATGTATGTATGTGTATGTGTATGTGTATGTGTATGTGTATGTGTATGTGTATGTGTCTGTGTGTGTGTGTGTGTGTGTGTGTGTGTGTGTGTGTGTCTGTGTGTGTGTCTGTGTGTGTGTGTGTGTGTAGATAGAGGGAGGGAGGGGGGGGGGGGGAGGGAGGGAGGGAGGGAGGGAGGGAGAGGGGGGGGGGGAGGGAGGGAGAGGGAGGGAGGGAGGGAGGGAGGGGAGAGAGAGAGAGAGAGAGAGAGAGAGAGAGAGAGAGAGAGAGAGAGAGAGAGAGAGAGAGAGAGAGAGAGAGAGAGAGAGAGAGAGAGAGAGAGAGAGAGAGAGAGAGAGAGAGAGAGAGAGAGAGAGAGAGAGAGAGAGAGAGAGAGAGAGAGAGAGAAAAGAAAGAAAGAAAGAAAGTCATATTAACGTCTTCTGGAGGCCAAACTTGGCCTATGAGACAAAAACCATGTACAAGTGTAGTAACCCTGTGTAGAAGATAAAATGAAATAAAAAGTATATCGCTACACCATAGTTGGACCGAGAGATTTAAATCGCAAGATTTAAATCGAGATTTAATCGTTTAAATCGTTTAAATCGTTTAAATCGTTCAGACCCTAAATAAAAATCGAGGTTTTTATCCACTCATGGAGAAATTTATACTTTTCATAAAAACCTTAGATATACATATGTCATGACTCATTTGCATGAATAAAGATAATTACATTGATGATTGTATGTACTATGAAGATTCAAATGTAAAACATTCATCATGATTCATGAATCATAACTAATAAGTATTAACTTCAACTTTTAAGTTCGCAAAGAAGTGATAGGATTCAGGAAACACACACAAACATAGCATAAACTTTAAACTTTAAAGAGACAACTTTCAAGGTCAAAGCATAATATGAAATGTAGAATCTGAATACATCACGAGTCATGAACAATAAAATAATATGTCATAAGTCAAGCTTGAAGAGTCGGAAGTCAAATCTCCAACTCTTCATCTACAATATCATCAATATCATCATCCTCATCAAATGAACTAGCCCATGAGGAGGTAGATGCACTATCACTATAAAAATCCATGACTCTCCGTGTGTGAGCATGTGAATCATCCTCATCACTACTAGAAGATGCGGATCTCTCCTCCCAATCCTCTGGTATACTAGAATCCGGATGTGGCCTCCTCTTCTTCCACGTCCTCTCCCACCTCGACGAGAAGCCATCTTCCTAGATCTCCGACTAGTAGATGGTGCATGAGGATCTGCTACAAAAAATTAGGATTTAATATTAACTTGACATCATACATGTAAAAAAATCAAACAAGATCAAAACTTAAAATTTAAAGCATGAATTTATAGACTCTAGTATACTGTATATTGTAATTTGTATACCTAATGTGGTAGCTTTTGATCTTCTTCGTGTTTGTCTCACAAACTGTTGAGACTCATGAAATAACATGGAAAAAATATCTCTCTCTTCTGCGGGGATTTGAGGGATATCTTTCACTTTAGCAATGTCAATGGAATCCACATTGACCTACAATTTACAAATTGAAATAACAAATCCAATGAGTCATGAGTTTAGGGATTATTAGCTTAAGCCTTAACTTTAAAGGCTTAAGCTAACAATTATCAACTTGGAAGTTTCAACATAAATTACAATTACCTGAAGGGGTGCAATGTGGGTTCCTTTGCTCTCCAACAACTTGAGATTACAGTGTGTATACACTAGTTTCTCAAGTTGTTGTGGACTCAATCGGTTCCTTTTCTTCGTGTGAAACAATGCCCATGTACTCCAATTCCTTTCTGCGGGGCCGGTACTGCAATCTTGTGATAAAACCTGCAGTGCTAATTTCCTCTATGAAGAGGAATCATGATTCATAATTTATAAGTATTCTTGATGTTTAAATTTAGACTTTAATCATAAATTATAATCATGATTCACACTTACTAGAAGAGGAGTACCAACACCATATATTTCCCACCAAGTGACGGGGGAAAGCTGGTTCTCTCTCAATTTCGCAGATGGTTGTCCAAAATACCTCTCCATGGATCGAAATTGCAGACTCTCTTTCTGCAACTGTGAATATAATGCTACATCCCCTTCGGTCCATCGTCCCACGTACTCTATCCAGCTGTCCTCTAAAGCCATGTCTATATCCTGAGCCTCTGATCTCCATAAAGGATGGAGTATGTGAGCAACTGCGTGGATTGGTTTATGAAACCAATCCCATCTCTTACGCACTGCTTCACACAAATCATGACGCCTGCAAAATTCAATTTAAGATATAATTTTAAGTTTAAATAATAAATATATATAATGTATTATGTAACAAACATTTTCAAACAAATTAAAATATATAAATTTATAAATTATAAATTATAATGACTTACTCTGTATCTGAAAGGCCGGATACGTCTGCAATGCAACCTTGTATACGGCTAATATACTCGTATACAAGACCAAGTGTGCTTCCCTCCATATCTGTGATACGAAGCACGGAATATAGTGGCTAAAGGGAAGCAATAAGAACCTCTGTCTTCGACCAGAAGGCATCATCTCCCATGACAAGTGATGAAAATCGTAGAAACAAAGGATCTCCATGTCTAGCTTCTGGTATCTGGTACCACTCCTCTGCTACAACTGTACGAAGAAGACCTTTCCTCACTCTCAATACTCTATCCAACACAATGAATATGTAACAAAATCGTGTAATGGATGGCTGACACCTATGCAAGGAGCACCTATGCAACTGACAGCTCTCATTGCCCTCTTCCATGCAGTGGTACTGGCTACATTGAAGGGGATGCCACATAAAATGAACAATCTAGTGATCTCTGTCTTGGCTTGCTCTATTGCTTGTTTTTGCATAGATGCTCTCATGCTACCCTTCACGAAGACATTACTTTCGGGTAGGTTCCTAGGTATGGGACCACTACTCGAAGGTGCTCGTACTCGTGTAATCGGAGTAGTGCTAGCATCTTGGGATGCAACACTAGAGCTCACACTATCAGTGCGAGCCCTTTTTGAAGGTCTCGTAGAAGACTCTCCAATATTGTGATGCATCTCAGAAGTCTGAAGAGGGTCTTCATTCACGTGGATATTTCCAACACCTTGAGACAATTGCAACTTGGCAATCAGGTCCTCTATGATTTGTTGAGGCACAGATTGACATTTTCCAATGCCACCACCTCGCAAACCAAGATGTGCCTTGATCCGAGATGCACTACCGGTGTATAGACCCTTGCAATACTTGCATTCCCATGTATTAGGCCCAGTGACCTTGATATGGGATCGGATATTGGAAGGAGTGCGACCCATAATGTCTTCTTATCACTATAGATGGAAAGAGGGATTTGGAAACTTGAAAGGCTAAAGCTCTCTCTCTCTCTCTCTCTCTCTGGATTCAACAACGCAGACAACGCAGACAGGCGGACGCAGGCAAGCGGGCAGCAGAACTCATACACAAAAAAACCGTCGAACTCGTTTCTTATGGACTGTAGGGCTGAAAAAAATCGATAAAAAAAATCGTTAAAAAAAAAAAAAAATCGTGGTTCAGCGATTTAAACGATTTTTTTTTTTTCTGAAAAAAACCGCGGTCCGGTCCAACTATGCGCTACACAAAGCTATATAGGGCTGGAAAAGGCTGGGGAGACGTGGCTCTGACTCTGCAGATAGTGGCCACCTAATACATGGAGAGAGAGAGAGAGAGAGAGAGAGAGAGAGAGAGAGAGAGAGAGAGAGAGAGAGAGAGAGAGAGAGAGAGAGAGAGAGAGAGAGAGAGAGAGAGAGAGAGAGAGAGAGAGAGAGAGAGAGAGAGAGAGAGAGAGAGAGAGAGAGAGAGAGAGAGAGAGAGAGAGAGAGAGAGAGAGAGAGAGAGATGAAGATGACATGTGAAACACGAAGCTACAAATTGGTGAGTTTGGTACAGCATCTGTATGCTTCAAAACAGAAAAAAGCTGAAAAAAACTAAAATTGGGTATTTGGACTTGGGGTAGAAGTAATGAATGGATTAGAGACCATATAGGCACTAAAAAGATATAGAAAAGAGGCTGATAAGCTTGGGCAATATAAAGAGAAGATACAAGTTCATGAAGTAGAAGATTGAGGGATACAAGTTATAGAGAGAGAGAGAGAGAGAGAGAGAGAGAGAGAGAGAGAGAGAGAGAGAGAGAGAGAGAGAGAGAGAGAGAGAGAGAGAGAGAGAGAGAGAGAGAGAGAGAGAGAGAGAGAGAGAGAGAGAGAGAGAGAGAGAGAGAGAGAGAGAGAGAGAGAGAGAGAGAGAGAGA
>CM035442.1:121587605-121595105 GCA_020310875.1 Ceratopteris richardii
GCCCATCATGGGTTCTAACTTCTTCTCCACTATATCCTTTGTTTTGCGTAGCTCACGAGTCCTCAACTCTTTATATGAAGGACCGCTCCATTGATATCCCAATGTGCTCACTAACTCCATGGCTTACTTCCATGCAGGTGTGTGTGCAACATTAAAAGAGAGGCAACACTGTATGAAAAGCTTCATTATACCTTCTTTGGCCTCAAGCTCCCGTTGCCTTTGAAAACCCGCACGTACGGTTGCCGAAGAAAGTGATCCTCTAGCCACCTTCATCCGTGGCTGAGTGTCACCCTCAAGATCGATGGTATCATGTCCATGCTCATCATTCTCTCCACTAGAGGATCCCCAATGAGTCTGATGTGCTGGAGCATCATGTGGAGGAGGATCATAGGAGCTAATAGAGGTGGAGGTGGGCTCAGAGCTATGTGGATACTTTTTGGCTTCCCTTTGAGCTACCCACTCAAGGAGCTCATCCTTGATGTCAGCTTGCATAGGCTGCTTGCATGCTTCAATGCCCAAGCCACTAAAATTGGCAAGGTGGGCTTTGATACGATCTGCCCCACCACCCCCTTTGTAACCACATAGGTTACATGTCCATCTCTCATTACCACCCGATCCAAACTTCCCTTGGCTAGACACGTACTTCCAACAATTTTGCTTTGGTTTAAGCATGGTGAGTCTCTCTCTCTCTCTCTCGTCTTCTCTAGGCTCGGCTGAGGGCTTCCAGCTCTGTGCTCCCTAGAGGCTCTAAGATATGTGAAATGCCCTCTCCCGCGAGCTTGTTTCGGGATCAAGGGAGAGGGCAAAAATTTTTGTTTGCAACGCAACGTTATTGCATTGCGAACGTTGCAGACGCTATGCAACACGTTGCGGTGCAATTATGATATATATATGTGTGTGTGTATGTATGTATGTATGTGTGTGTATGTATATATATATATATATATATATATATATATATATATATACATACATACATACATACATACATACATACATACATACATACATACATACATACATACATACATACATACATACATACATACACACACACACACACACATATATATATATATATATATATATATATATACATACATACATACATACATACATACATACATACATACATACATACATACATACATACATACATACATACATACATACATACATACATACATACATACACACACACACACACACACATATATATATATATATATATATATATATATATATATATATATATATATATATATATATATATATATATATATATATATATATATATATATATCATAGTGGAAAGCAACGTTTTCGCAACGGCAACGGCAACGGGTTAGCAACGGGTTAGCAACGAGGGCAACGTCTGGACCTAGGAGTTGCGATAAAGTTATTTATTTTTCAAAATTTTTATATGTTTTTTTCACATATTTTGGGTCCTATGATATGTAATAAGGTGGGATATGACTATATATACCATAAAATACTTATTACAATATAAGATATATCATAAATAATAGAGATTATCAATCTAACTTGAAAGTTGGAACTTGGTCGTGACTCGTGATTATATCATAACCCTCCACACAGCCTTAAGATTAATCATTATATCAAATACAATTATCTCAAATACATCATCATTATATCAAAATTCAAATACAATCATAACATCAATAATCATAACATCATCATCTAGATTCTAGATTCTAACAACATAGTCTCTTCCTCTTCTTTGTATGGAAGAGGGCCCATGTGCTCCAATTCCTTTCACAAGGACTTACGCTGCAGTCCTGTGAAAGGATACGAATAGCTAACTCTCTCTGCATTACAACATAATTCAAAAAATAATTAGTACATAAATCATTATACATATTTATCACATGTCACACAGTACACTAAAGACTTTTGACTTAGTACTTACCAACTGAGGAGCACTAGCACCATACATCTCCCACCATGATACTGGCCGCAACTGAGCAGATCTCAAACAAGCCGTATCCTTTCCAAAATGGCCACCACCATTTTGGAATACCAAGAGCTGGCTCTCCAACTGAAGTCGCAACTCTACATCAGCTGGATAAAGCCTATATACATATGTGTTCCACGCACTCAAGAGCTCCTCATCCACGATGGCCTGCTGAGATCTCCATAAGGGATGCAATAAGTGTGCCATCCCATGGATCGGGCGATGAAACCAATCCCATCGATCTCTCCACACAGCCTTAAGCTGCTCAATCCTATAAACAAAGAAATTATAAAATTTTAGATACTAATTTTTAAGATAATAAGAATTTTAAGTATCAAAAATTCAAAATAATAAGTAATAACTTAATAGATACCTGTCCAATGTCAAATGTGGGCAACGTGAAAGGGACTCGCCAACTCGATCCATGAACTCATAGACGAGTCCCAATGTACTCCCCTCCATATCAACGATGCGAAGAACAGAATATAATGGATGTATGGCACGCACAAGTGCCTCTACATCCCTCCAAAATGAATCCGACAAGCATGTAATCCGTACAAAATCTGCTCTCGGGGTAGTGTGTCCATCCCAGGCAGTCCACTCTGTAGACACAACTGTCTGCATCAAAGCCTGCCGCACCCGAAGTAGTCTCTCCATCACTATGCACATGTAAGCAAATCTGGTCTTCGCAGGCTTTAGGATATCCAACTCACTGTATGATCTGAAAATAGCTAATAGTTTTGGTCTCTTTGTGAACAAAGAGACCACCTTATGGCAGGTGGAAAAAATAGAATGAATCCAAGGGATCTTTCCAAGATCCTCTATCAAAAGATCAATGCTATGTGCGGCACATGGGGTCCACACAATGGAGGGAAACTCTGCCTCTAAGAATCTACCCATGGCCACACAATTACTTCCATTGTCGGTAATGACTTGCACAACATTCTTTTGACCGACATCCATAATAGCCTGGCGGATATGACCATATATAAACTCACATGTGACACAAAAATTACACCAAATCAGCCATGTACATAGTACATACTACATACATAATACATATATATCGCATATGCAAAATTCAAATGCGTATCTTAAAATTAAAACTTGAAATTTCACCTATACATACCTGTCACTGTAAGTCCAGCCCAAGGTAGATTTGGTACGCGTACCGTATTTTTTCGGTACGCTTTCAGGTACGTACGGTTCGGTTCGAACCGTTTCCATTCGGTTCGTGGGAAAATAAGAGCCCTAACTTCCAAGTTCCAACAAGTTCAGCGTCGACTCTCGAGCGATAGTTCCAACGAGTTCAGCGTCGAGTTCAGCCCTTGAGAGAAGTGACTCGTGAGCCTTGTTCACAACCTGCCCAGACTACAGCCCCTTCAGCCTGTCACCTGTGAGTCAGCCCGCTTCAGCCTTCACCCCGGTCTCCGTCTCAGCCTGCTGTAGTCGGAATCAGCCCGTGGTCGATCATACTTCATAGAGCCCGTGAGTCTTGACTCTTGAGAGAATCGAGATGGTAGTCCTACAGTCTACTACATAGAGCATTTGAACTCCGAAGTTCGTGACAATTCTCAGAATCACTTCACCTCAAGAGTCAAGTGCTCAAGAGTCAAGACTCAAATCCATTATCCATATCTTGCCTCAATATTGAATATGCCTCGAAGCATGAATGCCATGTGGGATGCCCATACTATTAACCACTCATTGGCTAATGCTAAAAGTACTTCGGGCTTTGGCACTCGTAAGTGGACGTGCAAATATTGCACAAAGTCCTTCTCTACCACGACTACAAGACTTTTACGTCACGTGTCCGGTTTAGGAGGAATGGGCATTTTTGCTTGTGATAAAGTTCCTCCAGAGGTTGCTCAAATCGTAATACGTGAGCATTCCTTGGCACAAGAGGCTCGTGTTGCACGTCGTCGTGATTTGGCTGCGGCCGATATCGAGATGATGGAGGACATGGTTCCTTCTTTAGAGACTAGTGCTACTCGGAGTCGGACTTCATCACAAAGAGTTGCCAGTATGGAGGAGGGTGACTCCACCCTGACCCCTCCTACACAACGTCCTAGGCAAGGTGTTAGTGCCTCATTTATATCCTCGGCCTTACAAAAGCAGAGACAAAAGGCTGCAGAGATACAAATTGGGAGGTGTATTATTGAATGCAATCTCGCATTCAATGTGGTACGTACCGAGGCATGGAGACGCATGGTGAAAGCCATTGCTCAGGTCGGTCCATGCGATGATTGGTATGGACTTGACTACAAGCGATTGCGTACTACCATGTTGGATGAGGAAAGGGATCGCATTGAGGTACAATTAGAACCTATTAAAACAAGCTGGGTGATGTATGGATGTTCCATCATTTCTGATGGATGGAGTGACACACGTCGACGCCATATTATAAACATCCTAGTGTCATCTTGCCTAGGTACCTATTTCCTCCGTGCAGTGGATGCTAGTAGAGCAGGGGTTCGCATTACGGGTGAGTTTATCTTTCAACATATCAAATCCGCCATTCTTGAAGTTGGAGCTGAAAATGTGGTACAAGTTATCACAGATAATGCATCGAACTGTAAAAGAATGGGAGAAATGATTGAAGATGAGTTCTCGAAAATAGTTTGGACACCTTGTGCTGCACACTGTGTAGATCTTCTATTAGAGGATATCGCAAAGCTGCCTTGGATAGAGCCCATTGTGAATGATGCCAAACGCATTGTGAGTTTTATACGCAAAAACCATTTGGCATTATCCATATTCCGCTCTCATAGCACCATAGAGATGATTCGGCCTGTAGATACTAGATTCGGTTACATATATGTGGTGTTATGTAGGCTTCAACAAGTCTTAGATGCATTGCGTGTAACTGTCATAGATCGAAGATGGACAAACCTACCACACTCTAAGACAGAGCTTGCACGTTATGTGCAAAGGAAAGTATTGGATGAGAGCTTTTGGAAGGACATAGATTCTCTTGTGCCTGCGTTGAAGCCCATTTATATCTTGCTCCGTATAGTGGACAAAGAGGGTTCTACACTCGGACTTGTCTACCATTTCTTTATGCAGATGAGACAGGCTATCATGCGAGGAAGGGAACTTTCACAGGAGAGGTATGTATGTTTGGAATTTATGTATGTTTCTTTCACTTAATATATTTATATAAAAATTCAGATTTGACATTGATTTTACTTTGTAGGAAATCTGATATTTTACGACTAGTGGACTATCGTTGGTCTTTTCTATCTAGACCCATACATGGATTTTCGGCACTCTTGTATCCATATTTCAAGAGTCCAGCTTTATGGGCGGAAGGCCAACTACGACAGATGAAGGATGAGTACATGCAACGCATCATGTCCCCTGATGATCAGCTTCTCTTTGATAGAGATTTCACAGGCTATATGGGGAATGTGGGCATTGCATATGCACGTACTACATCTATGCGCAAGGAGGTGACTGCTGAGCCGTTGGAGTGGTGGCTACACTATGGCTATGGTCACCCTTCAATGGCTCCACATGCTCTACGAGTCTTATCACAGGTATTTTTTTGTTATAGATAATTGAACATTGATTCATATTATCATAATAGTTTCAATACTTATTGATTTTAATAGTTTCAATTGTGTAGGATGCTTCCTCTAGTGCATGTGAACGCAATTGGAGCGCCTATTCTCTCATTCATACAAAGTTGAGGAATAGGTTGACTGTACAACAATTAGAGAGGTTGGTCTTTTGTAAGGCCAACTTGAGATTGGTGCATGATCTCAAAACCAAAACTGATAGACCAAAACAGGTATTCTTTTATATATTTATTTTTGTCCTTCATTCTTTTAAGTTTTTATTTTATCAAATTTCTATTTTATCATTTATGTAATGTATAGGTATCTCCTACCATCTTTGAGAGTTCTATGGAGACAGAGGACGAGATTGCAGTTGTTCGAGACGAGCAGGAGGATATCTATCGCATGTTACACCTAGAGCTTGAGAGTATTGATCGCAGAGTGACACGTGCACGTGCTCGTCGATTGGGTATTGAGCCTCAGATGGACATTGCATCCACGAGTGTTGCTTCAGCACCGGTGTATAGCAGGAGGCGCAAAATGCGCCCTCGACGACGAGGAGATCCACTTCCTGAGGCGGATGATATCGTCATAGCACCACATAGCATTGATTTCACTCCGATTGCCGAGCCAGAGTACGATGAGGATGGGAATGTCATTGTCATTGGAGACATTCCATCAGAGTCATCATCATTGTCTTCTTCGGAGGGGATGGATGATGAGGAGCTTGATGATTGATCATTGATCCTATTATCTAGAGTTCATACTTTATAGATTAGTCATTATGTGCAGTGGACTCAGGCATCATAGATGTCCTTTCTTCATTATGTTTTTGACATTCGTATGAGGATTCATGGTTGACTTGAGACATTTCATGCTTCATGTTACATGTATTATTCACATACATTTTGGTTCATAGTTATTAGTTAATACATGTTATGTGGATGCTATGCTCATTGCTTTGTTTCTTGAGGTTGTGATTATTGTTATAACTTTAATTTTTGGAAGTGATATTTGAAGTGGATGGTGATATTATTCATAACGTTTAGCGGATGGTGATGTTAAATTGTTGATGGTTATGGTGTATGGTGTAGAAATTAGAGTTTAGAAATCTAGTTGTGTTTGAACTTTATATTATCTTGAAATATATACATATATATATATATATATATATATATATATATATATATATATATATATATATATGTGTGTGTGTTTGTGTATGTACACTGTATATATAATATTTAATACATGGACGAACCTTACGAACCTTACGTCGAGGGTAAGGTTCTTCTCTCGAACCGAATGCGTACCGAACCTTACGAACCTTACGAACCTTACCACCTTGGTCCAGCCTGTGATGCATCGATGGCGCGAGGGAACATAGTGCCTTTGCAACAATGCACTAGTATGTTATATACATTCCTTTTCCTGATGTCTGTCCATCCATCGCACATAATAGTGCATCCATACTTCTCCCATGTGCCCATCATCGGCTCTAACTGCTTCTCCACTATATCTTTTGTTTTGCGTAGCTCACTAGTCCTCAACTCCTCATATGAAGGACCGCTCCATCGATATCCCAATGTGCTCACTAACTCCATGGCTTCCTTCCATGCGGGTGTGCGTGCAACATTAAAAGAGAGGCCACACTTTATGAAAAGCTTCATTATACCTTGTTTGGCCTCAAGCTCCCGCTGCCTCTGAAAACCCGCACGTACGGATGCCGAAGAAAGTGATCCTCTAGGTGCCTTCACCGGTGGCTGAGTGTCACCCTCAAGATCGACGGTATCATGTCCATGCTCATCATTCCCTCCACTAGAGGATCCCCTATGAGTCTGATGTGATGGAGCATCGTGTGGAGGAGGATCACAGGAGCTAATAGAGGTGGAGGTGGGCCGAGAGCTCTGTGGATACTTTTCAGCTTCCCTTTGAGCTACCCACTCAAGGAGCTCATCCTTGATA
>CM035442.1:121597605-121612605 GCA_020310875.1 Ceratopteris richardii
ATCATCATCCAAAGGAAAGGAGGAGAACAAGAAGGAAAGTTGAAACACAACTATCAAAGACTTAAAGTCGGTTATCTTCTTCTAAGTTTAATCACATCTTCTTCAACCTATACTTCAACTACTTTATCTACACCAAAAGATAAACCTACTTCATCTACTTCATCCTCTTTTTTGAATACTACGTCTACACCAAAGGATAAACCTACTTCATCCATATATATACCTATGGAGAGAATATGTCATTATTACAAGAAACTAGAACATCATATTACAATGCAAAAAGAAATTTTTAATGAAAAGAAGTGAACTTCAAGTAACAATGTTGAAAAATATCAAAATATAAATCTTCTTTAAAGTTTCAGCTCATTAAGGCAAATAGTCATGCATTTTTTGAAAGGAATTTAGATTCTTATATTCAGCCATACAGGAGGGGTGATGAGTCTTCTCAAACCCCTACTCAAGTATTAAAGACAAAGGAAAAGTGAAAGTTGTAACCACTCAGCGTGCTAAATTTTATATGCCACCACCACAATATTCATCATCTCCCATTCCTCCTAAACCTATAAAAGAGGAACCAATTCAAGAAATTGATCTATTGATAACTATAAAGCAATAAGATTATGCACAATTTACAAAAGAAAGGTATTGACTATGATGAAACTTTTGCATTTACTTCTAGAATGACCATAGTCAGAATGTACTTTCTTTAGTTGTATTCTTTGGTTAGAAAGTATACTAACTATATATTAAAACATCATTTCATAATGGTTATCTATATAAAGATGTCTCTGATTGAAACAATGTCAATTTGGCTCTAAACCTTAATTTTCCAGCAAACCCTAATTTACCATTTCATCATTTATCGAGAATGGAAATGGTCATTTTGATCAAATATGGTAAAGAATTATTATTATATATTCTTGAAGAGCTATCTATCGATATATAAAATTATACCATTTGACCTCATATGAACCCCAAAAGTTAAAACCCTAATTTACAGCCATACACTTGTTTTTTATTATTATGAATAGATGGCTGAGATAAAATCATCAAAAAACATGTATACTGAAGGGTCATGATTAAACACATGATTTCTTACTAAAAGCAACTATACTTTTAAGCATACTTGAAAAAATCTCATGATTTTTTCATATGAATTAAATCTTGGGGAGTGTTTTTTATCAAGATTTTAATGTTTTTTAAAATAAAGAAACTTCATTTTTTATACTATTTGTGCACTCAATAAAGATTGATGAATTAATAAAATTGTTAAATGTAGATAAAATTTCCTATCATCTATAGCACATTCTTAGGAACTTGCTTATCTTTTTGAAAGGATGATCTTGATTGTTTACCACATTGACATGCTTCATATATGTTGGAAGTGTGGTAAGCCAAATAATAATCACATGTTAATTTCCAAGATCTTTCGGACACTTAGAACCTTAGCATATAACACACCTTGTCTAAATCAAATGGGATGAATGGCAATAGAATAGAGGGAAGACACTTATAAAAGTGTAGCAGCTGAATGCTAACAACGCACTAATCAAAATGCTAAATATCAATGTACAATGTGTGTAATGATACAAAACTGAATATAGACTGAATGAAAAGGGTTCTAGGTACAAAATGTAGAGAGAGAGTGCCTAAGAGGTATTATGTGAGAGAACATGTGCAACATGAAGTGTGAAAGTTGTCGTAAACAATTATCACAGAAAACCCTAATCTGAATTTGGTCTTCTTTGACGTTGAGCAACAACTATGGAACCTTCATATGTGGAAGAGGTAGGTAGAAACCTAGTACAACAGCAACATATGAAGAAACCCTAAAATAAATAGCTTATACTCACAAAATCAGCATGCACACTTGATAGTGTGAAGAAGATGAAGAATAGGCTGCCAAAATCTCTTCCAAACTTGCATATAGTCCTCCAAGGGTCCACCTAGCTCAAAACCTTAGAGCTTGTCCTTGTGTGTGCAAGATGTATAAAGTGTGTAATAACCTTCTCCTTATATAGCCATAAGTGCTCCTTGAAAAGCTTAGCGAAAAAGCTTCAAAAAGCAGCCCATATCATGTTTTTTTCCATGAAAAGCTTAATTTGTGCTTTTCGTAGAGTCCATTTCACTTTTCATGTTAGCTTTATAGTTGATTAAATAATAACCATTAGATTTGATGGTTTTCTCACCTAAAATCTCTATCATTGATCTAATTTTGATGAAAAGCACTATGAAAAGCAAAATTTAGGGTTTATTTTTGGTTGACTTTTTGATGTGAAATGGTGCAATGTTATATAGCATTAGAAAGCTCTCAAAGAGTACTATCCAATGAGCCAATAAAAATCTTGGCCATCTTTGATCAAAATTTGACTAAGTCCCAAAATTAGGGCTGTTGAAATTTTGGCAATTTTATATTATTTTGTGCTATTTTGACATTGTTTTCCAACAATATGCCCTTTGCATCTTTGCATCTTTTAATGTTGGCAATTTGATAATAAGTTCTTTGGGTCGCATCATCTTCAATCTTTGCATATTTGGATGTCCAATCTTTATGTGCTAGATTTCTTTGTTTGCAACAATACCTGCACCTTGCACAAACATGATTGCATTCAACTTTGGAACATTTACGTCCAAAGTGAATATTATACCAACTTCATCTCTTTGTCAAGAAAGTCTTTCATTCTTCTCATGTTTTCTCATATATACTATTTGAATTGAATCTAACTTATAATCTTATTAGAAGGATTAGTGATGTTAGGAGCATGTAATGCCCTAGCTAGATATTTTACCCCTCATCTTTTATAGACAAGGTTACATTAATGGGATGTGCTATTTCGTGCTAGACATTACCCTGTAGCGTCCCATCTAGTTGTTATTGTTCTTGGTTTTGGTTATTATTTTTTGTCTATGATTATTACCCTTATATTTGTTGCTTTCTTTATTCAAAGTTGTTTTTTGTTCGTGAGGTTGGTTCTTGATCAAGTTTTTTCTTGGAGTTTTTGAGTTTGTGTGGCTTTGCATGGGACCATGGGTCACTTGCATACTGGACTATTGACCATGCGTATGTCGATATGTAGGGTCCATTGAAGTGAAGCATGTTCAATCGACTAACCGACTTCATGAATAACAAAATTAGACGAAATGAGTTTGAAAATGAGCCCTATTGGGCTTGATGATCAAAATTGACTTCAGATTCACAATCTAGTTTATTTGACTCTCAGAGTGGGACTTACAATAAAACACCAATAGTTTTAGCTTGTGTTACATACCAAGCTATCAAAAATCCCACTTGGTAGTAAGCCAAGTTTACTTAATCCATCTTTTAGCCATGATTAGTCGAGTGTGATCCTTGTCTAACATGTAAGTTTGGGTTCCCAGCAATGGAGCAATGCACAACTTGGATGACTCTCATAATAGGGGCCTTACAAGTGTGCAATACAAAATACAATGACGAGAGACAGACATTGGTTATATATTAACACCCCACTCATCATTTACTGCAGTATTGATCGAATGATGAATCATGTGAGTTCAATCTTATGCCCATTTGTTGGAGATGTCAATCGAGTTGCACTTTTCCAAGTGCTTTAGTGAACATGTTAACATGATTGATGACACTACTCAAATCTGACAATCTTGTCCTCTATCAACTCATGGTTATAGCAGTACCGTATCCACAATTGGTGGCGGACTCATCAGAAACATGGCACTGGACTTTTAACAGACTCGGGAACTGAATGTTAGTAATGTGTAGCAGACTTGGCTTTTTTTTGGGCCCTACACTGGTTGTTTGGATGTTTGCATCTTTGCATCATTCATTTTTGGAGATGTTTTTTGAGGTTTTGCTCAGAGTTACTTTATGTGCTCCTCTTCACGGTGAATATTTTGAAATTTTTTTGAGAACATGGTGGGTTTTCTCTTTAATTCTATGCTAAAAGAAAGTCACACCAATAAACATCAGAATCATTTTAGCAGACTCATAAGAGGTCAAAATCTTGTTAGGAGTCAAAAGTTAGAATCTGGTCAATAACAACTTTGACTGTATGGTGTAACTCTGTGTTTTTTTAAGCACGAAACACAGGATTCTTTGCATTGGTCATGCAATTTGATTGCTACAAGCTTCCGGTACTTCTTAGTATTCATATTAGGTTTGTCATTGTCTATGGAGAGCATAAGGATTACCTCCATTGGGGTGTTGATGAGTTTGCAAACCATTGTCCTGAAGTGCAAGATCCTCCAAGATCCTCTCTTTTGACAAGTCAAGACACAAGCAATAATCACAAATAGCAAAGGGGCAGGCATCAGACTCACCTCCTAGCCATAGAGCCAATACGGGCTCACCCTCGATCCGAAGAGTCGCCAATGAAGAGAGGGGAGACTCTAAACTGTTGTGGGGACGACTTCTGTGAGTCGATGCTCTTTTCTTCGGGAACACGTCGGGTAGGCAGTTTAGCTTGGTGAGGAACTTGTTCCAAGTCCGCATACTCCAATGTCGTGACCGGGGCATTGGATATCTCACCGCACTGATTCTTCGGGGTTAGTTGACCACAGTTTTCGGGTTGCAAGGTCACGTATAAGTCTTCTTCAGACGATGAAGCGGCGGATAGATTCTGTCTTTTGAGCGGGTTAGCCTCCTTGGGCTCCCATCCCCGACTCAGAAAATCAAGAAAATCGAGCCGAAGAGTTTGTAGCTCAACAGGCAGCCATCTCCAAGGTGCTTGCACCCCATACCACCAATACCTCACCAATAGGATCTGCCATTCGAGGCCAAGAGTCCAATCGTGGCAAATGCCAAGAATGACAAATGAGAGGCCTCGAGTTCTATTTATAGGAATGAACTGAAATGACTCTATTCACACTGAACTGGCTGGACCCATGCCAAGTCGTAGTGGACTCAGGTCAGTGCTTGCACTCAATCAGATACTGAGGATAAGAGGTTCTTTGAGACTTCCTCTCCCTCTGATCCAAAACCAAATTGGGCTCCAGTGGAGTTTATCGACCAGTATCCTCCAAAGGAGATTTGACCGGTATCCTCCAAAGTCGGGATCTCCTTTGGAGGCAGCACAATTCTGTCCGGCCCAAGACACTCTTTCAAGCAACTAACAAGGAACACACGATGTAAGGATATTCTTGGAGATAAATCCAGCTCGTTTTATACAGACTACTGTGGAGTCCAATGAACAAGCTCTGATTTCCCTTTTAGAAGCAGCAGACATACATTGATGGATTACTGACATGCACGTGCATGTGGTGCACACATAGATGCAGAAATTTCATGGCTTCTCAGAAGTGGCACTTTCTTGAACAGATGACATCAGTTTTTTGAACTCTATGAAATATAAAAAGCTACATCATCAAAATTAGGAGATACGTACAATTTGTCAATATAAGGTGGGAGGGAATATTCAGTTGACAGTGCAACAATAACTTGCAGAGTTAGTCATTTTCTAATGTCTGTTACATTGCAGGATGATGGAACATGGACTTCTAGAGCATGATGTCGCAAAGAAGGTGTTTGCATCCAAGAAGAAAAATCAGGGGAGTCAAAAACTAGCATCGCCAGTCAAGCCAGCAAAAGAAGTTGAATTCGAGAAGAAAACCTCAACTGGCACCAAGAAATCTCTGAAGAAAAGCTCTGCTGAGAAGCCCAGCAAGAAAAGTGTTACATCTAATGGCAAAAACAAGACAACAAAAGTTAAGAAGAATATAAGGGACGACTCAGATAATGATGAACCTGATGATGACGACTTTATCTTAAAACCCAAGAAGAAAAAGGCTAATGCTTGATACTCCCTTGAGGGTGGGTCTTCTGGTAAATGTTAACATGAAATTCTCTTAAAGAGCTTGCAAAGTCTGTCCCATTCTTGGTTCTAATTCCTTGTACTTGGAATTTTACTTGTATTTTCTTTAATATGGGACAGGTAAAAGCTCATTTATAGTGTGATCTGTTCTTTCAATGCATTGCTGAAATGGGAAATTGTAGAACAATCATTAATCACTCTCCAAGCCTGATATTATGCTTCAGTATAAAATGCCTGCCTTTTCCGAGAATGAATTGTCACTTGATACAGAAAAAGAACGTGTCATGATGTTCCTTCCTAAATCATTGAAGGATATCAATGCTTATGCTCATGGTCATCTGTTGTACAAACCTAGTTTTGCTGTCGAGGGATATGAGCTTTAGCTGCTTTCTAGACCAAAGTAAAATCTAGGAGTAAGGGCACCTGATATACATCAGTTTCTCCTTTTTGGTAAACCATTTATGATGTGTTTTTAATGTTCGTTTCTTATTGTAGATGATAATTACTTCTTAATGAGCTGACAGCCTACAACTTTTGGATTCACGAGTAATTATTTTATGTAAATTGCAGCTGGTCCTGCAATTCATCATTTTTGAATATCGAGGAAAAAAACTTACTGTTTGCTTTGCAATGACTCTAAATTTGATATTTTCAAACTTCACAATTTGTATGAAATGCTTTTTACTGGTATTTGGTGGAGTTTTCTCAGTAAAAGAGTGCCTTCTATCGACTGTGTTATGATCACTCTTTTCTTTGATGTTGTAGGAAACATATCTTGTAGGATACTAACTTTGTGTTATCACTCTTTTCTTTAATGTTGCAGGAAACATATCTTGTAGGATATACCAACTTTTGAAGTTAATTAATATGTTTCTCTATAAAATCAACTTTTGGGATAGCATTACCTAGTGAGGTTTGGTATCTAGCTTGGATAGTTAGTTGTCATCGTGTCAACTGGGTGTGGTCATTATGTGACTCACTTAGGGCTCACTCTCATCAAACACTCAACCACAACGTAATTGGCTTTGATGGCATCCCATATTGTCACCAGAAAAAAGAATTCCCGCTTAATGGATTGGGGATACAGATAAGAGTAAGCAATATGTTAATTCAGTGTCATGAGAACTTACAATGGTGAGACATCAGTTGGATATTAGATTATAATCCTTTTAAATTACATTCCTAAGTTTTAGGTTAGATTATAATACTATCACACGAGTTTAAAACAATAACAACAGTAATCTTAGCTTATTTTTGGCGAATTATTTTGAATGCATACTCAATTTATGTAATGTATATTCAACTCATATTCACAGAGTTTATGCAACCTCAAAATTTGTCTATAAACTTAATTTTGTACAATGACATCTAACATATTCTTCATGATGATGTATTCTCTCTTGTCTATTCTAAGATCTTAGGCCAGAAATTTAATGTTTGGTTTTAAAGTAGAGGAAATGGAAAACAAAGAAGATACATATTGATCTATTTTTCATCATATTACCGCTTGATAGAAGTTGGATTTATCTACGAAATTGAGCATACCGAATGGGCATCACCCATTGTGGTTGTGCCCAAGAAGAACAGGAAGCTACGTGTTTGCATTAATATGAAGAAGGTTAATGCAGCCACTATTCGAGATAGCTATCTGCTTCTTATCACGGAGCATTTATTAGAACGAGTAATAGGCAAGGAAGTCTATAGCTTCCTTGATGGGTTCTCAGGCTACAATCAGGTAGCCATTGCTCTTGAAGATCAACATAAGATGACTTTTGCCATAAAATGGGGCATATTTGCATTTCATGTGATGTCATTTGGGTTGACAAATGCACTTGCTACTTTTCAATGGCAGACGTGTCATGTTTTTAAGGAGTTCTTACAAAAGAACTTGGAAATCTAATAGGGGGTGCAACCAGCTTATGTGGCTACTCACATGAGTGCCACATGGCATTCATGTGAGTGTTCATTTAGATTGGAACCTAAGGGATGGCTCATACCCATCCCTTCATAATATGGTATTTTCTTTCCCTTGTTTATTTTTCCCTCAAAAATGGTATTTGAAGGTTTATGAAAGATAAAGGTAGCTTGCAGAAGACCTCCAAGTAGTCTTTCAACTTGTCCTTATGGGCTTAATATAATTGTTTCTTAACAAGATCATGTGTCTTGTTAACTTTTAGGTGTCCCTCATTGGCATGTCATGTCATTTAAATAAGAAAGATTGCATCATCTTTAAATCTCTAACTTTGTGAGATCTACCCCCGCTTTGTGGGACTTGGGGGGTCCCGTGGGCACTTCTTTTCTTTTATTTAATACAAGTTCGGGAGAGTAGGCTAAGGCCGAACTTCCTTTATTTAAAAAAAAAAACCTCTCAAGGCTTAAACCTTTCCTTTCTATAACAACTATCGATCACGGACATTGATTTTCACTTGAGCCCCATTTGAGCATTCATCAACACTCAGTCCTCGGTGGAAACCCATGTATCTAGATTCAGTTTTGCAATGGTTTCCCATATGTCAAAATTTGAAGGATCATACCTACAATTGCTTTTAATGGACTCAAGTAGCTTAATAATGATCAACATAAAATGCAATCCATTATGCATAGGCATGCACCTAAGTGAGTTAGCCAGTGCATTAAGCTTTCAATTTTACCTAAACTCATAATAAAATTCTTGAAGGGTCTCTGGCCAAAGGCCCTTGTGACTTTTAAGGTTTATTTGATTAACAATCCACTTAATGCTCTCAATCCAACATTATAATAACTCTAGCCTCATATAAGTAATGATGCCACTTTTTCAAAACATGTACAATTTCATAAAAATCCTCCTCATAGATGGAGTGATTCCATTGAGTTGATTCTAATTTATAGCTTTCCAAAGAAATTGATTGAGCATCCAAATTAGAATCGTACCAATAACATGATCACTTGTGTCAGTCTCAAACATAAAGGGACCAAGTCATGTGGCCAAAACTATGAGGTCCACAATGACCATAAAGAAATACGAGTGTGAGACATCTTCACATTTTACTTCATACATTTTTAGATGTTACTATTGTTGATATATTTAGGTAGTGATGTTTGTGAATACACTAGAACCGTCGGGGAATTTTTTTCCCTCTTTAGGAGGTTTTCCCCCCCCAACTTGCATAGATGCCTATAACCCTAATCGGTTACTTATCTTTGTATATTCTCTTGGTAATACATTCAGTATTGTGTGTTGTGTTCCAAGCTTCTTCTTCCTTGTGTTGTTCGCGTGCTTTTGCAGACCTCAATCTCCAACAATTGGTATCAGAGCAGGGCGCCGCTTCATCTAGGGCATCATCGACATCCCTTCAGTCAGTCTCAAAATCGCATGAAAATTGGTGAGCATACTCAGGGCGATTAGGAGTCTTGCCTGATGAAGTCTTGCCTGATAGAGACTTGTGCAGATGAAGTCTTGCCTGATGAAGTCTTGCCTGATAGCTCACTTGTGCAGACTGTTTTGAATGGTCTTCCAGATTCATACCAGAGTTCTTCTATTCTTCGATTGATGATGAAAGGCAATCCAGATGCCTTAACATTTGAAGAGTTAGTCTTTGTTTTGTTGTAGAAGATCAGTCTAGGTAGAACATGTCCATTATGCATGTTGTCGATCAACCTTTCCTAACTAGTCAGAAGGGCAAAGGTAAATGGAGCTTATATACTAGTAAGCAAAAATCTTTTAATTTTGCACAATTAAATAAGGATGATAGAGACGAGAAGAAAACAAAAAGCAGAAATTGTTTTGCAAATATTGTAAAGGAAATGATCATGTCATGAAGAGTTGTCCAAAATTGGTTGCAAAAGAGGCAAAGAAGAAAGAGGCTAGAATGGTTGTTGCAGAGGCCTCTACACCCAAAACAAAATATGCTAATCTTTTGCAGAATGAAGAATGAGCATTCATTACAAGGTCGGTTTGATTGTGAAATTTGTTAATGACAGATGTACAATTCATGATCTATCAAATGGCGATGTCATTATTGATTCTAGCATTTTATGTCGTGGTTTGTATAAGCTCATAGACAATGAAAAATTTGTGAATGATTCAACATGTGCAATACATGATTCTCAGGCTATGTTAGATGCAAAGCTTTGGCATGCACGCTTTGATCATCTGAATTTTGTTAGTTTGCTACACTTGCAAAAATATGAAATGGTGTCCTCTCTACCCAAACTTGAGGCACTTGGCAAACACGTTTGTGAAGGTTGTATTTTGGGAAAAATGCAGTGTTCCGCATTCCTGAAAGATGGTTCAGTTCAAGCTACTACTTAGAAATTCTAGCTTGTTCACAGTGATGTCTGTGATCCTATGCAGACACCTTTTGGGAACTATCTTTACTTCATGACTCTCATTGATGGTTTTTCTAGGCATGCATGGGTATATCCATTGAAAGCAAAGCCCGAAGTGTTTATGTGCTTCAAATAATTTCTAGTTTTGGTTGAAAATATATCGGGGGACACCCTCTATTTTGATCGAGGGGGAGAATATATGTCCTATGATTTTAATACATTTTTGGCTGAACATGGGATAAAACATCAATGTACAGTATCGTATACACCTCAACAAAATAGAGTTGTAAAAAGGAAGAACATGTCACTCATGGAGATGGAAAGGTGTATGGTCAAGAATCAAGCTTTACCACATAGTTTCTGGTTGGAGGCTGTTATGTGTGCAACATATGTACTTAACAATGGTCCCACTAAAGCATTGCAATCTATCACTCCATATGAGGGTTGGCATGGTCGCAAGGCATCTGTTGCTCACCTGCGTGTCTTTAATTGTCTAACATATGCATTAGTGCCTTAACAACAATGCAAAAAATTGGATGATAAAGCAGTGAAATATATTTTCGTTGGGTACATTTTTGAAATCAAAGGCTATCGTCTGTATCAGCCACAGATCAAAGGCATTTTAGTTAGCCCTGATGTTTTTGTGGAAGATGCTATTCAACCATTACTTTCATGTGCTAAGCAGACATCAATTAGCTCCAAAGATATGTATGACACTTTGTTGCCTCTTGATGTGGTTGGACTTCACTTTTTGACATGTATATGCTCTTGATTGGTTAAAGAGGTTGGTATGTGAGCTTTAAAGCCTCCAATGAGTTGTATTATGAATTACAGGCATGGAAATACGTGCCCAAGCTGCACCCTTGCTTAAGCAGACCCCCGACTAGCTGTTCTTTACATATTTTGCAAAGATTTTACTTTTTCATATTCTATCTCTCTAGATGGTCTTGTCAGACCCCCCAGTCTTGTAATTGTTGTTTCTCATTCATCCCGAATTGGTTTGCAATGAATTTTGTTTTGTTGGAATGCTTATAAGTTCTATTCTAAGTGGTATAAATCTTGGATTTAGTGCCTGCACATGTGCAGAGAAACGTCTAGAATAGTCTTTGTGTAGTTAGCTAATACTTTGTGAAGAGATCGAGTTATCTGTTGGGTTGTACCGGTTGAGGCATCATCCAATACACAAATAGAGTGATTTTACTCTCATTTGAAATTCTCTAAGTCTAGTTTAATTCTACAAATTTTCATTTTGAGTCTCTTCATGTATTGAGAGAAACACAGAAAACAGAGGGCCTATGTATGAAAAATTTCAGTATCCTAGGAGGGTTCATTTGCTTTCGTTATGCACATAGGAGTGTTTATGCTCCATCAGTGGTATCAGAGCTATAAGTGGAGTATCAAAGAGAGAAGAACGAGCTACTGAAGTGAAGTGAAGATCTCATCAAAGTTTGAAGGAAAGAAGCAAAGAATGGGCACATCAACAACAAGCGGAAGCAAATACATCATCAAATCAAAGATGAAACTTCATCAAGAGGAGTAGCTCTATTTTTTGAGGTAAAAGTCATCCTTTTAAACTTCATTGCATCAAGGGGGAGGTTCAAAAGAGCCAGAAGGCACCATGGTTAATCTTAATGCTCAGATTGAGAAGCTCAAAAAGGAAAACTACCAACCATGGCGATTTAGAATGAGCAATTTTTTGATGGGGAAAGGTTTGCGGGGACTTGTGAGTGGTGGAGAGCCAAAACCCTACATAGATGAGTTAAATCCAACCAATGACTAGAGAAGAGCAGTAAGAGAGTGGAATGAAAGGGACAAAAGAGTCATTTTTACTTTATCTCAGCATATTAGCAACTCCATGATAGGACATATTCAAGATTTGGATACATCGAAGAAGGTGTGGGAGGGCTTGGAGAGGTTGTACTCAAACTCCAGAATAACTAGAAAAATTCAGCTCAATAATGAGCTAAATAGTCTTAGGAAAGACCCCTCTCAAGGTACGAGCATACATTCAACATGTGGGAGATATCAGTTTGGAAGGAAATCAAAGGGCAAAGTGCTTATAAGAGGTATTACATGTCCCTACTATTACCAAAAAGTTGATTTCAGTAGGCCCAATGGTAGAAAAAGGCTATCAAGTTAGGTTCAATGAAAGAGGATCTTTTGTTGAGGATCGAAGGGTAGGTTTCAAGCTCATAGCAAAAGGAAAAGAGCAAGGGAGAATGTTCACAATGGACATAAATCAGCCACACCATTCAATGTATGTCACATGGACCTATGGCATAAACAAATAGGTCATATCAACCTACAAAAGCTCAAGAAAATGCAAAGGAGGAGCTTGCTAAGAGGCTTACCAAATTTTACATGTAAAATGTTGCATGAAATTTGTGTAGCTTGCCAACAAGGAAAACAATCAAGGTTGCCCTTCAAGAAGAGTACCTATGTGAGTGCAAATGTTTTAGACCTCATTCACATGGATGTTTGGGGCCCAACAATAGAAGCATCCCTTACTAAAAACAGGTATTTTAAAACCTTCATTGATGAATTTTCAAGAAAAGTATGGTTGTATTGCATTAGGAACAAATCACATGTATTTTACTACTTCAAGAAATTCAAGGCACATGTGGAGAAGGAGTCAAGAAAGTTTATGACAACTTTGAGATCCATTGGAGGGGGAGAGTACTTATCCCATGAAGTTCCTGAATTTTCGCAAGTCAATGACATCAAAAGACAATTTACATGCAGGTATACCCCTCAACAAAATGGGTTAGTAGAGAGAAAGAACAGACACATAGCAGTGGTAGAAAGGTCTATGCTCAACGAAATGAATATGCCGCATTGTTATTGGGGAGAGGCTACATATATAGCCACATACATCATGAATATATGTCCTACATCAGGTGTACATCATGTAACCCCTAAGGAAGCATGGATTGGAAGAAAACCTTGCATTTCACATCTTAGAATCTTTGATTGTATATGCTATGTACATGTGCCTCAAGAGTTGAGGTCAAAGTTAGATGCCAAATCTAAAAGGTCTATTTTTTTGGGATATTCTATGGAACAAAAGGGGTATAAATGCTATAATCCCATCACCAAGGAGGTGAAGGTAAGTAGGGATGTTTTCTTTGATGAGCTGAAGCCTTGGTATGCATCCACAAGTCCATTGCAGGTTGAAGAGGTAAGTGAGATAGATAAGAAGAATGACGATAAAGTTCAAGAAAGCATGGATTTAAGTGGTCCAAGAAACTCATCCAACACAATGACACCCTCAAAATGGAGTGGAAGGATTATGGAAAGAGAGACCAGCTGTGAAGAAAGCAAAGTCAAAGGCAAAGAGAAGATTGTAATTGAAGAAGGAAGCTATATGGACGAGAGCATGTTGGAAGTTGAAGAGATAAAAGAGATTCAAACTCCAGGAGTGGCAAAACAAAGAAAGAAGATGGAAACCGCACCTAAAGGAAGTGAAAGAAGGTCTTCAAGAGTAAGATATTCAGTTCAAAGGTTAACATATGATAATTTCATTGCAAAGCATTATGCATACATGACTCAGGTAATCAAGGACAAAGAACCAACTAGTTATGAAGAAGCTAAGGATTGTAAGGAATGGCAAGAGGCAATGAAGGAAAAGCTCAGGGCACTTGATGAGCACCATATTTGGAGCTTGGTACCAGGTTAAGAAGGCATGAAGGTGATAGGTAATAAATGGGTTTACAAAATAAAAGAAATTCAGATGGTTCCATTGGTAGGTACAAAGCGCCATTCGTAGGTACAAAGTGAGGTTGGTGGCAAAAGGCTTCTCCCAAATCTATGGGATAGATTACGATGAAAGCTTCAGCCTTGTAGCCAAGATGCCAACAATTAAGACTTTGATTGCAGTGGCCACATAAAGGAAATGGAGCTTATATCAATTGGATGTGAAGAATGCCTTCCTTAATGGAGAGCTTGAAGAAGTAGTCTACATGAGCCAACCTCAAGGATTTGCTAGAATGAGGCACCCAAATCATGTTTGCAAGCTAAGGAAAGCATTATATGGACTAAAGCAAGCCCCAAGGGCCTGGAGTCAGAGGTTAATGGATTATTTATCAAGTTGTAGATACAAAGAAAGTGTTGCAGATCCATCATTTTACATGAAAAAGCAAGGAGACAAGATTGTATAAATATGCATCTATGTGGATGATTTGATCATCATAGGAAGTGATATTGTAGGTATTAAAGATACCAAATCAAAGCTAGGAAATGAGTTCAAGATATTTGATCTTGGAACACTAAAGTACTTCTTGGGAATAGAGGTAATCTATGCATACAATGGCATCTTCTTGATTCAAAGATAATATTTGTTGGATGTGCTATACATGTTTGGTATGAGTGGTTATAAGACACTTTCTCAGCCCGTGGAGCCCAATACAAAGTTGGTTGCAGGTCAAGGAGAGGCTATACAAGATATTACACTATATAAAAGAATAATTGGTTCATTAATTTATGCTACATTCACTAGACCTGATCTTGCATATGTAGTAGGTGTTCTCTCTCAACTTTTGGATGCACCCACTCATGATCATCTTATGGAAGCAAGAAAAGTGCTTAGATACATCAAGCACACCATCAATCAAGGTCTATTTTACTCATATGATGCTAATGTAAGCGTCAAAGGATGTAGTGATGTTGATTGGGCAGGTAGCAAGAACGATCGAAGGAGTACATCAGGTTACGTTTTCATGATAGGTACAAAAGTGATCTCATGGAGCTCTAAGAAGCAACCCACTGTTGCTCTTTCATCCACAGAGGAGGAGTACAGAGGTTTAGCATTGGATACATATGAGATACTATGGCTTAAGAAGCTACTTAAGGAACTTGAAGTGAAAGTGGAAGAGCTTCCTCTTTATGGAGACAA
>CM035442.1:121620105-121627605 GCA_020310875.1 Ceratopteris richardii
TTAGCTCCAAAGACATGTATGATACTTTGCTGCCTCTTTTCATAGGTGGACAATCTAGTGCTAGTCCTAATGAGGCAACTTCTCAGCCTTTGCAGGTTTCATGTGATGATGCAGATCATCCCATTTCTGATGCAGATTTACATGATGCACTTGTTGATGAGAGAGCTGACATTGAGGAGGCAAAAACTATACCAAAATGGCTGGTGGAGACCTTGCGTGACAGTAAATTAGATGCACCTTTGTCATATCGTACTGGATCAGGCTCTCATAGTGCCTTTTTTGCATCAGATTGCTATGGTATGGCTGCATCTAGTCTCAGTGATGAGAATGAGCATGTTTCATATGATGAAGCACAAAATTCAGAAAATTGGATGGTTGCTATGCAATCTGAATATGATGCTATAATGAAGAATGGTACTTGGTCTTTATGTGACTTGCCTTCTGGCAAGAAGGCCATTGGAACTAAGTGGGTTTACAAGCTGAAGCGTAAGCCTGATGGAATGGTTGACAGGTATAAGGCTAGGCTTGTTGCAAAGGGTTATCCATAGGAAAGAGGCATTGATTTTGATGAGACCTTTGCACCTACATGTCGTATGACTACTGTTCGGAGCATCTGTGTACTTGCAGCCCATCATGGTTGGAATGTACATCAGTTGGACATTAAAACTACATTTTTGAATGGTGACTTGCATGAAGAAGTGTATGTTTTTCAACCCCGTGGCTTTGTGTAGAAAGGGCATGAAAACTAGGTGTGCAGGTTAAAGAAGGCATTATATGGTTTAAAACAAGCACCACGTGCTTGGTATGAGAAGATACATGCCTATCTGATTGCACATGGTTTTGAGAACATTCCAACTAAAAGCACCTTATATGTTAAAGTGTGCTAATGATGTACTTCTGATCATTGTGGTTTATGTTGATGACATGTTGCTCACTGGTCCTCATGAGAGGCATATTGCTGATTTTAAGGCTGATTTGCATGCCTCATTTGAGATGTCTGATTTGGGTCATTTGCATCACTATTTGGGCATTCAGTTTATGCAAGTTGATGGTGGAATGGCTTTGTGTCAAACGAAATATAGTGACACATTATTGCAGCATTTTGGCCTTGAAGACTGTAAGCCTATTGCCACTCCTATGGAGGCAGGTTTACAATTGAGTCTTTATGATGCTAGAGATGCATTTGATGCTGTTCTCTATCAGAGGTTGTTGTATGCTTGATTTACTTCTGCATTACTCGGCCAAATATTCAGTTTGCTGTCTTACAGATGAGCAGGTTTATGCATTGCCCTGGAGTCAAGCATTGGCAGGCGGTTAAGCGCATCTTTCGCTACTTGAGTGGTACTCGACTACTTGGGTTGTTTTATCCCAAGGGGGGATCACTACCGCCAGATTTGCATGCTTTTTCTGACTCTGATTGGGCTCGTTGCTATGACACTCGTGGTCCACTAGTGGCTTTTGCTTCAAGTTTGGTAGCTCATGTATATCTTGGTTGAAAAAGAAACAGCCTACTGTGGCTACTTCCAGTTGTGAGGCTGAGTATAGGGCAGCTTTCATAGCGACTATTGAGTGTGTGTGGCTCAGATGCCTTATAGCTGATTTGGGTGTTGGTCAGTCTTCTGCCACCACCATCTTCACTGATAGTCAGAGTGCATTTGCAGTTGTGAGGAATCCTGTGTTCCATGATCGCACTAAGCACATTGAGGTGCATTATCACTATGTCAGGGAGAGGTTCTCTGCTAGGGAGATAAGCTTGGCATATGTGCCCATGCAGGAGAACATTATAGACCTTTTCACAAAGGCTCTGCCTAGGGAGAAGTTTGAAGCTTTTCGCAAAGCTTTGGGCTTACTTCCTTTTGTGGAGTGATTTCCACATAGCTTGACACTTCCTTATACATGAGTGCTAGCTCCTTGTTCACTGCATCACTCCTAGGAAGGGATTTGTTGATATATTTAGGTAGTGATGTGTGTGAACACACTAGGACCACCGGGGCACTTTTTTCCCTCTTTAGGAGGTCTTTTCCCCCTGCTTGTATATACGCCTATTGCCCTAATGGGCTACTTATCTTTGTACATTCTCTAGTAATACATTCAGTATTGTGTGTTGTGCTCCAAGCTTCTTCTCCTTCCTTGTGTTGTTCGCGTGCTTCCGCAGACGTCTATCTCCAACATGTATGTACATATATATATATATATATATATATATATATATATATATATATATATATATATATATATATATATATATATATATATATATATATATATATATATTTATTTATATATACATACATACATACATACATACATATATATATACATAGTGTGTGTGCGTGTGTAAAATAAAATGTAAAAACATCAACAATGATCATATTAATAATAATCATAATAAAAACAACAATATACTATGAAAAATTCAAACATGATATATAAACGTAAACAAAAAATTGAAGCAAAAAATAGATGAACTAAAAATAAAAAATAAAAATGAAAACATAAAATCAAAATAAATCTAAAATATAAAGAATCAACATAGAATTAACAAGAATGGATACAACTCAAAATATTGAAATTATAAAAAGTACATATTAAATCTTATATAGAAAGGAATAAAAAGAATGAGATATGTTTATCAATAGAATAAGGATGATCAAATGTGAGAAAGAGGTGTGAAGTCGTTATAGGAAAGCATCTAAATTAACCTTGAAGACAATGTATTCTGAAGCTTGTTTGTATGGAAATTTGAGAACATGATTACAAGAGTGATTCATGAGGAGACATTGAAGGCTATGATCATCTTTATGATTAATAATTAGATTTGGCATTATTATATCATAAGCATCATGGTTTTCATAGATTCAAGTTATTCTAATGGTGAAAACATGGAAATTATGGGGCAATCCCATTGCATCAACGTAAGCCACCACCTATGATGATAGTAGTTCCTATTTTTCTATTTTTGTTGGAAAAGAAGATGCCTATTAGGATAAAGATCCCTTGTTTGATCCCAATGAAGGAGCTATTTATAGCCCTTTTGAGTTTGGAATTGAAGGAGTCCTATTTAATCTTATTTTTATGAGGCATATCATTTGCTACTTGAAATGAGATGACTCAATGTTGTCGAATTTCAATGGTTGTAGACATGTGATATAAACAATGGTTTTTCTTATGGAGGTCTCCATTGATTTTTCGATTATCATAGTTGAGATGATTCAACATTGTGTAGTATCAATAGTTGTAGACATGTGATAAAAATAGAAGGCAAAAAATCTTGTTTTTTTTTAATATATTGAATTCAACAAAGGACACAAAGTTCAATATTTTATTTTAGATGAATTTATTTTGTTTCTTGTTTGAGTGGTGAATAAACCAATGATGCTTTTTTGTCATCATCACAAAGTACTACAACATCACCAAAGCTATTGAAACTTTTGGAGTGTCTTCTTCTTCCCCTTTTTTTTTTTGATTTCAAGCATGTATTTAACATTACATACGTACTCATTAGGCACTCATCAAATCTTTCATAAGTCTTGTGAACCACATCTATAATTTTCTCATAACAGTAGACCACCTGGCATTTGTACAAAAGCCACTACTATTTTGATGATTCTTTGATAATATATCTGACATTGTATTTTACAAGGAAATTCAGTTTCTACTGTTGGAGTTTGAGGTCTTTAGAAGCATGCGAAAAACACAAGGAAGAAGAAGCTTCTTCGAGCACAACACACAATACTGAATGTATTACCAAGATAATGTATGTTCCAACCATGATGAGATGCAAGTGCATAGATGCTATGAACAGTAGTCATTTGGCATGTAGGAGCAAAGGTCTCATCAAAATCAATACCTCTTTCTTGAGCATAACCCTTTGCAACAAGCTTAGCCTTATACTTGTCAACTGTTCCATCAGGCTTACACTTTGGCTTGTATACCCACTTAGTGCCAATGGAATTCTTTCTAGTAGGCAAGTCACATAAAGACCATAAACCATTTTTCATAATAGCATCAAATTTTCATTGCATACCAACAATCCAATTTTCATAATTTTGTGCATCATCAAACGAAACATGCTCATTCTCATCACAAAGACTAGATACAACCATAAAATAGCAATTTGATGTAAAAGAAGTACTATGAGAGCCTGAAGGAGTATGATATGACATAGGTGCATCTAATTTCCTAAGGTAGACATAGATATATAGATATGCTTTAGGTTTCTTTGTTTTGACACTTCTGTTTGTCATAGTATTTGGTTCAAATTTACTTTCTAAGAGTTTTCTTACCTTGTCTTGTAGATCAACAAAATTGAAGGTATCCATCATATTTTTAAGTTTAGGAGGATGTCCTCATCATAAAAAAAAACTTCAAGCTTGAGGATTGAGTCTTTCAACAGAGAAAAATTTCCGAAGGATGGAAGTTGTACAATCGAGGTGTTCCAAAAAGATCTTTGAACTATTGTGAGAATAAACACTACAAGAGCTCAAGAAGTTAATTCAGGTCAATCAACACGTAGCTCTAGAGAGGATGCATTGTTGCTATGAAAATAAGAATACAAGTGAAACCAATTAATGATCAACATGTCTTCAAGGCATCACAATTGAAGCTCAATGGAAGTGTAAAGGCAAGCTATTAATCTAACTATAAGTGCTTCGTTATTTTATTAGATTTCATCAATCCTTAATAGAGCTATTTTTGCACATCATTTTGTAGATGTGGGGAGCCACAAAAGTAACGTTGATCATGGAGCTAGCTTATGATGCATGATAGGGAATCTTGTGAAAATGTAATTCTCAACTTGTAAAAAGGGTTTTATTTTTACAAAGTCATATACATAGTTCCTTCAAAACCATGTGGAGTTTTGCATGATGTCAATGTGTATGACAATTGGTTAATACAAAATTTTAGGAGAATAAATGGTATGAAATTAACATGGGGGTAATTTTGACTTCTCGTTCTATAACATAGCTACATGTAAGAGAAGGTAGAGATCTTTTATACTAGATGAATTCAAACAACTTGAGATAAAATTTCATAGAGAAATTCAATCAGATTCTTCATATTTTTTACCACATTATTCAGTTAGGGATAATTTAATATTTTTTCAAATTAGTTTTTATGATGTTAACTGATTAAAAAAAAAGCTTAATTTATAAAAGTCGCTTACTCTTAATTTCATTTCACATTCACAAGGTCAGAGCTTATGATTAATGTCTTGTGTGTCCTAGAGAATGTGAACACTGGGCTCTTTTACAATGACATTTTGATTATGAATGGGTTGGATATGCAAGATTACATGAAGATTTTTTATGTTCAGATTGATCTTGAGAGGAGTATTAGCCTACATCCAAGAGTACATGAGTGCACATGTACTCAAATTCAAAGAATATATTCCAGGTACAAACATAACCTTAGACCCCCATTCAATTCATCAAGTACATCTACAAGAATATTAATGATTTCAAGAATAAGTTTAATAGACCATTGAAGTGCTTACCGCCATCTCAATTTTATGAGATTTTAAAAGATATTGTGATGGATATTTTTGATAGTCCTCTTGAGAAAAAAAGCATCTTTACAAAGATGTGTTTCTATTGGTTTTTTCTTGAATTCAACCCAAAGATCAAAGAAGGTAATAGAGGAGAGTATGTGATTGAGTTTTGTAAGATTATGAATTTCTAAGAAAGGAGATGGAAGCATCTTTAACATTGATGTTCATGGAATAAGATGTAGAAACTCAAGGATCTATAGAGGGTGAAGAAGGTTCATAGGATATCCTTCACATGGATATTATACGTATCAATCCCACTATAATTGATAATATGCATCTAGACAACGTTTGTAAAATAGCTGGGTTCAAAGAAGACAAATAATTTTCTGCTATTTTAGAGATGCAATGAAAAGATAATAGATCTATAGAATCTTTCTCCTATCATGGAAAACAAGATATAGAGTCATCAATATTAACAATGTTATTATTAATAAAGACTTTCAAAGAGAACTAATGTGCTGCAAAAAGTTTCTATCAAACAACCATTCCACATTTATTTAATCATGCCCAAAGTAAGTTTACTAGGGGCATCAACACCAACAAGAATAAACTTATGGAAATGAATGAAGCAATAAAAGTAAGTATCTTTAGATGTAGTAGATCTAATTCAGTTTGATAGTTCAATTTTAAGTATAAGACTTTATCTTTTTTGTAATATTTGATTCAAGTAGATCAGTTTGTGAGAAAAAAAGGTGTTATTGGAGTGGAAATCATTGGAAGATATTCTTTTATGTGGAACCATATGAAGACATTTAACGATGAAATCATATGAATAGTGCACATGGAGTTTTCACCAAAGGCAAGACTAGAGATGATCAAGTCCAAAGCATTGTGAAGGTCCCTACATAGTGATTTGCTTACATCCAACACAAATAAATGTATCTTAGTAAATAGGAAAGCCTTTCTAATAGTTTTTTCTCATTAATTTGAACATCACAACCTAAACATATATTCCCAAGCCATCCCTAGATCTAGATGATCCTAGTAGAACATCTAAGAGAATAAGAGAAATTTTCCCAACTCATGAGAGAACTAAAAAGTGTCCTAAAAGGTCATCTTAGAGAATAAGATAAGTTTTCCCAAATCATGAGAGAACTAAAAAATGTCCTAGAAGGTTATGAACATTGTAAATTGATTCATGTATTCTTTACGATGAATAAAGATACTATATTTTTTTCTCCTTTTTGCATATTGGATTTACTTCTTTTCTACTATATAGATTTATTTCTATAAAATTTGAAAATGTTATGATTATGTTGGAAAACTTCAAATAACAAACATATTTGGGACTTTCAAATGAATCCCAATCTATAAGAAACATGCACTACCCCTTGTGTGGAAAGTTTTCACTTATGGACTAACTCTTTTAATCCCAAGCATATTCAAAACTAAAAGAAAGTCATGATGGCCGATGTGATTTGAACATGTTTTTCTTTCGCATTTCAAGAGGGGAAAGATGATGTCATGGACACTAAGGAAACCATCCTAAATCTTAGTTTACTTGTTAGTTCCCAAATTCGTGATTGGTGAGGAATTTTGAAAATATAATATTAGCATTGTGTTTGGAACATGGATAAACCCTAGGAGTGATTGTCTACATGCCTTATATGGACATCCAAAGAGAAAAAAAGGATGTTCACCATGATGCAACTTTTGTAAGTTTGTCTTGGTGAAATTTGCAAAAATTGAGCCCCTTTTATTCTTTCTTGTCTCATGTGTAGTTTACCCTATTTAGATACTTATGGCAGTGAAATGTTCTCAAGAAACCACTTGAATATTGAGAACATAACTTTTAATTTTGCATTTTACTAGAGAATTTTTCAATACATTTGAAATACTTTCGCCACCAACTTCAATGTAGATGAGTACATGTGTGCCTCTAGTTCCATGATGAATTCAATCACTTAAATGTCTAAATAATTTACTCAAAATAATAATAAAAATTTATT
>CM035442.1:121632605-121755105 GCA_020310875.1 Ceratopteris richardii
GAAGTTGACCCTCAAGTGGGACTAGGAAACCAAGGGGGCTCCAAGGGATTTTGAGCAATATCAAGGGAAATTTTGGGATTTGAAGCATTAGGGGAAAAAATGAGCCCTGCATGGGCCTTGTAAGGATTCCTAATTTTTAGGAATTAAAATGCTTAATCCTCTTGATTAGGGAGCCATAGAAAACCACCGGTGGTTTTGGTGAATAAAATAGTATTTGTTATTTTTTCTATTTGAAATATGACATGTAAGGCTTTAGAGCCTTTGGATGCTTTATATCAATGGTTGAGATTAAAGTGGATGGATCTTTGGAGAGATAATGTCAGAGGTTCGTGGGAGTTTGGATTTATTCGCGTAGGCCCAATCTACACTCTCTGCAAAACTTTCAACCGTTGGATCAAGATGAAATCGGACGTTCGGCCGCATTCGGGGCTGATCTCTTTTTGCGCAACCACATGAGTCGTTCGATCATGAGATGATCCGAAGGCGGAGGAAAAATGGCGCCCTTATCTTCTGCTGCTTCAAGCTCCACCCTTAGATGGCTGGTGAATCTAATGGCTATCATCCAAAGCGCCGTTTGAATTCAAGATTCAATATCTAGCGTCCGATCGAATGGCCCATCCGAGGGATATTATACAAAGGCGCCTTTTTGCAGCTCTCTTCAATCTTCACCATCGAATCCCTTGCAAATCCAAGGGTCCAAATACATGGATGCCTTGACTTTTGCCATTCACTCTCATCCATTAGATTTTCCAGCCAATCGAAGGGTAGTAAATCATTTACGAGAATTTCAAAACCATTCAATTGATGCAAACCACCACTTCTAGTTGTTTTTCTCCTATTTGACCAAAGGAAAACAAGGGAAGCCTATGCCTAGACTAGGTGATTAAGATACTAGACTGTGGCCACCACCCTCCTCTCATTGGTCCATCACTAATCACTCCTTAATCTAAAAGGCCCATGCAGGGTTCATTTTTTCCCCTAATGGACAAGCTTATGAACCTGAGATCTGATAGACACCTAGGCAAGGATAGACAAAGCATTAGATCTTCTGAGGCTAGTGTCAACCATACATCTAAGTCTTGGGCACAACAACTAAGTGGTTATCCTTACATACTAAGTTCATACACAAGTGACTCAGAAATGTCTTTTAGCATGGGGAAACCTGTTGGTGGCTCAAGAACTACCTATCTACAAACACCCGAAGGTCCATATAAGACACAATTGGAATATATTCGGACTAATCGATTAGGTGCTCGCATCTATGAGGATGGCCTGAGGCGATCAATGGTCCAATTAAGAATCCAGATCAATCCTTTGGACTTGAACACCCAGTAGTTAAGTTCGAAGAGGGTTCATACATTGATAAGGAAGGAACCATGTATGTGGTCACCAACCTACCAGATAGGACTGATGAGTTTGGAAATATAATTCCTGAGAATGAGATAGGAGACCTAGAACAAGGAAATGTAGGACAAAGACCCCAGACTCCTAGAGGTAAGTCAGTTTTGACCAGAGTGATTACTCCAGATTGGATCCCTTAAGACAACAAAAGCATAGAACTATTCTTGAATAAAGAAACAGAGGAAGCCTTTTGGAGATTCAAGCCAGATCAACCTAGCCAATTTGGCATAGTCATCATCTATGAGTTCAAGGATCCAGAGACACCAGGAAAAGTTGTCTACCTGGATAACACATCAGAGAAAATGTTCTTGGTAACAGAACATGATAGACATGCATATACTTGGAAGAGTGAATTGATTTTCCCTCCACCAAGATCCAATGTTTCCCATGGCCTCCAAGGAGTAGGATCATCCCAAGCTCATGAAACCCAGAGAGAAAGAACTAGAGACAGACATGAGGTAAGTTTTGCACACACTGTGGGTAGAAATAGATTAGGATTTGAAAATGAAAGACCTGAAAGAGAGAGACATCAAGCGCATAGGCAACAAAGAGATGAACAGGATTTTCCATTGCCTAGACCCCGAGAGCACCCAAGAACCCTTAGACCCACTCAAGTGATCATGTGGGATAAGAGATCCTTATGATCATGTGGCTGAGTTCAAACAAGTGTTAAGAGCTGAACAAGTTGAGGATTTGTTCACCCAGTATGAGGCATTTGGTTTGACTCTTAAGGGCACTGCCTTAGCTTGGTTTCAACCACTGAGTAGTCGTAACTATCGCGACATAGGTCAACTGCTAGAAAAATTCACTGTATAATTTTCCAAGAGTGGTATTAGGCATAACACATCATCTTTGATCCACAGATTCAAGCAGACACCCCAAGAAACAGTGCGACTAGCACGTAGAAATTTCAGACAGTACCTAGAAAGATGCCCTGAATACAACTGGTAGAAGCACATGGCAAGGTGCCCAAATACAAAGGAAATACAATATAAAATGGAAATAGACTAGAAATGGAGTGCCTCCTGGATACAAAATGGAGATGCACTCATGCGGATACAAATGTAGATGAAGTAGGAGCAATCATGTTATCAACACCCCCTTTGCAGCTCCATTTTGGAGCGGCTGAATGCTGCAGAGGTCCACCAAGCACTGAAGTGGAACTGGATGTAGAGCCTTCGTGAACATATCCGCCAGCTTCTCCTAAGAGGTACACTGCTCCAGAGTAATCTCTTGAGATATGAGCTTCTCGCAGATGAAGTGGTAGTGGATCTCGATGTGCTTCGTCCGAGCATTGAACACTGGATTCTTGGCGATGGCCAAGGCTGACTTGCTGTCCGTGCGAAGACATGTCGGAGTATCCTGCAAAACACCAATGTCAGATAATAAACATCGAAGCCAGATGGCCTCACATGCGGCAAAGCTGGATGCTCGGTACTCGGCCTCGGTAGATGATAGTGCAACTGTAGGCTGCTTCTTACTTGCCCAAGAGATAGGTCCTGAGCCAAGCAAGAATATATACCTAGAAGTAGACCGTCGAGAATCAAGATCACCAGCCCAATCTGAATCGGAATATCCGGCGAGTTCGATGCCCCCTCTATACCAAAGACCATGATGTCGGGTGAGGGAAAGGTATCGAAGTAGTCTCTGAGCAGCATCCCAATGAGTCTGATGAGGTTGATGTGCAAACTGACTGAGTATACCAACTGCATAACCAATATCTGATCTAGTGTTGGCAAGATAGAGTAATGAGCCAACAAGCTGTCGATAGGTATGCACATCCACAAGTGATGATGAGTCCTCCAGTGTAAGCTTGATGTTGGGATCAAGTGGTGTATAAACTGAGCGACACTGGTCCATGTTATATCTGGAAAGTAGATCAAAGCAGTACTTCTTCTGTGACAGGAATATACCTTCTTTTGTTTGCCAAACTTCCATACCCAAGAAGTAGTGTAGTAATCCAAGATATGTCATAGAGTACTCAAGGTGAATCTGTGTGATGATAAACTGGATGCGTTCTTTGTTTGAGCCTGTCAACATCAAGTCATCTACATAGAGAATGATGATGTAAAGACTCCTTTTGATAGATATAGAGATTAGCATCACCATTGCTTCTATGAAATCCCTTGTCTTCAAAGAACTTGTGAATCTTTTCATACCAGGCCCTGGGAGCTTGCTTAAGTCCGTAAAGTGCCTTGTGAAGCTTGTAGACTTGATCTTCTTTGCCTTTGATCTTGAACCCTTCAGGTTGTTCAACATATACTTCTTCTTGAAGATCTCCATTGAGGAATGCACTTTTGACGTCCAACTGGTGATGGGCCACTTAAAGTGAGCACTTAGTGCTAAGATGATTCTTATGGTTGTGAATCTTGCAGTAGGAGCAAAGGTTTCTTCATAGTCAATGCCATGTTGTTGCTTGTATCCCTTAGCTACCAACCTTGCTTTGTACTTGTCTAATGTGCCATCTGACTTGTACTTAACTTTATAAAGCATCTTAACTCCAATGACTTGATGATTTCTGGGCTTAGGTACAAGAGTCCAAGTTTTGTTCTTCTCGATTGCATCCATTTGGACATGCATAGCTTCTTCCCACTTAGGTTGAGCTTCTTTGTAATTAGATGGTTCTAGGATTTGTTGAATCTGATGCATTAAGGCGTAATTGACATAATGACTTTGTTCTCGTTGTCGCTTGTCAATAAGTCTTTGAGATCTTCTTGGATGACTTGAAGTACTTGCTTCTAAGTTGGAGTGTGGAAATATTGAGTCCCCCTCTGAAGTGTAGATAGGTGGAACAAGACTTGTACTCGAATCTTTTCTTGAGTATGAGGAAGCTTCATTGAAAATCACATCTTTAGAAATGGTGATGGAGTGGTTTTCCATATCATATAGATTGTATGCCTTTGATTGGTCACGGTACCCTATGAATATGTGTTTCTTGGACTTTGATTGTAACTTCTTTCTATCTTCTTTTGGTACATGGACAAAAGCTTCACTACCAAAGACTCGAAAGTAATTCACATTTGGTTTTCTTCCATAGTATGCTTCGAAGGGTGTTTTGTTGTGTAATGCACTTGTATATCCTCGATTAAGAATGTGAACGGTAGTATGCACAGCTTCTGCCCAGAACTTGTAGGGTAGATCCTTGTGATGAAGCATTGTTCGTGCCATTTCTTCCTTTCAGCTACTCCATTCTGGGATGGAGTATGAGGCTAAGTGACTTGTCTTTTGATCCCTTTCTGGGTGAGAAAGTTATCAAAGTCATGATTGCTAAACTCACCACTTCCATCTGATCTGATGGTTTTAACTTTAGTTGAAGCTTCATTCTCAACTTCCTTGATCCAAGTTTGAAACTTAGAGAATGTGTCTGCCTTTGACTTCAAAAAGTACACCCAAATATAGCAAGAGTGATCATCTACTAGAAGATAATAGTAGAGGGATCCACTCATGGATGGGGTATTCATAGGTCCACATAAGTCCATGTGGATAAGGGCTAGTGGGTTCCTCGCTCGTGTTGAAGCTTCCTTGGGAACTGGGGCCCTGTGTTGCTTGCCTTGGGTGCAAGCTTGGCAGACATCAGTGAGTTTCCCTATCTTTGGAAATCCCTTCACAAGTTGGGATGAAGAGATTTTGGATAAGTATGAAGTGTGGCCAAATCTCTAGTGCCACAAACTTGAGGTTGATTCTTTGGATACAAAGGAAGATAGCTTGTAGAGGCCCTTTTCTTCAATACCTTGAGCAATGACATTCTTTGTATGGGGATCAACTACCTTAACTGAGGCGTTATCAAACCGTAATTGTTTGTCCTGATCTATAATGGCCTTGATGAAAAGTAGATTCATACATAAATTTGGAACAAAAAGAACATTGGATAAAGACTTGCATTCCCCATGATGGTTGGTAATTTCAACTTTCCCTTTTCCTTTGATGGGTAAGCTTTTGTTCTTGCCAAGATAGACTTCTCCCGTGTGCTGTTCGAGTTCTTGAAAGGAGTCCTTGTCTTTGCACATATGGGAGGTAGCTCCGCTATCAAAGATCCACTCATGCGGGGAGCTAGAAGTCACTAGTGCATTGGCTTCTGTGGGGATGAAAAGTTCCTCACTAGAGCAGTGGGATCTATGTTGGGATCCTTTGGATGCTTGCCTAGACATAGAAGCCGTCGTTGATTGTTTCTTTTTATAGTAAAACTTTTCTAAGTGCCCTGATTTTCCACAGAAATTACAGGTGAGCTTCTTCGATGAGTTATGCGATCCTTGCTTAGATCCATTGCTAGCCTGATGACTTGTGGTTTTGCCCTTATTGAATGGGCCTTCGGCCTTCATGGCAGATTCCTGGGAGGAAGTCGATTTGGCTCGCAAGTCATGAAGGAGCAATAGTTGACGAACCTCTTCCCAAGATAAGACATGGCCGCGATTATACAAAGTTGTGACAAATGTCTCGTATGACTTAGGTAACTTGTTACGAAGCCGAATGGCCATGTCTTCACTAGAGATCTGCCTACCACATAGTGCTAATTTACGCTGGTAGTCCTCAAATTGGGCTATGACCTTGGTAATTGTGTCGTGTGGCCTAATGGTCAAATTATGAAACTCGGCCTGTACTGCATATATCTTCGAAGGGGTCTTGTCTTCATACAAAGGGCTAACGTATCCCAAGCATCCTTGGACGTCTTGTAGGCCGTGATATGTCCTTTGGTCAGTTCGTCACAGGCAAGTAACAGCTGACCTAAAGCTCTTTTGTCCTTGATATTCCACACATCCCAATTGTCTAAGTTGGTATCCCTATTGGGTTCGGGGTCTGACCCATCTACTACCTCATGAAGAAGATTTGTGTAGAGATAAGCGTGCATGACATCTTTCCATATATTGTAATTTTGTCCATTGAGGCGTTCATCCTTAGGCATAAAAATAAGGGTGAAAGAGGGTAAGAAGTTAGCCATAGATGATGAGATACCTTCACTTTTGGTCATTACGAAGCTTTGAGGGTAAAGTGTTTAGAAACACTATCAAAGATACTTGCCAAAAATACCGCTTCAAAATAATTGCAAAGCTTGAAATGAACGACTCGATACCAGACTGAAAAACGCCTTGGGGAGGGGGGGGGCTTAGAGTAGCCCTTCACTTGCACCAAGAATTAGAAGAGACACTTCGAGGGGGCTTAGAATAGCCCTTCACTTGTGCACAGAGAGACACTGTGGAGTGGGGAGAGTCGATGCTCAAAGAGGACTTGTGGGTGGGCTTAGACTAGCCTCCAATCCCACAATCATACACACACAATACCTTTTCTTTTTATATGTTGAGTGTACAAAGATAGAGCTCTTAGTGCCAAAGTGTGACAAGGATATACACTTGAAACACAAATTAAGCTTGTACTAGTCCCCTTTAGCGTTGGTATGTATGGATTCTTGAGTGCACAATGGTATGCTAAAGGGAGGGTTTAATCCTTGAGAAAATAAAAAGTGTCCTCACAAATGGGGTTCCCCTGTAATGAGGATTGGTATTACCACAACAATGATATCCTAAGAAGAGTATAGGTTAGAACACTTAAGTGAAGAACACTAATATATGCGATATCAAATTCAAACAGATGGCCACGTAAAATCTGAGGTTGAGGTGATAAGAAGTAATATATGGATGTTATCATCACCAAATCGTTTGCCAAACGAAGTACATGTGGCAATTACTATAGTGGGGCTGTCTTTGAGTGGAAAAAATAAGCCAAACTTCAAGGAATCCACGTGATTGTAGTTAATGAGTGTATCCCCAAGTAGCGTGTGTGTCCCTCAGTAGCCACATCTGCCAATAATCATCTTCCAAATATGGTAATTGATCTATTGTGCACTAAATCTGAACATGATGAATCACGTGAAGCACACTGGGATTATACAATTGATGCTAATTCTCGCAAGTCAAGAGCCCTTGGTGCTTCCTCTGTTGCTCGATGAGTGCCCTAAGGGTTCCGTCTCTCTCAGCCATGCTTTCTCTGCACTCGTCAGGGCTATGGCTACAGCCGCGCTATCGCTTGATACCCCCCATATGGCTCCGATAAGCTTTTGTTGCTGTCTCTATCCACTCTATGCTTCAACCTTGACGCTATCAGGGCATCCTTGCAAATGCTGCAATCAGTCTTCGTCGTCAGATGTGAGATCTTGGAGAATGACATGCCTGAGACTCACCTCCCAGCCTATTTATAGCCCTTGCCTAGTCACCATCTAGAGTTCTCTCTAAGGTTCCTCTACTCATCTGGCCATCATGAGTAGGCACCTCGTATGAACTCTTTGGCTTTTGGCCTTGGCTATCCCCCGAGCAAGGAACTCCTCGTTCCTCCAAGCATGTACATCTTTGGAATATAACACTCTCTCCCCCTTCTAAAGATCATTGTCCTCAATGATATAGAAGGAGCTATAAACCTAGGAATCAAAATATGTGATTCCAATTAATAAGAGTAGAGTGTGTTAGGTGTCTAAAATACTAGATAATCAAAAAGTAGACAACTCGTCTATCTGCTTCATATCTAGAATTTCCACTAACAAATAGTAGTCCTTGCCTTGGGCATACTGTAGGAATCCCTCTGAGGCCCAATGAGTCCATATGTGCACAGCATAAGTACTCCGAATATCCTCGGGCTCCCTATGCCTAGACCTTGACTACTAACTTGTGATGGCTTGTCACCTATAGAGACCTCGGTAGCTTGCCCTTGTCTCCCTGAAATACCCACTGACAGCTAAAAAAAATCACTTACTCCACTAGAGTAATGAAATAAAATACTATGCTCATTCAAAACAATGTGACTATGTCCCAAGTCTCTGTGGAAGAATACTAAAAAGAAATGAAAATCTTTTCCAAATAGTGTTTTATCTCTAAACTCAAGTAAATCTGCTTGATTTACTCACCGTAATGAAATAAAACTAAAGAAAATCTCATCATGATCCAAACTGTGAATCCAAGATGATAATCTATCAATGATCCAGACTATGGACCAAGATATCAATATGTCAATCTATCATCTGTGGATCAAGATATCAATATGTCAATGATCCAAACTATGGACCAAAATATCAATCTCTCACATCCAAACTATGGACTAAGATCTCAATCAGTCACATACCAAACATGGACTAAGATCTCAATCAATCACATCCAAACTATGGATCCAAATCTCAATCTATCATATATAATAATCCAAACTATGGATCAAAATATCTCTCATACAAAATAAATCCTAATCCACTCTCTGGAACCAAGTCCATCATGCTAAGTGAAGACGTGCTAAGAAAGTCTAACAACTAGTGGAACTACCACCGCCATCTCAATAATAATATGCAAGATGCTCCAAGTGGATGAAACTTGCTTTATCCATGATCACCATCTGATCATCGCTATGATCAAAAAGGTGTCTGAAGTAAAGTACTGTAATAATCTGGCACTCCCAGATACGATGAGAACCAAAATATAAGTCCACTAAATACTATGAAAAATGGTAAGTAGATGTGTGCACACTCATATCCCACTAGGCTAAGCATCTAGCTCACCTCATACACACTATGTATGAACCATGGCCTGTTCTCAGGCATATCAAATAAAGTAGTACGTACTCTTTGAATTTCTTCTCAATGCAATTGCCTATTCATAGTTCTTATGTGCAAACCTTGCCTTTCCACTTCTAGGCTACTTGCCTTCAGACTTGCCTTGTTTGCGATCACATACAAAGTGACTGTCTCAACTGTCCCTCTGTTGTCTAATAATAAGATGATACTAGACGATCATATAAATGAACTCCAAATCATATAAAAAATACAAAGTTTGATGTTCCATACCACCAACTTTATACTCCACATAGATGCGTGTATGAGATTAAAGTCGAACACTTCTCTCAAAAATGACAAGAATAACTCAGTGAGTACTCACAACCATAAATAATGTAATGAAATCATGAAGTGTACTCACAACCATAAATAATGTAATGAAATCATGAAGTGTTCCTGAAGTGTTTCCTTCCCTCGATGGAAAGAATAGAGTCATTCCTATGACTCTATCACTCATAACTGTATGTAACATCAACTCATCTTGAGTTGAGAATTGAGAAATTATTTAGTAAATCAACTCAACTAGAGTTGTGAAGGATGCGGCTTGCATCAAATATCAACTCATGCATCTTGAATCAAATATTGACTCACAATAAATTGGAATTTATACAACTTGTATGAATCCAATTATTTGAAATGAGAACAACTAGCAAAGTTCTCTTGTTCCATGCTCTGATGGCACTATATATATTCTTGAAAATTTCGACAGAGTCTCCTCTGTCCTACTGAGAATGGTCACCAAAAACCAATGCTCAATAAACAAATATCTAGGGCATAGCTAGCCCATGGTGATCACACCATCATAAAAAACCTGTGAAAAGTCTTTTCCTTTCAACAATGCCTCCTGCATAAACAATTTCCAACAGCAGCAGATTAAATATTAATTTTAGCTAACTTTTACTCATTAAAAATCTATGAAACTTTCCAACCTTTTGTTATTTTTTTCAAGCTTTAATTAGGCACAAAAATCACTTGATTTGGATATTTTCTCAGAGTTTTATGACCATTTTACTAAAAGGGTCGAACACTTGATGACCAACTCTGAAAATGTACAGGGTCATCTTCTTGAAGCCTTTAGACTGATCAAACAAGTTCAAAATTTCAATTTCTTTGTGCTCAAATCTAGATCAATGTATCTAGTTTTGTCTCATAAAATCTCAATTCAAAATGAAATCAAATACTCATTCAAAAATATACTTCTATCTCTGCTACACTTGCGCTTATGTGAGCCTAGAAACACTACTGCTACACTTTTATAATATCTTCTAACTATGAAGATAAATTCCAAAATACTTGAATTTCGGTTATAGCATAGAGTCTATACTGAATTAGCTTCTCCAACAAAAATTTTTGAAATTAGAGTTTTCAATATGAAAATATCATGTGCTCATCAGACACATATACCACTTTTTGGAAAATTCTCGCCAGAGATTGATCTGAGAAGAATAGATCTTTTGACCTATCAAATGATGTCCAATTTCTTCCAAATTTTTATAGCATATAGCTACAACTATTTAAATGTAGTGGTATAAGTTTCATAGTATTTGGACATTTGGATCTTTCACAATGACAAAAATACTAAGCCTCTATACCTGCAACATTTTAAAAAATTGCAGAGGCTAACTTTTACTCTTTTCTTTATATCTCCTAAATGGAGAAACATTTCATCTTGAAATTTTATATAAACCATCTGGAGGTATGTAACTAATGCTAGAATAAAAAAGCATTCAATGTGAGTAAAGGAGCTAAGAGAAACCAATCACCTCTAGGTGACATGGTCTCTGATCATTTCATAAATTCCAGAGACTATATTTTTATGTGCAGAGATTATTTGACCTATCATATGATCTCTAAAAATAATGAAACTTGGTATGAATAAAATGCATCTATCAACCTTTTGTTTCCAAGAAAATTCATGCCATTTGGATCTACCAATAAAGAGAAATGCCCTTTAGAAGAGGCCTATGTCACTTGTTTCAGGCCTCTACCTCTAGTAGCAGCACTTTTAGTGCAGAGGTCACTTGTGTTGGAGTTAGACGTCTGCGGAAGCACGCGGACAGCACAAGGAAGAAGAAGAAGCTTGGAGCACAACACACAAGACTGAATGTATTACTAGAGAATGTACAAAGATAAGTAGCCCATTAGGGCAATAGGCGTATATACAAGCCGGGGGAAAAAAACCTCCTAAAGAGGGAAAAAAGTGCCCCGGCAGTCCTAGAGTGTTCACACACATCACTACCTAAATATATCAACAAATCCCCCCTGGGAGTGATGCGGTGAACAAGGAGCTGGCACTCATGTATAAGGAAGTGCCAAGCTATGTGGAAATCACTCCACAAAAGGAAGTAAGCCCAAAGCTTTGCGGAAAGCTTCAAACTTCTCCCTAGGCAGAGCCTTCGTGAAAAGGTCTGCAATGTTCTCCTGCGTGGGCACATATGCCAAGCTGATCTCCCCAGCAGAGAACCTCTCCCTGACATAGTGATAATGCACCTCAATGTGCTTAGTGCGAGCATGGAACACAGGGTTCCTCGCAACTGCCAATGCGCTCTGACTGTCAGTGAAGATGGTGGTGGCAGAAGACTGGCCAACACCCAAATCAGCCATAAGGCGTCTGAGCCACACACACTCAACAGTCGCTGTGAAAGCTGCCCTATACTCAGCCTCACAACTGGAAGTGGCCACAGTAGGCTGCTTCTTGCTCAACCAAGATATACATGAGCTACCAAGCATGAAGCAAAAACCACTGGTGGACACACGAGTGTCATAGCAACCAGCCCAATCTGAGTCATGCAAATCTGGCGGTAGTGATCCCCCCTTGGGATAAAACAACCCAAGTACCCGAGTACCACTCAAGTAGCGAAAGATGCGCTTAACCACTTTCCAATGCGTGACTCCTAGGCAATGCATAAACCTGCTCATCTGTGAGACAGCAAACTGAATATCTGGCCAAGTAATGCATAAGTAAATCAAGCATCCAACAGCCTGCTGATAGAGAACAGCATCAAATGCATCTCCAGCATCATGAAGACTCAATCGTAAACCTGTCTCCATAGGAGTGGCAATAGGCTTACAGTCTTCAAGGCCAAAACGCTGCAATAATTTGTCAATATATTTCGTTTGACACAAAGCCATTCCACCATCAACGTGCATAAACTGAATGCCCAAATAGTGATGCAAATGCCCCAAATCAGACATCTCAAATGAGGCATGCAAATCAGCCTTAAAATCAGCAATATGTGTCTCAATAGGACCAGTGAGCAGCATGTCATCAACATAGACAACAATGATCAGAAGCACATCATTAGCACGCTTAACATATAAGGTGCTTTCAGTTGGACTGTTCTCAAAACCATGTGCAATCAGATAGGCATGTATCTTCTCATACCAAGCACGTGGTGCTTGCTTTAAACCATATAACGCCTTCTTTAACCTGCACACCTGGTTTTCATGCCCTTTCTGCACAAAGCCACGGGGCTAAAAAACATACACTTCTTCATGCAAGTCACCATTCAGAAATGCTGTTTTAATGTCCAACTGATGTACATTCCAACCATGATGGGCTGCAAGTGCACAAATGCTCCGAACAGTAGTCATACGGCATGTAGGTGCAAAGGTCTCATCAAAATCAATGCCTCTTTCCTGCGCATAACCCTTTGCAACAAGCCTAGCCTTATACCTGTCAACTGTACCATCAGGTTTACGCTTCAGCTTGTATACCCACTTAGTGCCAATGGCCTTCTTGCCAAGAGGCAAGTCACATAAAGACCATGTACCGTTTTTCATTATAGCATCATATTCACATTGCATAGCAGCCATCCGATTTTCTGAATTTTGTGCTTCATCAAAAGAAACAGGCTCATTCTCATCACAGAGACTAGATGCAACCATAGCATAGCAATCTGATGCAAAGGAGGCACTATGAGAGCCTGAACGAGTACGATATGACAAAGGTGCATCTAATTTGCTGTCACGCAAAGTCTGCACCAGCCATTTTGGCATAGTTTTTGCCTGCTCAATATCAGCTCTCTCATCAGCAAGTGCATCATGTAAATCTGCATCAGAAATGGAATGATCTGCATCATCATATGAAACCTGCAAAGGCTGAGAAGTTGCCTCATTAGGACCAGCACTAGACTGTCCACCTGTAAAAAGAGGCATCAAAGTATCATACATGTCTTTGGAGCTAACACATGTCTCCTTAGTACATGAAAGCAATGGCTGAATAGCATCTTCCACAAAGACAACATCACGGCTAACCAGAATGCGTTTAGTCTGTGGATGATACAGACGATAGCCTTTACTTTCAGAACTGTACCCAACAAAAATACATTTTACTGCCTTATCATCCAATTTTCTGCGATGTTGTTCAGGCACTAATGCATATGCCAAACAACCAAAAACACGCAGATGAGCAACAGATGGCTTGCGGTCATGCCAAGCCTCATATGGAGTGATAGACTACAATGCTTTAGTGGGACACCTGTTCAGTACATATGCTGCACACATGACAGCCTCAAGCCAGAAACTATGAGGTAAAGCCTGACTCTTGACCATACACCTCGCCATCTCCATGAGAGACCTGTTCTTCCGTTCAACAACTCCATTCTGTTGAGGTGTATACGGCACTGTACACTGGTGTTTTATCCCACGTTCAGCCAGAAATGCATTAAAATCTGAAGACATATATTCCCCCCCTTGATCAGAACGGAGGGTGCCCATTTTACATGCTGACAGATTTTCAGCCAAAACCAAAAACTGTTTGAAGCACATGAACACTTCGGACTTTGCTTTGAGTGGATATACCCATGCATGCCTGGAAAAATCATCAATGAAAGTCTCGAAGTAAAGGTAATTTCCAAAAGAGGGTGTCTGCATAGGACCACAGACATCACTATGTACAAGCTGCAATTTCTGCGTAGCCCGAACTGAACCATCTTTTGGAAAGGAAGAACGCTGCATTTTGCCCAAAATATAGCCTTCACAAACATGTTTTCCAGGTGCCTCAAGTTTGGGCAAAGAGGACACCATTTCAGATTTCTGCAGGCGTAACAAACTAGCAAAATTCAGATGACCAAAGCGTGCATGCCAAAGCTTTGCATCTGACATAGCCTGAGAATCATGAACTGCACATGCCGAATCATTCACAGATCTTTCATAGTCTATGAGCTTATACAACCCACGACATAAAATGCCAGAAGCAATAATCACATCGCCATTTGAGAGATCATGGACTGTACACCTGTCATCAACAAATTTCATAACCAAGCCAATCTTGGCTAATGCAGAAACTGATAACAGATTCTTTTTGATCCCTGGCACAAATAAAGCATCTGACAAAGTGAAAGAACTACCATCACCAGTAGTCAGAATGATCTTACCAACTCCCATAACAGGATAAGAGGAGTTATTGGCGCATGTGACAGTATTCCCTGTAAGAGCAGGCTCGAGTGAAGAGAAGAAACCGCGCTGCGAGGTAATATGTTTGGTCGCCCCACTGTCAAAGTACCAAACATCTGAGTCTACTGCAGACATGCATTGATCAGGAGAAGATGGGTCAAAACTGCAGACAGTAGTAAACGCCCATTCTTCTTCCTGCACAAGATTTGCAGACTCTGTTTTTGGTGTAGAGGCCTCTGCAACAACCATTCCAGCCTCTTTCTTCTTTGCCTCTTTAGCAGCCAGTTTTGGACAGTTCTTTATGATATGATCATTGCCTTTACAGTACTTACAAAACAATTTCTGCTTTTCTGATTTTTTCTCATCTTTGTCTTCGTTCTTTGAATGTGCAGCATTTGCAGATTTTTGCTTACTAGTAGAAGAGCTCCATTTTCCTTTGCCCTTCTGACTAGCCAGGAAAGCTTGATCTGCAACACGCATAATGGACCTGTTCTGCCTGGACTGATCTTCCTGCAATAGAACAGAGACTAATTCCTCAAATGACAAGGCATTCGGATTGCCTTTCATCATCAATCGAAGAGTAGAGGCAAAACTCTGATATGAATCAAGAAGACCATTCAGAACGGTCTGCACAAGTGAGCTATCTGGTATAACCTCATCAACAGAAATCAATTGTTCCTTCAGGTCTTTGATCTTTGTAAGAAAACTGTCCATAGAATCACCTTCATTCATGTGCTCACTCTCCAACTGTTTTCGGAGGTAAGCAACACGAGCCTCATTCCTAGCCTGGTACAAAGTGGTAAGTGTATCCTAAGCATCCTTTGCTATTCTACAAGAGCGAATGTGAGGAATAATGGCACGTTTGACAGACAAAGCTATCAATGCATGTGCCTGGGCATCTCTGCCATCCCAACGAATCTGCTCTGCAGTAGGTGCAACAGAAACAGCAGCACGAATAGGAATCTGCGGAATATCATCTTCGACACCATCTTCATCAGCTCCAACACCTGTATTTGCAGTACCTGTCGTTACAGGTGTAACAGGACGTCTTTCAACACCCTGCACAATGTTCCACAATCCTTTTGCAACCAGTACATGTCGCATCATATAAGCCCATAATGGGTAGTTGGTACCATCCAACTTATCCTCAACAGCCAACATACGGAATACATCACTGCTTTCAGCCATGGCCGGTGACTAAAATACCTTGATGCAGAAAATTGACTGTATCTAAAAAAGTTGAACGAAACTGCCCAAACGAGTTCTGCTAGACCTGTAGCAAACTTCGAGACGCTTAAACTGGCGAACAGAAACTGGTATATACCTTTGGCACAAAAGGACGAAATAGCCTGCACAAGCACTGCGATAGTGCGTTCGGAGGCCGAAACGAGCTCAGATCGCGATTTTGGCACCACAAAGCAAAGCCGTTTTGATCTCGGAAACACCCTGAGTATGCTCACCAAATTTCGTGCGAATCTGAGACTGCGAAGCGGAGGAGTGTCGACGGCGCCCTAGAAGAAGCGACGACCTGCTCTAATACCAATTGTTGGAGTTAGACGTCTGCGGAAGCACGCGAACAGCACAAGGAAGAAGAAGAAGCTTGGAGCACAACACACAAGACTGAATGTATTACTAGAGAATGTACAAAGATAAGTAGCCCATTAGGGCAATAGGCGTATATACAAGCCGGGGGAAAAAAACCTCCTAAAGAGGGAAAAAAGTGCCCCGGCAGTCCTAGAGTGTTCACACACATCACTACCTAAATATATCAACAACTTGACCTATCTAAAAGTCTCCAAATTACTTCAAACTTGGTCAGCTTAAAGAAAATTCTAAGATCTACTTGCCCTCCAAGTTTCAATAAATTTGGGCATTCCCTCAAAGAGTAGCATCCAAATCTCTATGAGGCTGCTACCTCACTAACCATTTGCTCGATCATTTTTTTAAACTTAAAAATGACGAGACATGTTAATCCTTATGATTAAACAAACTTATTCATTATCTTGGATGGATTATGTCATGGAGATATATCCATGCATATAATGATCATCTAGATCAATGCAAACCAAATAATCATCCAAATCATGTCATTGAAAAATCAACTCTTTACATGGTATCCACCCTTTTGTAAAAGTGAACATCTATGGATGTCATTTTATTCATTGTGCTGCTTGCAAATTCATTAATCTCATTACAACTAATCATATACAAGCACTTAATACTTGTATTGATGATCATATCCATAGCACTCTTGTTCAAACTCGAGATAAGCATCTATATCAAGTACATATACTCGCATGAAAAACAGTTTATGTGCTCATGCATTACTAGTTGAAAACACATCTTAGTTGCTCTTGATGTATATACCTTATCTTTTACTTTCTAAAGGTATAATTAGCCTATGCCTGGTACCTCGATCACATACCTCATGCTCACCCTAGCCAGTCATGGTGATACATAAAAGTGATCTTCTATAAACAGAAAATGCATCATGCACTTCAACTTTCTAGCAATCATATCGTCTATGTATGCATGCATTCACACAATGAATTGGAAACAGTCACACACTCAACCTCATAAGGTAGAGGCACCCATCTTTAAGAAACTAGTAAATATATCGAGCGAAGACTTGCTTCAGACACTGTCATCAAACCACTAAACTACGCGCGATTGAATTTAAAAATCTCAAAACACAAAATTACATAAAAAAACCGTGCAGCGCTTTTGTTGGAGGTCTATGTTGAGGGGTTTGCCAGCCGTGGCGAGGAAGAGGTACGAAAGCGCTCAATCGCCATATCCACTAGCTGCGACATGGCTACGTCATACGCCGTGAGGCCGCTAACGCCGGAGAAAGTGGCGTAGTTTTCCAATTCACAAACAGAATCGGCAACACGACGGAGCCTCGATCGGAAGTTTATTTCCTGGAACGGCGCGATGAACACAGTCTCATGGCGCTCTGCGAGAGCCACCGCCAGCTCGATCACATAACGCCGCAGGCGAGGCAGAGCGGTCGAGGCTCCGGTGTGCCTCTTCAGCAGCATATCTAACTTGGAGGCCAACCCCGCCACAGTCATTCCGCCGTTCTCCATTGCCTTAACCAGCTCTTCCGTCTTCACCTCCGCCACCGTCACTGCCAGCAAACCGATTGCTGCTTCCTGAGCTCTCCCTCGACTGTTTATTAATCTTACCGCCTCGCTCATGGTCCCTTTCGCTAACCTCTGTCTGCATCCTTCATCTTCTGAGTATGCGCAAAGGAATCGGAGAATACACATGGCTAAATGACCGACCTCACAATCGCTCATCATTCTCATTAGGACCTCCACAACATCCATCTGATCCATCTCTCTTTCTGCTCCCTCATTCTCTTCCTCCCCCTCGTGATCAACGACCTTCCCCTGCCTGACCTTCAAATTCAACAGTCTCAAACAATTCTCCTTGTTCTTCAAAACCAATAGCGCCAATGCTTCTCCTACCGTCTTCGCCAGCTCCGCCTGCTTACTATTACCCGTCATGCTTTCACGCACCAGGAGCGCAGCCAGCGACCGCATCACGCCCCCTGTTCTCCCAATCATCAGACTCACACCATCGTCCATCGCCAGCTTGCAGAGAATGTCGGCAGCAATAGTCTGTAGCAGCATATGTGTTTGGCCATACTTCAGGATGATGTGCAAATTAGAAATGGTGTACACAATCCGGGCGATGTGTTGCCGGAGCATCTTGCCGGAGGACCCAGATGCGGAAGCAAGAAGATTAAGAAGATCGAGAGACTTTTTGACGATAACCATACGATACTGCGGCTCTTCTGCGTTGTGCAACATATCACGGTTGGTATCGATGAAGCTGACAAGCCGGCCAAGGACGCCCCGAGTGAGGCCGATCTTAGTGCAGATAAGCGGATCCTTCGCAAGGTTCTTGAGAATCCGGAGGCCCACAATGTGCATCTCTATATGTCTGGGGGCCATAGGCTCTGCAGCGCCTTGCCGCGTATATTCAGCAACAGACGCATTGCAGTCGTCGTCGTCGCAACGAGACAACAGGCTGAAGATGCCTTCGATTGAGCCGGAGATAGCAACCACTCGGCTGCTGTACAAGTATGACTTCACCATCGTGCATAACAGGTCCGCCGCACCTTTCCTTATCTCATGCTCTGCTGGGTTCCTCCAAGTCACCATCTCCAGCAATCTTTCCAGCGTCCCCTGTTTCACACAGAGAGCGCGGAGAGTGTCATCTGCGAACTCTTTCTTGGTGCTGAAGATCTGCAGCACGCGGAGGCCGCCCAGCTGCTCGCCAGGTATTACTGAGTGCAGCCACGTGAGTGCATAATCTACCATGTCCATCTTCAAACCCTCTAATACAGACTCTGTTAAGCATTGGCTGTAGACCTCGTAGAAGAAGCGTCTGGTTGTGCCGAGATCCTGTGTCGAAAGACCACACATGCTATTGACATGCACGAGTATTTTTCTAACGGAGATCTGATACTGCCAGTAGCTTCGTTCTAGCAGGAAGATGAGAGCTTCGAACGTCGCTAAGCTGTAGAAGATGAAGAGTGAAGAAGCATGGTTTTTAGCACTGTCGCCCTCGTCCCCTCGTGTGAAGTTGCGCGCTTGGAGACGATAGAGAGCGAGGATAATTGCGACGCAAGCAGCGGCAAGCTGCATCCAGTAGAGAAGTCGGCTGATGTAGCCGGCGTTCAGAATCCACTCCAAAAGATGAACGATAGGCACTTGTGAGATGGACCATGTCCTGGTGATGTGGTGCTGCCCTGTTTGGAGATCCTTTCCATAACTCCACCGCTGCGGCTCACTATTCTCCACAGCTTGAAGTCTGTCGTCCGTCTCTTGCTTTCGCCTCATGTTGAACGTTGACAAGAGATTGCGTGCGCTGCGGAGCACGGCGCTGGAGCTATGCTCATATATCCGCTCGAAGGCGCCTTCCGAGGTGCCAGCATTCTGATGCTGCCATTCCAGTTCGTGGCTGCGGCCGAAGATTCTCGCCCCCTCTATAATGAGTATCACTGTGACATACCAGAAGTCTATTCCTTTCAGGGTGACGGCGAAGCCGCCCAACAGCACTACCGTTGCCCATATGAAAGACAGCGTACCCACCTGGCTGGCTATCTTCTCGAGCACTGCCAGGCGCATTGCAAAGAGCGTCAATGCCTTCTCTGGCGCGGCACGGCGCTCCTGGTCACGCCCTTCGTCGGTACTGAGGTCCTCCTTGGTCCAAGGTTTACCATCATTCATGTTGCTGCTCATTGGAGTATAGGACCAGGGAGTGGCGATCGTGGAGGCGCTGCGAACCATTGTCGAGCTGGTAGGCGTCATCATTCCTCCGGCGCGGCCAACATCGGGGACGAAAGGGGAGATGTGGGAGCGCGCACGACCAGCATCGTCTCCAGGACTGGCAGGAGTACCGGGTATCTCGATCGTCAGGCTCTGCCATCGATCCTTTGCAGCGGCGCCATGAGGCTCTTCAGAAGTCGCTTTGGTAACGCTTGGCGGGGGCGAAGCCATGATAGGGAGTCGGCACTAGGTGGTACACTGACAGGAGGAACGCTCAGCGAGGGCAATCCGGAAGGGTGGCTAATCTGGCGATGAACGATGAAAGCAACGAGAGGCAAGGCATCTTGCCAACCACTAGCACAGTGCTCACGCAAGGTACCACCTCACAAACGTAAGGAGGACTTAAATATTATGCCGCAAACATGCACGGCAAAGTACAAGATTGAACACAGAGCTAACGAGTCTGTGTTGATAAAAGCGTTTTATATTAATAATAGGAAATCTGAGTCTTTGGTCTCTTGATGTAGAGGTTTAAAGTTCAATCTTCGGGTTAGACATGTAATAGTTTTTGTCTAACTCCTATTTTTTAGATAGAGAGGGTCTCGTGGGTATTATGTCCAAACCAATTGTAATTTTGTCTAATCTCTGCTTTGTGAGATATGGGGGGTTCTGTGGGTACTATGCCCATTCACCTAAACAATTGTTCTTTCAAAGTTAAAGCTTGAGGGAGTAGACACTTGTCGAACCTCCATTGAGAAAAAAAATTAAAGAGAGGTACAAAAAAATTTGATGATTTTTTTCTTCCTTTGTGAGGAATCCAATTACTCTTTAGCTATTTATCTTCTCGAATGAACATCTTCTATGTGTTTGTGAGGGATCCAATTAGTCTTTATCTGTTTGTCTTCTGCAATGAACATCTTCCTTTGTGAGGGATCCAATTACTCTTTATCTGTTTGTCTTCTGCAATGAACATCTTCTAGTGTTCGAAGGGGGAGAGCTTCTACAATTTTTAATCTTTATGTCAAGGTAGTTTGGGGATTTTTCTAGAGACCATTCTCCTGGGCCTTTGTCGAAGTTGGTTACACATGTTTCCTCCCAATTTTTTCAAAGAGGTTTGTTTCTAATGGCATTTCAACTAGCCATGGAGTAGTCCATAGCTGTTCAAAGTCAAGTTTGCTTCCAATTGATGGCTAGACAACAAAATGGTCTTATTGAAACATTGCCAAATCGAGGAGCTCTTAAAACATATAAAGAAACAAACGTGATCTAAGTCTTCCCTGCCATTTATGCATCTTTCACACCATAGATTTTATTGGCTTTGATGTTGTTCAAGATCCCTCTCCAAAAGAAATTGCCACATTAGACAACTTTTATTGCTCTTTATAAGCAGATTGCCATAGGTTATTATTGCCATAGGTTATTATGCTTTGTCATTGATCGCTTTACGCTTCGGAATTAGATCAATCTTGAAATTTTTTTTATGCTTTGCATATGCATGTGGTGTTGATGTCCTCCTATTTCAGACAAGATTCATAAATTAAGAACAAATCAAAGCCTCCATTATAATTAACAATGCTAATACTTTCATTTCCTTAGCATCTAGCACAATCCATGTCCCATTTTGGGCTTTGCGGGCCTTTTGAGTGGGGGGCTCACAACCTTACTAGAAATATAATGAGACACTTATGTCATAGTCATGATCCTTGCCTCGAATGAAGCATTACGAAGAGCAAGAAGACGATGATAGGGATATTTTTTTTCATAAAAAATTCAATCAAGGATTTATGGAAGAATATATGAGTGGATTTATGATTATAATTAGTAGAATAGCCAAGCACTCAATCATAATAAATGAGAACAAAAACATGTTCGCTTTCAAAAAATAGACGATGCACAATATAACTTCTCAATTTCTTATTCTATTGTGGAAATCCAACTTTCTTCTTCAATGAGTGCTTATCAAAACACCCTTTTCTCGTATCAGGTTCTCCAAGCAGTAATCTGATTTGTTTCTCCATAACAAAAAGTGTTACTTCATGAGTAAGTAACTCCCATGAGAGCTTCACATTCCACAAAACATGCCAAATAATGCCAAAGCACAAAAAAAATAGCAATTACCTCTAGATATATTAGTATTCCACAATGATGCACTCAATTGCACTAACAAACCTAGGGATTGGGGTGTGATTCACCTTTGTCTTGACCCTGCAAACAATATTGTAAGTAAAAAGTAGACATGTGAACAAAAAGGCTTACTAAATGAATGTAGGTGCAAGAAAATACCATGTAAGGCACTCTACAACATGAAACATTGACTTCAATGTTGTTCAAACAGAGAAGAATTGATCCTTGTTGTGGAAAATAACAATCCTCCACAATGGCGATAGATTCAATTCAATAAAATCTTTTACCATTTTGCAAATTTGTGGGTGCATAAAAGGCTCATCATCATTAACTGACCCACTCATTGTAAATCCATATGGGATATCTACTATCAAAAGGGAAAAATATTTCCTAGGAACTATGGTACAAATATTATTTACATCCTCATAAAACAACTATTTAATAAGGTTCCCATAGGGGGTCTATTAGGTTTGAGACTTTTTACTCCAAAGGATTCATCATCAAACTCTTTCGCCTTAATCTTTAATATTTTAGACTTCTCATGCCATGCCCTTTTAATATGTGCAAGCAAAGATGAAGGCCATTCCTCAATGGCCTCTCCACTCCTCTTTTTTCTTGAGGGTCTCTACACAGAAGTGAATAATGTCACTTTCAAGTTGTAGGAACTATGATTAAACTATCTCGATGTAGAATGTGATTCTAGTTGCATTCAAAGTGCAACATTCATGTTTGAATTTGATACTTGGAATCGAATCTTTGCATAAATTCTATGATAGGCATCAATTTTATAAAAAAACTCAATGCCTAGTACAAGATCTCAATGCCTACAAAAAGTCAATGCCTTGCATCGACTTTCTATATAAAGTCGATGCCTAGCATTGAATTTCTACATAAAGTTGATGTCTAGCATCGACCTTTACATAAATCGATGCCGATCATCAACCTTCTACATGAAGTTGACTCCTAGCATTGAATATCCACATAAATTGATGCCTAGCATCAGCCTAGCATCAATTATCTAGATAAAGATGATTCCTAACATCTAATAGATAACACTATTTGCAAATAACAGGAGTACTCACCCAATCACATCAACCTAAGATCAATTATATAGATAAAATCAATGCCTAGCATTTAACAGATAACACTATCAACGAATAAAAGGAGTACTCAGTGCTCACCCAATTGCAAAATAATATAAAATATTCTGATAATGCTTTATATGAGGAGATAGTGGGGTATTATGACTGGACTTCATGCCACGTGAAGCACCCAAGCCTCCTCATCATGACCTCTTGTATCTTCATATAAACCTTATGGATGCATTCAAAGTAGATGGTTAGTTATTTAAAAGTCAATGCCATGATTTCCTTAAGTCAATTGTACCGACTTGTTAAGATCCACCACCATCTCCTCAAGGCTCTATGTATGTATGTATGTATGTATGTATCTATGTATGTATGTATGTATGTGTATATGTATATATATATATATATATATATATATATATATATATATATATATATATATATATATATATATATATATATATATATATATATATATATATATATATGTATGTATGTATGTATGTATGTATGTATATACACACACACACAATGTGTGTTTGTGTATGTATGTATGTATGTAAGTAAGTAATTAAGTATGTATGTATGCATGCATGCATGTATGTATGCATGCATGCATGTATGTATGTATGTACGTATTTATGTAATTAAGTAAGTAAGTAAGTAAGTACATATGTATCTATGTATGTAATGGGAGAATCATGAATGTACACCTTCCCTATGCAGCCTTGAGGCATAATTGGCCTCACAATTATACTCATAGATACCTCTGATCACTCAAATTGATGATTCTGTGAACTCTTGAGGATTGAGCGTGAGAGATTTCACAACACAAACTATATTATAAGACCTTCCTAATGCAAGTTATCTCACACAAAATGCTTACTTCTACTGTAGGAATCAATGCCTCCAAGACATACTATTGGTTGCATTTAGTAGCAATGCACATAGAGACCATTGTTCACTTCTAGATCAATTTCGCTCAGAATATGCAAGTTTTAGAGATGAGCTTTGAGCGAAATTTAGAAGACAGTAGTGGCTTTCTAACAAGATAAACTTTGGTAAGAAATGGATACAAAAGGATAAGGAAGGTCTGCTTAACACTCAGAGTTAACTAGCTCCTACACACACAAATTTGTGAGAAAGATATGACAACTCAAAATCTATAGAAATTCTTCAAGCAAGCAGGGGTCTTTGTAAGCAAGGGTTCCACTAAATGATTCAAATTCTACAAGAGCTTACGCATGCAGGATTGTAGAGACTCCAAGTACATTGTGTGTTTATATGATCTTGAAAAGATTCCCTAGATGATAAGGAGCCCTTTTCCTAAATTATAGTGTTTACCACACCTAATTGTGATAGGTGGAAATTGGCTATTATGAGGGGGCTTTCAAATTCAAATTTGAATGTATAACATTGTCCTTATATATGATTTCAATACCTGAGAAGTATCTTAGTGAAAGAAGTTGGAGAAGCTTGGAAAGTTGAGTTGTCAAGTGGTGAAGATGGTCCAAGAAACCAGCATAGGACCAGCCTTATCTCTTTGGATATGTAAATTAGAACTTGTAGGCTTATGTTTATTGCAATAAAACCCAATAGGTACTTTGGAACATCAACAAGAACAAGTTGATTCAAAACAGGCAACTTGCACCTTGACTAGCTCACAAAAACCAAATGGATGTGTAAAGAATGACCCCGAGACTAAAAAACTTGAATTTCTTTGAAATTAATGAACCAAATGACTTAAAAATTTGTAGACATACATTTGTACCTTTGCAATGAGTGATTAAATACTGTATTTTGAAGCTCTGCAAAAAGAGCAAAAATCTGGGCAACTGAATCTGAGGAAGAAGGAGCGGAGAACAGAAATGGCACCAAGCAATGATCAAAGAGTATATGTATTGCTTCAAATCAACAATATTCTTAATGTAAAAATGTTTTGGAGTCTCTACATAACTCTTGAACATATGACCATGCCTTTTATTCATGAATTCAATAAAAATTTAGGAAGGTTTGATAGTTTAGATTGATTAGAATCTTTTCCTACAATCTAGGAAAAGAGAAAGTTGAAGTCATATCTACTTTTCAATTGATTGATTGAGAATCAATCCCACCCACTTCTAACTCCTGGCTTTTAGACATTTTACTCTTTCCTTTTACAAAGATAAATACTTTGGAAATTACATAAGAAGGTGATCCTACGATCAAACTCTCAATACAATAAATGAATGCAAATAAAATTCTACAAGGAGTATATTTGGCATCATTCAAATGATGGATTTGATGAAGATCATGTGCACCTCAAGCATAAAGAAAGCTTGATGTTCCAAATCTTAGATCTCCAAGGTTTGAGATCTTGAACTCCTTCCCAACCCTTTCTTTGATTTCCTTGATGCCTTATCCATGATCACATGTAATAATCAAGTCATCTACATAGACACATAAGTAGATAGATGCTTCTACTTATCTTTTGTAGAACAATGATAGATATGATTTTCTTTGATTGTATCCACAATTGATCAAGTAGTATACACACCTTTGATTTGATGCCCTTGGGGTTTGTTTTGAGACCATATAGTGCCTTCCTTAACTTGCAAACATAATCCTCTCTGATTTTATTTGCAAACCCTAATGGTTGGTCCATGTATTCTACCTCCTCTTGCTCTCCATTTAGAAAAGCATTCTTCACATCAAATTACTACATCTTCCAATGCTTGCTTGTTGCAATTGTGATGATTGTTCTGATGCTAGTCATCTTACCCATAGGGCTAAAAGTTTCTTCATAATCTACTCCATATGTTTGAGAAAATCCTTTAGCTACAAGTCTCATGTTATCACTAGCAATACTACCATATGAATGCTTCTTTATCTCATATACCCATGTTTCCAAGTACCTTCATATCCGTCTTCCTTGGCACTAGAGTCAAAAGTGTGATTATCCTCCAAGGCTTTGATCTCCTCCTGCATCATTTTCTTGCATAGATACATTTGAAGCATACTAAGATAAAAGTTCATGAAATTTGACATCCCTTGATACCTTAACCTCCTTTATTGTGGGTTTATAGCATCTATAATCTTTTTGTTCACCTGCATACCCTATAAACACACATATGTCTGATATATCATGAAGTTTTCTCCTTAATTCACTTGGAATCAACACATAGCATGTACATCCAAACACTCTCAAGCGTGACACATCTAGTTTCCAATTGTACCAAGCTTCATAGGGTGTTGTCGCATATATACCTGATGTGGGAGATATGTTCATGATATATATTGTAGTGATTGCTACATCAACCCAATAACAATTAGGCATTCCCATTTCCTTCATCATAGCCCTAGCACATTTCACAATGTACCTATTCTTCCTTTCTACCACACCATTTTGTTGTGTACCTCCATGTGATTTGTCTCTTGATGCCATGTGGCTCCAAGAAATCAAAGATTCATGGAGGAATTATCTCCTCCTCCATCTGATCTTAATCATTTAATATACCCATCACATTCCTTCTCTACAATAGACTTGAACTTCTTGGAGTAATAAAAGACATTTGACTTATGCTTCATACAATAAAGCCAAGTTATCCTTGTCCAGTCATCAATGAAAGTTACAAAGTACATATTACGTCCAATTGATTTCTCCTTTGTTAGTCCCCAAACATATGTATTTACTAGGTCAAGTGGATTATAGCTCACATAATTGCTCTTCTTAAAAGGTAACCTATCCTACCTACCCACAAGATTCACACAAACTTTTTAGATTCTCATTATAAAGGTTCGATAACCCTAGCACTAACCTCTTCCTTTCCATATCCTTCAATCTCTAAGTGTTGATATGTACATAGCATTTTGTGACATATGTCCAATTCTACTACCTTTTTGCTTCCATATGTGAAGTTAGTAGTGTGGTTGAAATTTGGCTTCACATCCAATGTGAATAGCCTTCTCTCCTTTTTGCCTTTGGCTATCAATTTTTATCCTTCCTTAGAGTTTTCCACAAAGCATCCTTTCTAGTTAAATTTGACCTACAATCCTCTCTTGACCATTTGAGCCACAGAAAGAAGATTCTTTGTGACTGTGGGAACATGAAGAACATCCTTCAAACATTTAGCTTTCTGAGATCCATCCAACATAACATCACCTATGTGTGTGATAGCATGACGGGTATCATCACCTGTCTCCACATGCTCTTTGGTTGATGGCACCTGCATGTTTGAAAAGAAATCCTTGTTGTAGCTTATGTAATTATCGCATCCGCTATCAATGTACCATGTGCTTGAGCTTTGTGTCTTGTGGTCACTAATCTTCATCATAGCTAGAATACTTGCATTCTCGTTTGAGGTAGATGCATAATTACCTTTTCCTTTGTATGTTGAATTGGTCTTCTCCCTTTGATAGTAATCCCTTGCATAGTGTCCATACTTGCCACATATGAAGCAACCCTTTGAGTTGTTGTTGTCTCTATTCTAGTTGTACTTTCCTCTTCTTCCTCTAAACTTGTCTCTTCCTCTTGATGAAGATAATTTGTTTCCTAGGTCTTGATCGGGATCTCCATTTGATCCCCTCCCTTGCCTTCCTCTTCCTGTGACTTGGTTTCTTCCTCTATCTCTTCTTTTACCTACATAGAATGCTTGGGCTTCATTTACCTTTTTACCTTTGAGCCTTCAATGTTCATCTCCTCAATGACCATTAGGACCCCCAATTGGTCCAATTCGGGAAGAGTATCTCTAACATATATAGAGGTTGTAAAAGACTTCCACTTCTCATCATCACTTAACCCATTCAAGGTGTATGCAACTAGGTCTTCATCATCTATGTGAGAAACTATAAAGCATCACTTACTTCATTGATATTCAAAATGTATTCACTTATATTGCTACTAGATGTTTTCCTCAAGTTATTGAGTTCATTCTTCAATTGAATCTTCCTAGCTTTGGTTGAAGTGGAGTAAAGAATCTCTAGGGTTTTCTATACATTCATGGATTATCTAGATATTATCATGGCATTGCTGATGTGTTGAGATAAGATGAAGTTAGCTCTTTTACCTCTCTCATTCCACTCTCTCAAGTTCTTTAACTGATCAAGAGTTGGATTCTCACCCAATCTAGGTCTAGCATCCATATCACTAATGAGATCCCATAAGCCTTTTCCTACGAGGAAGCTAGACATTTTAAACCTCCATGGCTGATAATTGATTTTGTCTAATTTCTTGATTTAATTGATATACTCAAGCATGATGTATTTTTTATAATGTACTCTCCTAGATCCTTTGGATGCAAGAAGAATGAAGAGTAACAATATCTTTACCTATGTACTTCACAAGTACCAAAGAGATGAGGTAGATTCTCTGACTTCCCTTAAGTTTGATGTGTGCCCTTGAACTTGAATCAAAGGCTCTCCTTCTTCCAAGTCCTTGAATGGGTCCTTGTGGTCTTATTTAGATATCTTTGTACGTCAAAGTGCTCTGATACCACTGATGAGAGAATGTACAGCTTCCCTATGTAGCCTTGAAGCATAAATGGCCTCATAGATATACTCTCAAATACCTCCAATCACTCAAATTGACAATTCTCTAAACTCTTGAGGACTAAACAATGCCTTGTTGCATTCATGAACAACTTGTTTGATAGAAACTTTAAAATGTTGGACATGTTGCCTCTTTTGCACATGGAGAAGCAACATGTTGGTGTAGACATCTGGTGTAGCTCAAGCGTAAGCACCACCTCCTTTACTTGTCAATCCGCGGAGACATGAGGACTGGTATGAAGACCACGAGCAAGTGAAGGCACAAGTGTGTGAGTGAAAGCACACAAGCATGCACACACATACACACACACGCACACAAGGCAAGATCAAAGAAAGGAACAATGGAAAGATTCTATTGCAAAGGAACTCTCTTAGAAAAGCTCTATTCTCTAACAAGCTAACCTCAAAAATGAGCTCTCTAGCTCTTTTTATAGTTTTTTGACTAGTTTTGGCCCTGTCTAGACCTAGTGTCCGGCCTAGTTAAAATTAGGTTCCAGGGCTTATTTGAGGGCTCAAACGAAGTCTAAAAATTATGAAAATTGGTAGGATGATACTTCTAATACTCCTCAAGATCGAGGACTCCTCGACTTGAACAAAATGGAGTTACAAAAATAGAAAATGGTATTTACAATGGTTTTTAGTGATGGAAATCACTATTTTTATAAGGATTCTTCTGAAAATTTGACATGTACTTCTTGGAGCTCCCTACTTGCTCCTTCTTCTTGTGTGTGTCCACCTTTTTGATGTGCTTCCATGCTTGTGCTTGACCTTGAGCTTCAACACTCCCCCCCCTCTCGAGTCTGTCATCCCTGACAGACCCTTGTTGTAAGGGTTGTTCTATGTAGTGCTTTGAGAGGTAGTGTCCATCCTTTGTATGTGCTTGTTCCTTGGATTCCAGCAAGAATGTGTCGTGAGCTTTCAAAAAACTACGAGTTGCTCAAAAGAGATTGTCAAGATTGAGTTGGAGCAACTACTGGCTTTGAATTGCTTTCTAGGAATTGATGGTGTTCCCATGATGTCCTCTAGCTCTTCTAAAGGTGATGTACAGAGCAGTCATGCCGAGTACTCATAACCCATAGTGAATGATGGGTAATTGTGTTAGTGCATGGGTTGAAGATAAGATGTGCCTTGTGCACGGCCTTGTAATGTGGCCCTATGCATGCTTACTTGGAAAATGCATTGGAAGAAGTATGGTGCAAAAATTGGGGGTCTTGAGCTGTGCTCAAGGGTATGCCGATGAAGAGGTTTCCTAATCTATAATGGTTATGGTGTTTCCAAAGTAAAGATACTTACCATGGTGAAGGGTCAATCGATGTTTATCTCTTCGTGTTGTACACCCGGCCTTTGTGATGGAACATTGGTGATGGATGTTTGTGTTGATGGTCCACTAATGAATTTTTTGAGTGCCTAGTTCTGTCTCCTCTTTTCAAAGCAACATTTTCCAAATACTGAGAATTGAATTTCTTTATATTCCTTGACAAACAACATTTGGGAACTACACCAAGATTAGTTTCACATATTCTCTTTAGCTCACCATAAGCAGGAGTCTTCTCATCCAATAATGATTTTCAGGGTACCAAACTACCCCTTGCAGATATCTCCTTGGATGCTCTCGTGCACACAGTAGTTAAGCATCACTCAAGTTGCAGACCTTCAAGCTCTTCCCTCCTACCATGGTAAGGGGAAACAATATTTCTGGATGCCATGGTCATGCCAAGTGCTTGACATCTACCAGATAAGGTAGCAATAATATCATCTACTAGCCGAGACACACTTCTATCAGTAATCAATGGTTCCACCTTCAACTAAGCATGATTCATTCATGTTCCATGAGCCAAACCTGGGAACAAGCTCTCTCTCTCTCTTGTCCTCTTTTTTTTTTTTTTTAATTTTAAAGAGGAACAATGGCACCAAACAGGAAAACAAATGTTAGTATCATAAAAAATAATTGACATATGTCAATGTGCTCTTGTGCATGGGACTCTCAAATGTGTCTATGCATGGCCATGTAATGTGGCCCTATATTAATGCATACTTTGGAGATGCATGACCTGAATGGTACAAAAGATAGGGTTGTGCAAGGAGCACATGGTTTTCGTTCGTCGAGGCTTCCGATGTTACTTGCAGACATTGATGTCATCTTTGGTGGAGGTATCCATTGGACCTTGAAATGATGTGAGTGATTGATGGCTGAATGACAACTGGCCCTTCTTCCTTATGGGGATCCACTTGAGAACGATCTGCGACTGTGTAGTGAGCACCTTTGGCCTATTCATCCTTGGCTGGTTTCTTGACTGTTGTGTCCCTTGTGGTTGGTGCTTTGGTTTTGTAGTGGTCGCTACTGCTTTCGGCTTCCAATCCCATATCCTTGATGATTGTCTTTTGACTCTTGTTGAAGAGGTGAGTGGGTCTACTTTCGGTCTTGAAGTTGGGTTCGGACCCTTGGCTCGCCTTGGCTTCTTTGTTGACACTTTTCTCATGTGGGAGAGCATAGGTTGTTGTGTATGTAGGAGCTGCTTGGGTACCCATATTTGCAATTGTCCTTGTTGAGCTGCAGCTAATTTCTTAGGCACCCAAACTTGTCAGATACCTTGTGGTTGAGCTTGTCCGAGCTTCTTCCTTCGTCTTTTGGCCTGGTTGCCTTGCCTGGATGGGATTTGTGGGGGCAAGGCTGGTGGTTGCTCTCCTTTGCATACCCAGATCTGCTTCATGCCCGGAACTGCTTTCTTGTTGATGGTGTCTTTCTATTTGCTATAGCAGTTGTCTTGAATTGTTGTGCTTGCTTCTGAGGTTGAACTACTGTGGGTGCTTTACTCTTCAGAAAAGAAGGAGGGTTTGCTTGCCTTTGCGACTGTCCTTCCATGATTGAGTCCTTCTGGATCATAGAGCTTGTGACACATACAACATCTTGCTCATGAAGATTAGTCTTAGAGGAACTAAAAGAGTGTGTGGTGCCATGATCTATGAGCATGCAGTTCTCTAATTCTAATGTAATGCATTGTTCATGTACCCAGACTTGAAGAAATTGATTTCTGAGGTTCAGGTTGACTACATGGTCATAAATCCAATCTTGACCCAAGACAAGTGGTTCCGTAAGGTCCTCATCTTGACACACTAGCGTTTTGACTTTCATTGGAACAACTTGAAGGTAGATGGGAAATTCCACCTCACCCAAACAAGGGGTTTCCACACCTCCCAATCCTATGAGATAGGCTTCTATGTGATTGATGTTCAACTGCAAGTCTTGGCAGTAGGAAAGTCTAACTGCACGAGTTGTTGCACCTGAGTCAATCAATGCTTTCACAGTTCTTGTACTCTTTCCTTGTCCTATCTCTATGGTCACAAAGGGACGTCGGTCAATGCTTTGAGAAGTAATTATGCCTGAATTTTGGCACATATCCATGTGATATTTTGGGGCTTTTGAGTTGACATCTGTCACCTTAACTTATTTCGCCTAATACGCTCTCTGGCCTCTGCATGTGCTTCTTCTCTCACCCTTAACTCTTCTTCTTTTTGCTTCTTAGCAGTGTTGAGTCTCATTAGCATATCCTTAGTGTCAAGAACAACTTGAATCTACATCCACTAATGTAGTTTGGCAAGATGTCTCCTTCTAAAGTGGCCAATTGAACTGCACCGCTAGTGGAAATTCTATTAATGATCATGGGTCCGTATCCTCGTTTTTTCAATTTACGGACATGTTGCTTTAGTGTATAAACCAACACTAGATCTCCCTCTTTCAGTCCCTTATCCTTGATGTGTGCATCAAAGTATGCCTTTTGCCTTTTCTTTGCAGCATAGATGCCTGCTGCCGCTCGTAGCCTCGTCTCACTTAAGCGTTCTAGATCAAAGATCCTAGAGGACAATTCATGTCCATCCCACTCATGCTCGTGTGCTACTTTTAAAGCCGGAATTAAGAAATCTAATGGTAACACAGCATTGTGTCCAAAGAACATCTGAAATGGGGTGGCATTGAGTACCGTTTTATAGGCCACTCAGTAAGCCCAAACAGCATGATGAAGTTGTTTATCCCAATCAGAGCGTTTGTTATTTATAAGCTTGGTCAAGACATTACATAGGATCTTGTTTATGCTCTCAGCTTGTCCGTTAGCTTGTGGATGATAGGGGCAGACTTCTTATGTATCACCAAGAATTCTTGGAGAAAATTTTCAATGACTTCATTCAAGAAGTGTGTGCCTCTATCACTCACTAACTCTATTGGTAGTCCATATCTCGTGAACACATTCTCAAATAAGAACTTAGCTGTTGTCTGAGCATCATTCTTTGTTGTGGCTTTGACTTCTACCCACTTTGTAAGATAATCTGTGGCTACAATAATGTATTCTGCATGGGAGTTTCTAGCTTGGGGGTTAATAGGACCTACAAAGTCTATACCCCATTTCGAGAATGCACGTCCTCCCATCATTGGCCTCAAAGGCATCTCATCTTTTCTAACCAGATATTGTGCACGTTGGCATGTGTCACATTTCTTCACATAGGTATGAGCATCCATATGAAGAGTGGGCCACCGAAGTCTTGATAATAGAATGGTCTTAATTACTTGATCATGACCAAAGTGTCCACCCACAACACCATTGTGTGCAGTTTGTAAGACTTTCAAATAGTCTGATTCGTGAACACAGAATCTTAGGTAACCATCTTTGCCTCTTCGATATAAGTTGTCTCCAACTAAGGCATAGTCCTGAGCCTCTTGCTCCATGCTTCTTCTTCTTGCTAGACTAGCCTCTTTGGGTAATGTCCTTGATCTCATGAATTCTACCAATGGAGCACTCCAATCTGGAGTTAACGATACTTGATAAAGGGTTGCATGCTCCACTGGGGGTTTTTCCTAGCACATTGGACAATTCTTAATCCACTCATGAATTTCTTTGTCCATGCTAGGGCAATACACTCCTAAACATTTTAGATTCTGCAATGTTCGTTGTTTAGAATAGTGATTTCCTAGCAATCCTTCATGGGCTTGTTGCTAATATGTTCATCATCCTCAACACAACAAGCTAATACACCTTCTGCATCTTGTTTGTACATGCTTCCTGCCAATATTTGATAGTTTTGTGATCTCACAATTTCCTCTTTGTTTGTTTTCACATTCTTATTCACAGGTCCGAAGGTTAGGATTGGTACCAACTTATTTGCCCATTTAGGAACAAATTCTAAATTGAAGAGATAAGCATCAGGTAGTTCATCAGACACTCCTTGCGGTGGTTCTCCTGAAGTAATGCGAGAAAGGTGATCTGCCCTGAGGTGGGCTCTACCTTTCCTAACAACAACTTCAAAGTCATATTCCATTAGCAAGAGGAACCATCTTACTAGGCATCCTGTATTGCAAGGTTTATTGACCAAATATAACAAAGCTTGATGATCAGTGAGAAACTTGAACCTATTGGCCAATAGATAGTGCCTAAACTTCTTCACGGCATATACCATGCATAAACCTTCTCTCTCTGTTGTTGTATAATTTTGCTCAGCTGCCGTGAGTTGTCTGCTAGCATATGCTATAGGCAAATCTAGATTTCCTTCGCCTGTGGGTTGTGCCAGCACACATCCTATGGCGTGATTGGATGCATCCATATGGACATGGAATGGCTTATTCCAATCAGGAGTGGCCAGTATTGGTGTTGTGCACAAACGTCTCTTCAGCTCATTGAAGGGATTTTCACATTCGTCATTCCACTCGAAATTTGTCAACAAACCATAAAGAGGCTTAGCTATGATTGCATACATGTGGATAAACTTGCGGTAATATCCACAATGGCCCATAAAGGCTTGTACCTCTTTAACATTTATTGGCTTTGGCAGCTCCGCTATGGCTCTTACTTTGTCTTCATCTGTTGAAATTCCATTCTTAGAAACAATGTGACCTAATATCTTACCTTGGCGTACCATGAACACACACTTTTTTGGGTTCAAACACACTCGATATTCTCTACATTTGTTGAAGATCTGTCTAAGCTCAGGGATGTGGTATCTTCTTTCTTGGGAATGAGCACATAAATCATCCACATATACTTCTAAGCTCTTTTGCAAGAACTCTTTGAAGACATGACACATGAGCCTCTGGAATGTTGTAGGTGCATTTGTGAGCCCAAATGGCATCACACGAAATGCAAAGATTCCCCACTCTGTGGAAAATGCTGTTTTGTGTTGATCTTCTGGGCCAATGGCTACTTGGTTGTAACCTGAAAATCCATCAAGGAAGCTATAAACTTCCTTGCTTGCAACATGCTCCAATAGATGTTCAATGATTGGAAGCGGATAGCTATCTCTGATCGTAGCAGCATTAACTTTTTTAAGGTTAATACACACCCGCAACTTCCCATTCTTCTTGGGCACCACTACAATGGGGGACACCCATTCAGTATGCTCAATCTCATAGATAAATCCGGCTTCAATCAGCTTATCAATTTCTTCTTTTATCTTAGCTGCATAAGTGTCATTATATGTGTAGGGCTTCTGTTTAGTGGGCTTGGCATCAGCAGTCATGGGGATCATATGCGAGCATATTCTTGGATCTACCCCCTTCAAGTCTCTATAGTGCCATGCAAACACATCCCTATATTCCCTTAATAGAGCTATAAGCTCCATCTCTTCTTTTGTACTTAGGTCATCTCCTATGTATGTACATTGTTCTTTTTTCTCTTCAATGGTTACCATAATTTTTTGGTCTTTTCTTTATTATCGTACACTTCTCCTGTAATGGCCTCATCTCTTAGGCATTCGTACTAAAGTTTTTCGGTCGTCAAATTCATATTTCTTGAAATTTTTTGGTACTTCAAACAATGATTCCTCCTCTTGTTGTTTCACAGCTTTTCTTTTCTTTTTCTTTTGACTGCTCTCACTTCTATCCTTTGAACTTACAGTTTTAATACTTGTGAGAGGTTCTTCTTCTTTCTGGGTAAACACTCCTATATCTTCTAGATAGTGCTTCTCTGAGTTAAAGAAACTATCCATCACAATGGACTCTAGATCATCGTCATTCTCTTCTTCTTCTATGACATCACTAGGGTCACATTTTTCTAGCAAGGGCTGACACATGAACACTAAAATATCATAACCCTCCTCATCACTATGAGGTGTCCATTGTTCTTCATTGACTGCAATGTCCATGGTAGCTAAGATGTCTGCCCAACCATGAGGCTCAAATTCCTCATCTGGAAAGATCATCGGTGTGTAGGCTGGGTCTTTAACTGGTCTTTCTCCTTGAGAAGTTCCTTCTTCTCTCGCCTTAAGACGTTTTTCCTCTTCCTGGGCGACCTTGCACATCCACAAGTGAGTATTTTCATGCAGCCATGATGGATCAGGTGAACTTCCAGAATGCATAGAGATAGAATCTTCTTTCTCTTTGTGGATAGGATTCCACTATAGGGGTGGCACATCTCTAAAGGTGTAATCCTTCAAACCCCTAAGTGCTGTAAGTACAAGGAGTTGGTTCCCCAATCCTGTACTATTTGCAATTGTCGTAGGAAGGGTCTTCCTAGGATCATCTCATAGACATTATTTTTCTCAAAGTCACATATAGCAAATGTATGTTCAACCTCTACACCACATATGGTTAGAGTTATCCCTTCGAGCCTAGAGGTCATTCAAAATGACCATCGGCCATTTGCAGCTTCATTCTAGTTGGTCTTAATGTGGGTTTGCCCCATTGCTTCCACAAGGAGGTGGCCGCAATAGCAACACCAGCACCTGAATCTATGATTGCTTTGGTTCTGTAACCTTGGTAGGTGATTGGAAGATAAGTATTACCTTCTTCACCCTCACACATGTCCCCTAATTTGTATAGAGGTATCTTTGGGACTTTTTGCTTAGAGCCTCCTTTTGGCATATTGGAATCAAGTTCTCGAACCTGATCCTTCACATGATTCCATAGCTCAGGTTTTGCTTTGAGCAGCTCTTCTACAGTCAGATGACACTGAACTTTAGTGTTCTTCATGACATCAGTGTTCCTTGGAATAACTGAGTCTTCATTTCTTACCAATATTGTGAGAGACCTTATCTGGAGAGATTCAGATTCCCAGGGGCCAGTGAATTGTGGAAGCTCTTCTAAAGTATTAGATTCAAAATCTAATCTTTTGTCTTCTTTTGGTTCTGCTTCATCTCCAAAGAACTCTTGAGAGTATTCTTGAATTGAAAGAGGTGTTCCAACATCCATGGAATTAGGAACATAAGCTTTCATTGGTGGAGAGCTTTCTCTCTCAACAACTGGTTGAGCCGGTGGAGGTAAAGAAACCTGTGGCTTGTTTACCAATCTAATCTATCTAGTAAGCCCTGGAAATGCAAATCCGGTTTGCCAGAGTTAGTCTGATTGAACTTTTTACTAGTCTCGAGCATAGCTTAAGCTAGTTCTACCGTTTTCATGCACATTTTTGTTCGTTCAATCTCTAAATCTGCTCTAGGGTAACTCTTGTCTAGGTTTGCAGTTGTAGGCCCTTCTTGAAGTCGAGCTTGGTAGGCCTTGAACATCATGTCCAAGCCTTCTGGGGTTGGATCTGCAAGAACAGATCCTGGTTGCAGCCTATTTACAATGGTTGCTGGGACGGGACGAGGTGGTGTGGATGGAGTTTCGGCCTGCGAGGGGTTTTGAGATGCAATGTCTTCTATTTTTGTTTTGCTTCTTTCAAGCTTTCTTCTAGTTCTAATAACTTTTTATTCCACTTGCGATTGGCCTTTTCTCTGGTGTCTTTCCATGTTCTTGTTTTCCTCTTACTGGGCTCTCCTGATTCACTCGACTCCGATTGCTTTACTGGTTTAACTTGTTTTAATGCTTGTGCCTTAGTAACTGCCTGTACAAGAGCCACCTTACTGCTACTTGCACTTGAATCTACCACTAAGCCTACCACATTTATGGGTGTGACCTTGGGTGCACTAGAGGGGTTTCTTGGACAATCTCTGGGGAGATGGTCTTTACCACACTCAAGACAAAAGGCTTGTATTGTGATGTTTTGTCCTTGTCCCAGAGTTGGTGAGTGGGGACAATCACGAATGAAATGGTCGCCTTGACACCTAAAACATGATCCTCTAGGGGCTTGTGGTCTCATTTGTCTCAATTGGGGCCTAGGGTTAGGATTTGTGTACATGACATTGGAGTATTCTGGCTCCCAATTTTGTTCCATAGGTGGTGCCTCATATTGATATGGATAAGTCTCACTATGCTCAGGTGACTCTGTGTAATAAGCATGTGGAGTACCTTCATGGGAGTAGTCTGAACTATGAGCATGAGAGTCATTCTCTGGGATCAGTGGGGTCACTCACACCAATGCTCTATTAAGGTTCTCTTCTGCCATTGCATACTTAACTGGAATTACATTGGCAGGAGCTGGTGGTTGGTTTTTGAGGATTGGTTGTGGTCTATATGGTGCTTGATATTGCTGTTGTGATCGATAATATGGCTGTTGGTATTGGTTCTGATACCTACCTTGTTTGTAAGGTTGTTGATAATTCTGTCTAACAACCTGTCTATTGTATCGACAATCTTGAGCCGTGTGGTTTGTGTATTTTCTCTCGATAGTGCAATATGGAGCACTCCTTTCTCTCATGTTCTGGTTGTGCAATGGGCATACATTAGCCATATTGTCACCTCCGCAAGTATAACACCGATTCAATGAGGTGACTCTTGGTGTTTGTCTATTTTGAACTCCTAACTTCTTAGAAACTTGCGCTACTATCTCATCCAGCTCAGTGGAGGCTTTGGATGTATGACTAGTAGAACTATCAGAGTCTTTATAGAGTTTGGATAGTCCTAATTCCTCACCCAAATTATCTTCTATGTCAATACACATACGCACACACTCTTCTATGGATCTAGGCTCTTTCAAATACACATAGGACTTAACTTGGTTCTCAATAAACCATCTAAAAACAAAGCCACTTGTTTGGTTGGTGTGGGTAACTCATTCTCCTTTCAGGAGACTTATCCCACATATGATGTACTTTTGAGAGGCCCTTCCAAATCTATATAAGGAGGGCCTCTCCCCTCATTTGTACTTGGTTAGAAGCTTGAGGATCCTACTCCATGCTATTGGCAAGCTCATTTCTAATCCACATGGGTTTTCCCATTTCATGGTCTACTCATTTTGTGTCTGACACATTCTTTGTTTTGTGAGAGTACTTTACTTTTCATTTTGCTTCCGCATGCATACTCTCTACAGTTCAGGCACTAATGCATATGCTAGACAACCAAAGATGCAAAGATGAGCAACATATGACTGGAGACTATGTCAAGCCTCATATGGAGTGATAGATTACAGTGCTTTGGTGGGACACCTATTAAGTACAAATGATGCACACATAATAGCCTCAAGCTTGAAGCTATGTGGTAAAGCTTGACTTTTGAGCATACACCTTGCCATCTCCATAAGTTCTTTCTTTCTACAACTCCATTTTGTTGAGGTGTATACGACATTATATACTGCTGTTTTATCCCACCCTCATCCAAAAATGCATTAAAATCAAAAGAAATGTATTTTTCCTCCCTTGATCAAAATGAAGGGTGTCCAATTTACATGTTGGCATATTTTAAGTCATAATGAGAAAATCTTTGAAGCACATAAAACTTTGGACTTTTCTTTCAATGGATATACCCATGGATGCCTAGAAAAATCATCAATAAAAGTCATGAAATAAAGGCAATTCCAAAAAGAATGTGCATGCATAGGACCACAAAAATCACTATGATCGAAATACATCCCTCATAGACATGTTTACAAGGTGCCTCAACTTTGGGAGAGAGGAAACCATTTCAATTTTCTGTATGCATAGTAAACTAGCATAATTCGTATGACCAAATTGTGCAAGCAAAAGCTTTGCATTTCAGATGGCCTGAGAATCTTGTACTACACATGTTGACTCATTCACAAATTTTTCATATTCTATGAGCTTATACAACTCACGATATCACCATTTGACACATCATGAATTGTACATCTTTCATCAACAAATTTGACAACCAAGCCGATTTTCGCTAATGCTAAAACTCACAACATATTTTTTTTGATCCCTTGCCCAAATAGAGCATCTGACAATGTGAAAGAACTACCATCAGCAATAGTTAGAATGATCTTCCCAACTCCCATTACAAGATAAGAGGATTTGTTAGTGCATGTGATAGTATTCCCTATAGAGGCAGGCTCAAGTGAACTTAAGAAACTACACTACAAGGTTGTATGTTTGGTTGTCCCACTATCAGAGTACCAAACATCTGATTCTACTACAAACATACATTGCTTATGAGAACATGGTTCATAACTACATACAATACTAAATGCCCATTCTTCATTCTACACAAGAATAGCCAACTCTGTTTTAGGAGTAGATGCATCTGCAACAACCATTCTAGCATCTCTCTTCTTTACCTCTTTTGCAACTAGTTTTGGACAACTCTTTTCTATTTTCTTTTCATCTTTGTCTTCCTTATTCTATTGTGCAGCATTACTAAACTTTTTCTTACTAGTAGATGAGCTCCATTTACCTTTGTCCTTGTAGCTAGCTAAAAGATCTTAATATGTAACATGCATAATAGAGATGTTCTCCCTAGATTGATCTTCCTACAACAAAAAAGAGACTAACTCCTCAAATATTAAGGCATTTGGATTTCCTTTTATCATCAATCGAAGAGTAGAAGCAAAACTCTGATATGAATTTAGAAGACCATTAAGAACAATATGCACAATCAAACTATTTGGTAAAACTTCATCACCAAAAATCGATTGCTCCTTCAAATGTTTTATCTTTTTCAAAAATTATCCATGGAATTTCCTTCATTCATGTGCTCACTCTCCAATTATTTTGGAGGTAAGAAACATGAACCTTATTTCTTGCCTAATATAAGGTTGTAAGCATATCCCAAGCATCCTTTGTTGTCTTGCAAGAGAGAATGTGAGGGATAATGTTACATGGGAGTCACCTTGAAGGCGTTTGGTGTGAACCATCTCCTAATATTATTAGTTGGGCACACACATGAGTGCCATATGGCACCCATGTGTGATGCCACATTGGAGGATTCCTTGTAAGGCAAACTAGATAGGATTAATTGAGAGTACATGGTTGGGTGGAGATCAATGAAGACAATCTTTGTGTTCAAATTGCAAAGATTTAGCCGGTGGATTCATCATCTACCTCAAGCTTTGTGCCAAGCATATCCAAAAATGGGATCAGTCATCGAGGACATAGCTTTTGGTATCAAAGCGGGTCAACGACCATGCTAGACCATAACTCAAGTGGATGCTTCTAGAAGGCTCTAGATCTCTTTAGGCAAAATACTCTCCACATGTCCCCCATGGGGATTGAACCCAAGACCTCCTCCTTCACATCCTTTAGACTTAACCACTAAGCTAAGTGGATCACTTGTTCACAAAAACACAAGACCTCCTAGTAAGCCTAAACTTGAGATCTTTGGTCATACACACGGATGACCAAACGGTGTCCAATTTCAGATTTGTATGAACCGTTCGGAACCCTAGATCATAAAATTACTTTATTACATCCTTCCCCCCTTGAAAAAATATTTTTATCCTCGAAAATAGAGCTATATATCTACAATAGGAAACCCCCGAGCCTTATGTTCTAAAACTGGAAGAACATGGTCATGTTCTAAAACTAGAAGAACATGTCTCATCTCTGTGGTGGCATCCCTGCCCAAATGATTCAAAACACTATCTGGTTTTGCACTTTGATAAACATATCAAAGTTCAAAGAAGCGAATGAATAATAAGGGTGGATAAAAAACATCCCTAGCCAATTTATAGTTTCTCGATGTGCGATCTAGGCACAAACATATGAACTGGATGGATACAAGTTACTAGTCCATTTCTGGGCATGACTGGTGCATGGACTTAGTAACAAAGGTGGGATTCTTATCCCTTGCAAGACTTTGAGAACTCTTGATTCACTTGAATTTGTTTTGGAGAACTTGAAGTTTGGTTGTTCCAAACATCTAACTTGGATGTTTTTTTTCACCCGATTAGAGGACTACTTTGTCCTAATGAGTTTAAAAATCCTATGTAAATGGTAGGAGAAAGTTTACCATTTTTCTCTGAGTCAACCATACTATAACTTGACCAATTCAAAATGAAAAATTGTCCAGCCTAGGACACTTTTCTCAAAGACTTGAGCTGAAAGTTCTTGGGAATGGTCAATATGATGAGAATTCCTAACTTCTGTATTCTAGAGTATACTAGACTCTAGGAAATCATTTATGCTTTAACTTGAAGCAAACCCAAATGAATAAGTCCACTTAGACTTATTATCTTTTGAAGATTAAAAAGGTTCTTATACAGAACATCTATCTGGGATGTTTAATTTAGTTACCTGGTTCTATCCGGCTTATCCTTGACTTTTATGAGAAGAATCAAATATCTGAGTCAAATCCAAAAGATTCAAAAAGCGGAAAGAAAGAACTAAAACTCTGATCAATCAATTCAAACTTCTAAGATACGTAAACTTGCTATGAGTCAAAGTCTAGATGACTCAAGACTTTAACTTCTCAAAGATCTATTTCAACAGGGTACTAAAGCATTTTTTTTTATCTTTAAGAGAAATAAGCTAGATTCTCAAAACGATTTAGAGAAAAACTAAAACATCATCCAACCACAAGATACTAGTGTGGTTTCTGACATCAGTCTGTCGACCCACTGAAGTTCTGTTGATGAGTTTTGCTTCACTTGAGACTAAGTTTAGGTTATATTCAATCTTTCTGACTCCTTACTTAGAATGCAATTCTTGTGCATTTCTTGGAGTCAAAAGAGTGAATTTACCAAGTTACACTAGGAACTTGATGCTTGAATTAGTCAATCAAATCCTTAGTTGAAAAGATCAACTCAAATCAAAGTCCAACTTCTTTCAAAAATTTATGAAATTTTTCCGACTTAACAACATTTTATCTTGAAGTGTTTCAAGAAGATCTTGGAAGTTACTTACTTCATATCTTTTGTTTTCTCTATCTTGAAGTTATCTTGAAGTATCTTGAGATACTACTTTTATCCTTCTTGAATTAAACTCCTTCTTTGAAGTCTTAATTCCCTCGAGGATGAAATCTAACTTCAAGATCCAATCTAGGACTAAAAGATAATTAACATCCCACGGTCCGATGTCCCATACCATCTTTCCTACATCAATCTGAGTATAAAATATGGTGTCCCATACCACCCTATCTTATATTCACATTGACATGTGAGAGAAATATTATCCTAAAGTCTAAACATCTCTTGATAGAGTACCTTCTTGCTTCAATTCTTTATGAGAATTTTGAAGTTTCAGGCATTACCTCTAACTATATTTTCTAGGTTTTTGTTGCCAAGGTTTTGAAATGAAAACCAATCAAAATTCCAAGTACTTGATTTTTCATAGATTCAAGTTCAATTGGTCTATCCTTGAACAATTTGTAGTGGCAAGAGCTCTTGAGTTCTTGTCTTTAGATTCCTTTCTTACTGATGCTTTAGGCATCTATGTCGGCCGAGATTTATTTACAGGAATCTCTCTACTGCTTAAGTCTAAGCATATGCTCATGCTCTCTGGATTTTTACTAAAATCCCTTTAAGGATAGGAAAACATTTATGTTTTGCCTTCCACAGATTTAAGTACCATCTTCATGGTTGCAGACTACATTCTTGGAATTTCTTCACTCTGTTCAGACTTGGGATAGCTTACTCTTTTCACAATTTTCCATTGGATAAATGGAACCTGAGTGAATAATTCCCAAAAGGAATTTTATTGCCAATACTTGGTCAGTCTATAGAGTAGTTCCAATCGCAAGTTCTTGGACAATCATGGCCAAGCTTGATCAAGTCTAGTTGACCTTGCGATGAGAATAAAGACTTCATCTTTAACTTTAAGATCTTCTAAGCTATCAAAAAGCTTCTTTGCTTATCCGCGGGATTTTTAGAGATCTTTTCCTGAACTTCAGTCCAAGCATACACTGATGCCTCTTAGATTCCAAAGCTAAGAATCTTTACCTTTAGGTCATATCACTATTTGGACTTAAGTACTCATACCAAATGTTTGCGAATCACTAGGAACTACTTACTATCAACTTACTTGAAAGATTTCAGTCTCACATCTAGGGAGAATTTTTCTTTCAAGAACTTTAGATTCCTGCCAAGGAATCAAGTAATACTAAGGCAATGATTCATCTAGGAATCATTTTCTTTACTAGAATGATCTTGAAAATAAATTCTTGACTTTTGTACAAGACCAAGACTTAAAGATTTTTTGCTTGTCCAAAAGATATTTCTTTTTTAACCAATGAAATAGTTAATTAGACTATTTCATTTTATCGGCTTATCTTTAGGAAATAGCTTAATTCCCAAAGATTAATTTGACATTTCTTTTAGGAAAATATCTTGATTCCCAAAGATTAATTTGACTTGGGTTTCTTCTTTAAGCTCGAATTAGCTTAAACAAAACCAAGCATACTTTATATCTTGGCAAAATATCTATATCCTAAAGAGGTTTTGCCTTCTTCATCTTTCGACAAAACATCCATAACCAGTAGATGTTTTGCTCTTATCTATCCAATCCATGAATTTCTATCCCGATTGATGGGTATGTCCGCTTTTTTAAAAGATGTGCTTAACAAGAGGTCTAAGCTATTATTTTTCCAATGGCTTATCTCTTTATACATCTTTTATTAGAACATCATCATTCCTTGGTCTTATCATATATTATGAATTTATGTGTATTTTGGGAAGAGTTCATGAATCAACTAAGATCCTCTACTTGGAACGTCTGCCTTCCCAAAAATAAATTCATCTCGAACATGGTAGGAGAATGATCTCATGTGTGGAATAGAAGACTTGACTATTTCATTTTAGTGTTTCTCTTTTAGGAAATATTTGAACTCCCAAAAGTCACTTACCGAGGTTTCATCTTGAGATACGAGTCTTGAATCCATAAAGAAACTTCTTAGAACTTTCAAAATCTTCTAAATAGAAGAGTGTTTCCAAAGTTTCCATGTTTTCATGGCCCTATGTATCATTACCAGAGATGCAAAACATGAATGAAACACAAATCTATTGAACTTCAAAGTTCAATTTGTATCTAAGTTCATCGATTTAGTTGTTGAGTTCCATGGAATCGAAGAGTGCTCATGGAACTTGGAAATATAGCTGAGGTTATCATCTAATCTTGGGATGCTTGAGAAGTTACATAAATTACGTAACTAATCTACTAAAGCTTATCCGCATGACTTTCTAAATATTACCTATACTTAGAGTAATCATTATAAGCTTATCTTCATGACTCCCTAAGTACATCCGAGACTTAGAGTCATCATACAGCGTAAAAAGTTTGCAAGTAATTAAATTTTCTTGGTCATCAAGAAAATTTAATACTTAACTTTCTCCTAGTGCCTACTTATACCTAGTAAGACATCAAACATACTTAATTGTCATTAAGTATTTATTTTTGATAACGGAGTATCAACTTGGGAAAGAATCGACTAATTACTTTAGCTGCAAACTAGAACTAGTATGTCTTTGCAACTAACTAGTCCCCTGTCTTCCCTAATGTCAAGCCGTGAGCTTTATAAAGTAAGCTAAACTAAGAGAGTACATTTTTATATCTACTTGCAAACAACATCCCATTCTATCATGCAAATGCATGTGCTCACATGCGTATGCATGCATGTTCTTTGCATGCCCAAAAAATAATGCAACAATCATGCATGAGCTTGATGCATGAATTTTCCTTGTACTAAGAATGTATATCATGCAATCTTGATGCATGTATATCTTAATGCACTATGATATAAAAACATATCCTTGTGTATATCCTAATGCACTATGATATAAAAACATATCCTTGTGGTGCAATAAAAAGCTTATTCGATGGAAAGGAAATTTGAAATTAAACTACCAAAATACATTCTTTGATGCATATCCTTTCCTTTGTCCTACTGCACTATGATATAAAAACATATCCTTGTGGTGCAATAAAAAGATTATTCAATGGAAAGGAAATCTAAAATTAAACTACCAAAATACATTCTTTGATTCACAAGGATCCTTTCTTAAGCCAAGTCTTTCCTTAATGTAGATTAATGCTTGGAATAAGAAGTGGATTTTTTTTATTATCCTAATCTAGACTTAATCGATTGAAATCTTGGCTATTTCAATGTGCATCTAGGATTAAGTGTAGAATAATGAGACAACTAAATCAAGCATTAAGGCCAAGTAGAAACTGGAAAATACTTAGCTTTGATCATAGCTTCGTCCATCTTTTGATTCTCGGGAAGAGCCACCTTCCATCCTTGAAGACCGTTGCTTATTCTTGTCCTCTCCTTTGAAGAAAAAAAGTCTTCCTTGGACCATGCTTCTTTGAGCCCATCCTTTGTCTCCGGATGATGTGTAGATGATGCCCAAAAATAGAGGTTGTGGGTTCCATTCCCGTGCCTACGAAAAGCTTAGCGAAGTCGATGTCACGCACGACAAAGAATGCGTAGCTAATAGGTTACATCCTCGAAAGAGGACTATTCGTCTTGCAAACATAGCATGACAGTGAAGGATGTTCGCTCTGTTCTAGAGGTCACTCGTTCAAAATCTTCGGAAGCTTAGTTTTGCTTTAGTTAGATAGCATCAATTACTGTGCTGAGAATTTCTTGTAAGCTACAAGTAGGAACGATTAGAAAATAAGCATGCCATGTTAAATACTTGAGATATCTTGGTCTACGACAGCACATTCCTACAATGAGGAGCATTGTTCAATTCTGCTCTACGTCTGCTAGAAAACATATTCTTACGGAAAGGTTTTTCATCCTTTTGCTCTGGTCTAGCTGAATCAGACAGTTGAAGAGATGGTTGTCGCATGCGTCTCTGAGAAATGAGATTGCAGGTTCAGCTCCAGTGTCCAGCAGATCTAGAATTATTATATAAATAATTCTTATCATCCGATAAAATATGATCACGAGCACGGGCTTGTTGGATATGTCAATTTCTAGCTTCCTAAAGTTGACCGTGTCCACAATGGATTAGTGCGTTGAACTTCGCATCCAAAGGTTGAAGGTTCAAATCTATTCCCTCAGCAATTGAACGACACTATTTTCGAGTGCTAGAAGAAAATAATTCAACCGTGAGGCTGAAGGTGGGATGGTTGGGCTAAACACGTCCTTCATAACTGGCTCGAGTTCAAAACCCGGGTGCAATGGCATGACTTTAATTTTGCTACTCCGCTACTCTCATAAGTTCACGAGAGTAAAATTGAAGCTTGATGAGCTCAAGTGGAGATAGAGACTATATGCGAAAATGTCACGCATATAAAAGTAAAGCTTAAACGGATTACATATGAAGAGTAATGATGAAGGATCTCATCAAAGTCTCCATGAAGTGCATCAGGGAAGATGATGATGAAGCTCCAAGATCAACATGGGAGCTTTGCCTAGAGCTCTGATACCAATGTAAGAGAATGACTATAACGACCACCACATGCTAGAGAGATGACTCTCCTCCCAACCAAATGCCTCTATATATTGTTGCGAACATTTGTTTTATGTAGGGTACAAGTTTCAAATTATGTAAATACCTTTGGGAAGTCTTCAAATACTTCAAGAAGGCTCATATTATTCATAAAATTTAGCAAAAATACCACGTGAGTTCTAGAACATGGTGAGTCAAATTAGTGAGTCACAAGGGAGCTTCAGTGGTGTCCTAGTGGAAGGTCGATGTGGCTAGTTCTCAAAGTCCATCAATACTTTGCTTATTTGAGCACTTGAGTCATGTAATACCTCCATCCAAGTGTCTACCACGAATTTAGATGTATTAGGAAGGTTTTAGATTAGTTTCCCATGCTATAAAAAGAGGAGAAAAGTCGTGATCTTGTGGGATGTCCAAGAGAGTATCTATATGCTACTCTAGTTTTTGTATGCAGAGCTTGCAGAGCTTGTATCTCCCTCATTATATATCCAAATTACATGTTTGATAGCTCATTTGAAAGCTCTTCTTGTCTACGTTCATAGTCCCAATTTTCATAATCATTGGATTTGTGAGCTGAGAGCAACACTCTCTGCAAGTAGTGTGTGTTCTCTGTTTTTTATCCCTGCTGAAGGTCTCCATTAAACATCCAACTTGCAGAGGTCATATCTCCTTGTGTATGTATCCAAATCATGTATTCTTTGGCTTGTTAGAAAGCTCTCCAAGTCTATTGGTATTCTGGAAATTTTCAGATTCATTGGAGTTGTGAGTTAAGAGCAGTAGTCTCTGCAAGTGATGTATGTCCTCAGGTTCATCTCTGTTTCAAGGTCTCCATTAAAGCTGCATATTGCAGAGGTCATAGCTCATTGAGTATTTATCCAAATTGAGTGTTCTTTGGTTCATTGGAAAGCTCTTGGTCTCTAGTATATGTGGTTAAAACAGTTTTAAAAACTTTTGAGTGAGTAGAGAGTAGTAAGCTCTGCAAGCATGACTGGTTTTCTATGATGAAGTTTGTGAGAAGGTCAACTTGTTCCTAGGGGGTTCCACCTACTTCCTGCTATACTTTGGAGGTCAATAAACTCCAACATTGGTATCAGAGCAAGTACTTGGAGGCTTGGAGAAGGTTATCATACCTTGACGAAGAATTTGAAGCTATCAAAGAAGCAGTTCATCATCAACACTACACAAAGGTAGAAGAAGATTGCAAGGAGGCATCTGAAGCAACATCCAAGCAAAGAAAGGTGCACATACCTCATTTACAAGGTAAATATTATATTTCTTCTCATCACACACATTGGAAAGGAGGCTTAAAGGAGGAAGCTTAGCATTTGTATTATGGGAGACCAACATGCACAAATAGAGAAGCTTGATAAGACCAATTATCAGGCATGGAAGTTTAGAATCACAGCATACTTGCAAGGTAGAGGCTTGTATGGTTTGATTGACGGCACAGATATCAAACCCACATTACCAGAGGACCCAAATCAGCAACAATTGAGGGAGTTTAGACTTTGGAATGAGAGAGACAAAAGGGTTATATTCATTTTATCACAAAATATTCAAGATTCAATGGTAGGACACATACAAGATCTAGACACAAGTAGAGATGTTTGGCTTGCATTGGAAAGGTTGTATGCTACAGGTACAAGAGCAAGGAAGATTCAACTCAAAAATGAGTTGAATAACATAAAGAAAGATACAAGGACATCGGTCAATGATTACATATTGAAAGTTAAAGAGATTGCAGATCAACTAGGATCAATTCAAGCTCATGTGGAGGACGACGACTTGGTTGCACATACTCTCAACGGACTCAAAGATGATGAGAGATGGAAACCCTTCATTACTTCAGTTTATGTCAGAGGAGAATTACCAGATTTTGATCAACTTATTGCCCTCATGGTCACGGAGGAGATGAATCTAAATGGTTCTACTTCAAATCAAAAAGGATCTCAAGGACAAGCTCTTTATGTAGGATCATCAAGAGGTGGAAACAGAGGTGGAAGAGGTTCAATTATAGGTCGAGGAAGAAGGAGCGATGATCAAAGGACTTCAAGTGGCTTCTTCAACACAAGAGGAAGAGGAAGATCAAGCGCTAGAGGTACGAGAGGCTACTACAACTACAACCAAAGACAAAGGAGTGAAGATAATAAGAACAATTGCTATATATGTGGAAGGTATGGACACTATGCCAAAGATTGTTATCAAAATGAAAATAATCAAGGTGGTAATCAAAGAGGAGGCTATTCAAGAAGAGGTAAACAACAAGGAAATTATGCAGTTGAAGGTAAAAGTGATGATTATGATTCTCTTCTTATGATGAATGTAGAAACTAAGATGAATTCCAATAGTGATGTATGGTATGTAGATAGTGGTTGTTCTAATCACATGTCTCATGATGCTTCATGGTTTTCTAATATGCATAATCCGTCATGTAAAGGTCATGTTGAAACAGGAGATGATACAACACATAAGATTATGCAGGTTGGAGATGTTGTTATGCAGGATAAGAGCAAGAAAAATTGCTTGAAGGATGTACTTTATGTGCCAACGATCACTAAGAATTTGATGTCGGTTGGTCAAATGGTAGAAAAAGGTCTACAAGTGAGATTTAATCATGCAGGTTGCCTCATTGAGGATCCAAAGCAAAGGAGGCTAATTGCTAGAGGTCAAAAACAAGGTAGATTGTTTACATTCAAGGTAAACCCAAATCATACAAACTATTTCTCTTATGGTATGCATCGAATAGCAGAGCTTGATCTATGGCACAAAAGGATTGGACACATGAATGTACACAGGTTAAAGGAGCTATCAAAGAAGAGGATTGTTGAAGGATTACCTGATCTTACTAAGCAACATATGGTGCATCTTTGTGAAGCATGTCAAATGGGTAAGCAGAGTAGACAACCTTTCAAACATTCAAGCTATGTAAGTGATGGTTTGCTAGATCTCATACACACAGATGTGTGGGGACCTACTAAAGAGGCATCCTTGATTGGTAATAAGTACTATGTATCATTCATTGATGATCATAGTAGAATGACATTTGTGTATTTTATTAAACATAAGAGTGAGGTCTTTGATTGTTTCAAGAAGTTCAAATCATATGTCGAAAAGCAAACAGGAAGGTATATTAAGAAGCTAAGGTCTGATGGAGGGGGAGAGTATTTCTCTCAAGCTTTTACTGATTTTTTGTATGATGAAGGTATCAAAAGAGAAGTTACATGCAGGTATACTCCACAACAAAATGGAGTCGCAGAAAGAAGAAACAGAATCATAACAGAAGCATCTAGAAGTATGCTTAATGATATGTGCTTGCCTAATTATTTTTGGGCTGAAGCTGTTAGCACAAGTGTTTACATTATGAATAGAGTTCCGACTGCTGGAGTTCATCATTTGACACCATATGAGGTATGACATGGAAGGAAACCAAGTGTAAGTCATTTGAAAGTATTTGGTTGTGTATGTTATGTACATGTACCTAGTGAGGTGAGATCTAAACTTGATGCAAAATCAGAAAAATGTATATTTATTGGTTATGCAGATACTCAAAGAGGATATAGATGCTATAATCCTCATACCAATAAGGTTGTTGTGTCAAGAGATGTAAACTTTGATGAATCACTTTCATGGTATGCAGATAAGAATTGTTTGCAGGACATGGATGAAAATGAAGAAGGTGTGGTTGAAGGAGATGAATGCATAGTTCAGCCATCAGGAAGTTTAAATGATGAAAGGAGTGGTCTAGATGAAGAAAGAGGATCACCTTTCAATGGAAGATTAAGGCAAGAGTCACCTCCAAGTGTTAAAAGTAAAGGTAAACTCAAACTTGTTGAAGTTAATGATGAAGGAGAGGAAATTAGTGATGTATGTGAGTATGGAGAATCATCAAAGGTTCCTAATAAGAAAGGAAGAGCATCTACATTGGAGGTAAGAAGAACTTCAAGAGTAAGTAAGCAACCTCAAAGGTATACTTATGAATCTTTCATGAATACTCATTATGCTTTTATGACAAAAGTTGAGCAGGAAAATGAACCCACATGTTATGATGAGGCCAAAGGAGATGAAAAGTGGGAGAAAGCAATAAGAGAAGAAATGGAAGCACTTCAGGATAACAAGACTTGGAATTTAGTTCCAAGTACACCAAAGCAAAAGGTAATTGGTTGCAAGTGGGTTTTTAAGATTAAAAGAAATAGTGATGGTAGTGTGTCTAGATATAAGGCTAGACTTGTAGCAAAAGGATATAATCAAACTCAAGGTGTGGACTATGAGGAAACATTTAGTCCAGTAGCAAATATGGCAACGGTGAGAACTTTGTTGGCTTTAGCTGCAAGTAAAAGGTGGAATATATATCAACTTGATATAAAAAATGCCTTTCTTAATGGTGAGTTAAATGAAGAAGTGTATATGTCACAACCAGATGGTTATGTGGATGCAAAATATCCTAATCATGTATGCAGGTTAAAGAAGGCATTATATGGTCTTAAGCAGGCACCAAGAGCATGGAATGCAAGGTTGGTAAAGTATCTTATGCTGCAAGGATACACAGCGAGTCATGCTGATCCTTCACTTTATGTAAAACATGTAGATGGCATGTGTGTCTATGTATGCATTTATGTGGATGACTTGTTGATTACAGGGAATGATGCAAAAGCAATTGATGAGATAAAAGGTAATTTGGGAAAGGAATTTAAAATTTCAGATCTTGGTTTGCTCAGATACTTTCTTGGGATTGAAATTGTGTATAGCGATGAAGGTATGTGGTTGATACAAAGAAAGTATATATGTGATATGCTGAAAAGGTTTGGTATGCAGGAATGTAAATTTGTTTCTACTCCAATGGAATGTAATGTAAAGCTGAGTGCAAAGGAAGGTGATGAGTTGCATGATATGAATGTATATAGATCCATGGTAGGATCTTTGATTTATGCAACAAAAACTAGACCTGATATATGTTATGCAGTGGGAGTATTGTCACAGTTTATGCATGAACCTAGAGTACCTCATATGCATGCAGTGAAAAGAGTGCTTAGGTATTTGAAAGGTACCATGAACGAAGGATTATTTTATAGTCATGATGTTGATCTAACTCTTAAAGTCTTTAGTGATGCAGATTGGGCTGGAAGCAAAGATGATAGAAGATCCACAAGTGGATATGTGGTAATAGCAGGAAACAAGACATTAACATGGAGTTCAAAGAAACAGCCTACAGTTGCTTTATCTTCTACAGAGGCTGAGTATAGAGGTTTAGCATTGGCTACTACTGAGGTTATGTGGTTTAAAAAGTTGTTTCATGACTTGAATGTGCAGATTGATGTACCACTGATATATGGGGATAACTTGAGCAGCATTCATATGACCTCAAATCCTATTTTTCATGCTAGAACAAAGCATATAGAGGTTCACTATCATTATGTTCGAGAGAAGGCCATGAACAATGAAGTGCAGGTTTCTTTTGTTGGAACAAAGGATCAAGTTGCAGATATCTTCACCAAATCCTTGGATGGACCAAAGCTTCAAAGATTCAACTATATTCTTGGCATGAAGGAAATACCCTTTGAAACTTGAGGGGGAGAATGTTGCGAACATTTGTTTTATGTAGGGTACAAGTTTCAAATTATGTAAATACCTTTGGGAAGTCTTCAAATACTTCAAGAAGGCTCATATTATTCATAAAATTTAGCAAAAATACCACGTGAGTTCTAGAACATGGTGAGTCAAATTAGTGAGTCACAAGGGAGCTTCAGTGGTGTCCTAGTGGAAGGTCGATGTGGCTAGTTCTCAAAGTCCATCAATACTTTGCTTATTTGAGCACTTGAGTCATGTAATACCTCCATCCAAGTGTCTACCACGAATTTAGATGTATTAGGAAGGTTTTAGATTAGTTTCCCATGCTATAAAAAGAGGAGAAAAGTCGTGATCTTGTGGGATGTCCAAGAGAGTATCTCTATGCTACTCTAGTTTTTGTATGCAGAGCTTGCAGAGCTTGTATCTCCCTCATTATATATCCAATACATGTTTGATAGCTCATTTGAAAGCTCTTCTTGTCTACTTTCATAGTACCAATTTTCATAATCATTGGATTTGTGAGCTGAGAGCAACACTCTCTGCAAGTAGTGTGTGTTCTTTGTTTTTTATCCCTGCTGAAGGTCTCCATTAAACATCCAACTTGCAGAGGTCATATCTCCTTGTGTATGTATTCAAATCATGTGTTCTTTGGCTTGTTAGAAAGCTCTCCAAGTCTATTGATATTCTGGAAATTTTCAGATTCATTGGAGTTGTGAGTTAAGAGCAGTAGTCTCTGCAAGTGATGTATGTCCTCAGGTTCATCTCTGTTTCAATGTCTCCATTAAAGCTGCATATTGCAGAGGTCATAGCTCATTGAGTATTTATCCAAATTGAGTGTTATTTGGTTCATTGGAAAGCTCTTGGTCTCTAGTATATATGGTTAAAACAGTTTTAAAAACGTTTGAGTGAGTAGAGAGTAGTAAGCTCTGCAAGCATGACTGGTTTTCTATGATGAAGTTTGTGAGAAGGTCAACTTGTTCCTAGGGGGTTCCACCTACTTCCTGCTATACTTTGGAGGTCAATAAACTCCAACATATATAGCTCTCTCCAAGGGACTGCCTTCTTGGGTAGGTGGATACTAACCATCCATGTGTCGACCATGTAACTGCATGTGCGCCAAGTTTCCTAGTTAACTCGAGTTAACTCAAGTGGATGCTTCTAGAAGGCTCTAGATCTCTTTAGGCAAAATACTCTTCCCATGTCCCCCATGGGGATTGAACCCAAGACCTCCTCCTTCACATCCTTGAGACTTAACCACTAAGCTAAGTGGATCACTTGTTCACAAAAGCACAAGACCTCCTAGTAAGTCTAAACTCGAGATTTTTGGTCATACATACGGATGACCAAACGGTGTCCGATTTCAGATCTGTCTGAACCGGTTGGACCCCTAGATCATAAACTTACTTTATTACAGAAGGGCTCTCTCTCCTTTCTCCTCTCATCCTCCCCTCTTAGATGGGGAGAGAGTAAAATGAACACCCTATAAATACCCAAAAATATTTTTCTAATCAATGCATATGGGATATTGGAGTCTCATCGATGGCTATTCGCGAGTTTCCTTTCGATGAGCATACCTTAAAGGAGGTAAAAACTTAGAATTTCAAGTTTTTCCTTGATTTTGGAGGGCAAAAGGTCCAAGTTTTGAGCAAGACTAAAGTCAAGCAAGGGTATATACTTGTATATTAAGCTGTGGATATGGGATGCAAGTCATTAGAACACCTGAAACACCATTGGAGAGACCTTCTTCAAGCCTTCAAAGTAGTTAATGCATGAAGAAATTGCTTCTCATCTTCCTACCTTGACATATCCATCTTCTCTGACCCATAGCTTCACACCCTACCATCCAAATATTGAACTGGCTTTTATCACATTATGAAGCTACACTTGTAAGCTTTGTTACCAACAAAAGGCACTTGATTTGGAGAAGTTTTGATCAAGCAAAATCCCTTTGCAATGCTTCAGCAGAGAATAGCCATGCACTCTTGGGCCTAAGTTTTTATCATTTAGCATCGGAATCGACTTACATCACTTGGCATGGTCTTGTAGCCTTATTTTGTAGGTGGGTTAGACCAATCATTCTTGTCTGGCGAGAATTTTCGAGGACCAAAAGTGCTTTAGTTTTGCTCAGTTTTTATATTTTGGGCTATTGCCATACACTTTTGGCATCGTTTTTGTTGAAATTTGGTGTTGAGGCCCCTCTCAGGCCAATCAAACATTTCAAATTTTCATTTGGGCATGGTGAGGATTGCAAATCAGGTCGTCGATGCTTCAAATATTGCTTCAAATTTTCTTTGGAAGGCTTAATTTGTATCAGTGAAGTGCTCTAGTGCTATTTTTTCTCTCTTTCTTTCTTATAAAGTTTACTTCCATTGCTTTAAAACACTCTAGCTAGTAAACAGGGGGGGTGAAGCATGGATCCTATGGGTAAGAAACCGTTAAATCATACTTTTCCACTGAGAGAGAAACAACTAGAGGACCCAGAGCATAGGATAGGAGAAGTAGAACAAGAGCAAGAAGTAAAGTAAATTAAAGAGCAATAAGAAGAGGAGTACTCTTATGTAGAGCTTAATGATGAGTTTGTTACACACAAACAGTTCATTGAGCTCAAGGAACAAACTCTTAGGTTAGAGAGAGACATTGGTAGCATGACTTCTCTCATTGAACATCTTAAGTCTCAAATGCTCTCATTAGAGACATGTGTTACCTCTTTCCTAGCTAGGAAGGAAAGAGACATGCCTACTCTTCCTAGAATTGAGATAGCTAGGAAGGATATTCCTTTTCCTAGCAAGAATAAACAAGAGAGTTCTTGGGAAACTCCCCTCTTGAAAGATCTCAAGCCACCAACCTTTACGGGGGATGACCTTGAGAGAAATAATGATGCGGTCTACACTTTCTTGCAAAAGTGGAATGATCTGCATTAATTGAAGGGCACCCCACTTGAGTATTGTGTGATAGAAGCAAGTCTCTCGCTTGGCCCGTGTGTGTATAAGTGGTGGATGAGTCTCAAGGAGGCAAATTCCATGCCTACGGACTGGAATCAGTTTGAAACTCTTTTCATGAATAAGTTTCTTCCTAAGAATAAGGAAGAGAGAAATTGGGATGAGTGGGATATGATCATGCAGAGAGGTAGGTCTTTGTCGGTCTACATATCCCACTATAGGAAGATCATTCTGAAAAATAAGAGACTAGATGATTTCTAGAAAACCAAGGGATTTAAAGGGGGTCGACAAAGCCATCAAGAGAGAGGTAAGAAGGAATACACCTAAGACTTTTGAGGAGGCAATCAAGTATGCTCAAACTATGAAGACCATAACTGTCCTCAGGATACTCTTGTGGAGACGGATCAGCCCCTCAAACCTCTTAGTACAGACAAGTTCAAGAAGAAAGTATCAATGGGGAAAACAACATCTTTATCAAGAAATAAAGTTCATAAGGGCCTAGGTTACCTTCTGAGAAGTATGAGAGGGCCAAGGGAGAAAACTTGTGTTTTAGTTGTTTTTCTCCTAGCCATGCACTCTGGAACTATCCACTTAAGAAGGGGGAAGAGAAGAAGAAAGGACTAGAGAGTAGTATGGCCCCTAATAAGGGCAAAAGGTTAGTCCGCATGGTGCAAGTACTTTCTATCTATGACAACTTTAGCGGCAAGGGAGTGGAAGTGATGCACGAGGACATTGAGCACACATGTTGTTTGACACGGTCATTGTGGTCACCTCAATTTGGACCACATGACTTGGTTAAACTTCAAGGTAGTATACACGAGACGAGGGTGTGAGTCATGATAGATGACTTTGCCACTCATAACTTCATTAACTGTGTTTTAGACAAGAAGCTAAACATTCTTGAGGAGCCTAGTGTAGATAAATACATAGTACCTATGATGCAAAAGGAAGACAAGAGGATATGGGATACCATGATATCCAATTTGGAAGTCAAGATACAGGATTACATTGAACATATGGACTTCCAAATCATGAATATGGAGAGGACAAACCTTGTTTTAGGAAGAGAGTGGCTATGGGGGTTAGGAGTCACACTTAAATGCAATTACCAAAACAACTCTTAAGTTTCAAAGAAATGGAAGTAAATTTTGTACACAAAGGAGAGAGAGAGAGAGAGAGAGAGAGAGAGAGAGAGAGAGAGAGAGAGAGAGAGAGAGAGAGAGAGAGAGAGAGAGAGAGAGAGAGAGAGAGAGAGAGAGAGAGAGAGAGAGAGAGAGAGAGAGAGAGAGAGAGAGAGAGAGAGAGAGAGAGAGAGAGAGAGAGAGAGAGAGAGAGATGTACCTAGTGCATCTTTCATCTCATCTTTAGACTTGTATAGTCTTTGTCATTTTTAGCATGTTTAGGAGATCTTTTTGTTGTATAGTTAGGACTTTGATTATTGTACAGATACTTCATCTTATGGATATTTTCATGCTAGAAATGTAAATATGGACATGAATTTTTACTATTCTTTCTTGCAGAAGTGTTTTGTTAAAGGTTTTAAGGATCTTATGTTTGAATTTAGAGATGTTTTTCCAACTAATTTACCTACAGGGCTACCACCTAAGAGGGGACATTGCCCATGCTATTGAGGTAGTTACTAACACTAGCCCTATTTGTAGGCCACCTTATAGGTTTAATGTTTCTTAGCATGAAGAGGTAGAGAAGCAATCATAGGCTTATTTAGATGAAGGCTTCATTAAACCTTGTAACTCACCTTGGGCATCACCAATGCTCCTAGTTAAGAAGAAGGATTGCTCTATGAGATTATGCATAGATTATAGGAACTAAACAAGGTAACTATCAAAAATAGGTTTCCAATTCCTAGGTTGGAAGACCTATTTGATCAATTACATCAATCTAGGTATTTTACCAAGCTCTATCTTAGATCAGGGTATCATTAGATTAGGATTAGAGTAGAGGATGTCCCTAAAACTACACTCAGGACTAGATATGGGCACTATGAGTTCTTGGTGACACCTTTTGGTCTCACCAATTCTCCTTCCACTTTAATGAAGCTCATGAACCTTGTGTTACGACCTTATCTAGGGTGGTTTGTAGTAGACTTTTTAGATGATATTCTGATCTATAGTAGATCAGAACAAGAACACTTGGAACACTTGAGAAAATTATTCCAAGTATTCAAGATTGGAGGACTACTCCACCCATTGGATATTCCAAATCATTAGGGGAAAAAGTGAGCATTGCATGGGCCTTGTAAGGATCCCTAATTTTTAGGGATTAAAATTAAGATTGTAGAGGATTAAAGGGACACAAAATACCACTTGTGGTAAAATATAGGAGAAAAAGAGCTTCAAGTGAAGTATGGGTCAAATTTGATTCGCAACATTGGATATGCTCTTTTGAGCGATCAAGATTAAAAGATATGGGAGACCATAATGATTGCATGTGTAGTCAAATAGCACGTAGAGAGAGAATTTTCAAATCTGCATTCAATTGAAACCCTTGATTGCTCAAGATCTAACGGTTTATCATATTTGGCATTGATATGAAAAACACAGAGTCTTCATAGCCATCAGATCTGTTCAAGATCAAACGGGCATCTGCATTTGTAGCTGATCCACATTTCTAGCCATCGGATTCGTCCAAGTTCAAATGATGCTCCGCAATTCGAGCTGATCTACTTTCGGCTGCGCTTTACGTCCGTCTGATGAAAGGAGTATTCAAGGGTCGATGACAGAGCTAGTCTTGGATGATGGGGGGTGATCCATAGCCCTCAGATCTTGGGCTTATCTAATGGATCACGTCTTTTGGCACCTTTCTTTCTATGATCTCAATCGGAGCCACACAATTAGTGAATGATCAAACGGTCTATAATCCACCGAGCCTTGACTTTTGTAGAATCAAGTGATCCATTCGATCTTTGGACCATTGATTCATGGTATGGAAGAAAACGTAGTCTTGGACATTGCAAGGTGTTTGGTTGTTTAGATTATGTTCATGTACCATCACAAATAAGAGAGGCAATAAAGGCAATATTTATTGGATATAATTAAACTTAGATGGGTACAAATTCTATAATTGTTCAACCAAGTAAGTCACTACAAGTAGAGATGTTGTGTTTGAAGAACACAAGTCTTGGTCTGATGAAGATAAACAAAAGGTAAACCCACCATATGATCTTGATTCTAATTCTCATCAACTAGGAAGCAAGCATGATCCAAGAAGTGATACAAATGATGACCAAGATGAAAGGGAAAGGGATTACAAGCTATGGAAGTCAAGAGGGAAAGACAAAATGCAAGAGTGTGGAGAATGCTCCAAGCAAGCACCTAGAATGTCAACAAGGGAGAAAAGACAACTTGAAAGCTATGGATATGATTCCACATTTGTGGCAAAGCATTCAATCTACTTGGCAAAGGACTCAATTTCAAACGAAATCTCAACCTATGAAGAGGCAAAGGGAAACATTAATTGGGAAAAGGCCATGAAAGAAGAAATTGATGCATTGAAGGAGATGGAAACTTGGGTTTTGGTTCCAATGTGACCAAATCAAAAGGTAATTGATTGCATTTGGGTATATAAAGTTAAAAGAAAATTAGATGGAACAATTTATAGGTAGAAGGAAAGATTAGTTGCCAAAGGATGCTCACAAATTCATGGTATAGCCTATGAGCAAATATTCTCACTAGTTGCAAAGATGAATACAGTCAAAACATTGATAAGTGTAGCGGCTGGAAGAAATTGGAGACTCCTCCAACTTGATGTGAAAAATGCATTCCTAAATGGTTGGATAAGTGAAGAGGTATACATGTCATAGCCATGAGGTTTTGAAAACCCTAATCATACACCTTATGTTTTGTAGACTTCAGAAAGCATTGTATGGATTGAAACAAACTCTTAGAGCTTGGAATTAAAGGGTGGTTACATACCTTCAAGATCAAGGGTTTAGACCTAGCAATTGAAATCCTTCTCTATTCATAAAAAAGGATCACAATGAGGTTATCTATGTATGTGTATATGTAGGTGACATTATTGTGACAAGTGATGATCTGAATGGCATTCAAAGGATCAACAAACACATGTAAGAGAAGTTCAAAATCAGTGAAATAGGTGAGCTCACATGTTTCATAGGTATGCAAGTGATTTATTTAGATGAAGGGATGTATCTAACTCAGAGAAGATACATTCAAAATCTACTTCTCTAGTTCAGAATGGAAAACACAAAGCTTGGAGATACACCTTTGGAATTGAACCATAAACTAAGTGTTTATGAAGGTGAGCACATTGATGATCCTAAAGAGTATCAAAGTTTAGTTGGTAGCTTGATATGCTACTCACACAAGATCAAATATATCATATGGTGTGGGAGTGCTTAGTCACTTCATACACTCATCGTGAAGGACACACATGGATGCTGTAAAGAGAGTACTCAAGTACCTCAAAGGGACACTTAATGAAGGTATCTACTATCCTTAATCTTTAGATTTGGATATCAAAATATATTTAGATGCAGATTGTGAAGGAGCAAAGGATGATAGAAGAAGTACCTCTCGATACTTAGCATTTGTAGGTTCAAAATTGGTATCATGGAGCTCAAAGAAGCAACCAACAATTGCTTTATATTCAATTAAAGCAGAACATAGAGATCTAACTATTGCAACTCAAGAAGCAATATGGCTCAAGGAGTTGTACTTAGATTTGGGCCTTGTAAGGTCCAACCCTCACATACTTGGAGATAATGTAATTTCCATGTGTTTGGTTGCAAATCCAGTTTTCCATGCAAGGACAAAGCACATAGAAGTTGATTACCACTTTGTAAGAGAGAAGCTTATGGCACATGAACTTGACATTTCATTTGTTCCTATTGAAAAGAAAATAGCAGATATGATGAAAAACACACTTGATGGGATAATGCTTTGTAGATTCAAGGCTATGAAGGCCTATTCAAGAAATTTGGGAATTATTCAGGTCCCATTTATACTACTTACTATGTTAAATTCTTAAGTTTGAGCCCAACCTTGATACCCCATTTATAATAAAATTATCCTTAATACTAAACTTTCAATTTAATATACTCCAATCATTTCAAGAGATAATATGTTGTAGTGTGTCAATGAATCAAAAACTAAAACATTCAGACATAAAGAACTATCTAAAAATCATGTCGTTCCTATTTTTCTAGAATAGGCCTTTCTTGCAGGTATTCAACCTATTAGATAATAAAGACTCGAGCATACTTTAGCTTGAGAGGGAGCTATTGGAACATCAATCTTGCACTATGCTTGAGATGGATATACTCTACATCAAAACCATCTTTTGGATGGTGCCATGTTTATTTGCATTTATTTATTGTATTGAGTGATTAATCACATATGATCACTTTCTTATGTAAGCTACAAAGCATTTACCTTTGAGAAAGGAAAAAATAAAAGGCCCAAAAGCCATGAGTTAGAAGTGGTTCAGATTGATTCTAAATCAATCAATCAAGAAGTAGATATGAATTCATTTTTCTCTTTTCCTAGATTGTAGGAAAAGATTCTAATCAATCTAAACTACCAAACCCAACTAATTTTGAATTCAAATTTATGAAGAAAAGATGCAGATAATCCTCAAGAGTCTATATAAAGACACCAAGTCATTTGTACATAAAATGAAAGTTCTCTCTCTAAACAACTCCAAATTGAGTGATTAAGCATGCATTGGAAAGGTATCATTGTCTACTTCATGTGTAAAAATTTAAAGGCATTTATTTTAGTAATTTTAGAGAAATCTCAGTTTTACAGTCTCAAGGTTATCTCTACATATCCTTGACAAATCAGGATGACATCCAATCAGTGTTAAGGTTATTGCTCCTTCATTCTTTGCTATAAATTAGGGCTTTTATGCATTTTAGCAAGACAATCCTATGCATGAAACTCTCGTAAGAATAATTTTTCTAGTTGTAACTATGCTGGCTGCTCTTAGTGTTTGAAGTCATAAATTCCATCCATTTTTAGAAGGTTTTTGTGAGCTCGTCAAGGTGCAAGTTATCTATTTTGCATCAACTTGTTATTGTTGATGTTATAGCATACCTATTGGGTTTTATTGCACCAACCACAATCTTACAAGTTCTATTTTACATATCCAAAGAGCTAGGGTTGGTCTTATGCTAGTTTGTTGGACAAACTTCACCACTTGACAACTCTACCTCCAAGCCTCTCCAAGCTTCTCCAACTTCTTTCAAATGATACAAAAGGAACCAAGGTAATTATGCTATTACTTCAACAAATTTAAAAAATGATAACTTGCTTATGATGTATGGTTCAAGTAAAATATTCAATTCAAATTTTATTGGTACATAGGAAGTGGTTGTAGCAACCATATGAGTTGCAACAAAGATGTTTTCTTTAATTTACACTCAGTCATCACTCAAGGACATGTAGAGATATGGGATAACATTGAGCACAAGATTACACGTGAGAGGTGTTCCATTGAATGGATCCCAAAGTTCCAAGGTGTTGAAGGATGTGTTGCATGTGCCAACAATCACCAAGAACTTGGTTTCAATAGCTGAAATGGTTGAAAGAGATTATGAGGTGAGGTTCAATGATCAACGATGTTTTGTTGAAGATCCCATGAATTACTAAAATCTCATAGAAAAAGGAAATAAGCAAGTAAGACTCTTCACCATGGAGGTAAATCCATCAACCGCTCACACTGTCTACTTGTCAATTTGAAATAAACAGACTGTAGAGATTGAATTGTGGTATAAAATAATTGGCCACATAAACTTAGAAAGCATGAAGGAAATGCAAAGGAAGGGCTTTAGTGAGTGATCTACCTGATCTCAAATCTTAGAATATGAATTTTTTTTGGCATTCTTGTCAATTAGGGAAACATATCAGATTGTCATTCAAGAAGGGAGCACATCTGAGCGATGAAGAAGTGTTGAATCTCATGCACAGAGATGTATGGGGACCTACAAGGGAGCCATCCTGTCATATAATATTCAAAAGGTTAGAATCACCTTCTGAAGAAGGATGCCACATGGAATCACATGGTTATTTATACCACTTGGTAGAAGAGACATCAAGAGGTCTCATTTTGGAGAGTCTCTAGTTGAGAAGAAGAGAACATATAGAATAGCTTGGCGGTTGGGTGGAGAAAAGGAACACCACTCTGTGTGTGTGGTCGGCTTTGATCGGTGAAACGACAACCAAAATAGATGTAGAGCTCGCGTAGCTTTGCTACACTAGTATCAAAGCCTCTAATCAATCACAATTTGTTGGAAAAAAGCAATCACAAATTGATGATTACAAAGAGCTTGAAGAAAGTCAATGATCAGATTGAAGTTCAAGAAGTCATTTGAGAAAGTGAAGAGATCTCAGAAGTGAAGCTTGTATACATATGTACATTATAGATGGAAATTCTTGTACTATGAGTATTGATGATCCTTAGGATGGTAAGGAGTAATGTAATAGATGTGGGATAAGTCTAGAATCATATGTATATAATTCAATGATGTAAATAAATAAGAGTGAGTGTCATTAGAAGCCAAGTGTCATTGAGGTAGATGTGTAGAGAGTCATCTTCAAAAATTAGCAACGAATATTTCTCTGATTTCTCCTTGATCATGTGGATCAGGAAATATTTTGTACACATATAATCTAGAAGCTAATGAAGCTATGTTCAAAGTTTCATGGCCTAATTCCTTTCATGCTGTGAGTATGATCAATAGGAACATTTGTATGTAAAGTCTGTAAGTAGATCTCTCAGAGTTGCACACTTTTTCATGTCAATGTTTTGGATCTCAGTGCACAGTGTAAAGTTTTTGATGACTGAGCATTCAAAATCTAAGTTAAAAGTTAAGGAAGCTATGGCTAAAGGCATTTAGCAAAATGGGATTTGTACTGTGAGAAATCAACCTTGGAAGTTAACTATGTCAAAGTCGGTTGTTCAAGAAGACAGTTTCTGACATACTTTTGATCTTAAGGATAAAATTAAAATTTTAATGATTCTTTTGAAGGAAAAATGGTTGATATGATTGCGCAAAGGTAGCATGGAGATATGGGCATCATTAGTTTGAAGAAATCTAAAGATATGTGCAGGTAATGAAGATTTGAAGAATTGGATGAGGAAGGATGCTCAAGCTAGGAGCATCATTTACATGGCTGTAAATGATTATCTTCTACCTTACATTAGAGGATTAGAAAGCGCAACAGATGTGTGGAATGTTTTGGAAGACCATTTCCAAAACACAACCAAGTCAAGGAAGTCCTCATTATGGGCAGAGTTCACAACTTTCTAAAAGAAGAGCTCACAATCAATTTCTGATTATGTGGCAAGGATGAAGGATATTGCAGATAGCTTGGGAGCAATAGATGAAGACATTGAAGAGGATAAGTTGGTAAGGAAAATACTTACATGTTTGAGAGGAGATGAGAAGTGGAAGCCTTTCATATTGTCCATAGAATTGTCATTAGATCATTTTACTCCTGATCTTAATCAATTGCTAGGACACATGCTAACTTTTGAGTAGGACATTAAGGGAGATAATGATAGGAGTGCAACTCAAGATATGTACTCCAAGGACAAGAAAAAGAATGGCAAAGGGAAGCAATCAACTGATGATGAAGGAACTTCAAGTCAAGCTAATTTCACAAAAGGAAAGATGAACTTCAGAGGTAAAGGAAGAGGAGGTAAGAACAAACACAATACTCAAGCTTGTTGGATTTGTGGTAGAACCAATCATTTGGAAAATGATTGTTGGCATAACAATCAAAATGGTGGAAGTTATAATCAGAGCTTCAATCAAAGAGGTAGAGGAGACAGAAATCAAAGAGGCAACTTCAGAGGAAGAGGTGGTAGGACATCATATGCTAGAGGAGGCGGAAGAAGTTTTCAATCTCAGTCCTACAACAACAATTATTATAATTATGCATCAGATCAGAAAGATGACATGACTCTCATCTTGAATGCAACACATGAAGCAGTAGGAGAAGGTCAAAGGGTATTCTATATTGACTCAGGATGTAGTAATCATCTCAGTGGCAATATATCATTGATGACTGATATGGAGGCAAAGGTTAATGGACATATAGTTCAAATAGGAGATAACACCCAGCATAAAGTGGAAAGCATTAGATCAGTGAAGACAAAGAGTGGAAGCACACTCTTAAGTAAGGTACTTTATGTTCCTACTATTCCTAAAAACTTGATAAGTGTAGGACAAATTGTGGAGAAGGGATATGAAGTCAGATTCACAAATGATGGTGTTTATGTGCAAGATCCAAATGAGGGATATAGAAATATCATTGCAGGTAAAAAGGAAGGAAGGTTGTTTACTCTCAAGGTCCAAGGTAATGTGGGACATGCATTATTTACTTACGGAAGTCAAAAGATGTCTGAGTTAGACTTATGGCATAAAAGGCTAGGTCATTTCAATGAGAGAGCCATAAAGGAAATGTCAAGAATGATCTAGTGCTTGGGTTGCCAAATGTTGAAGGTCAACACATGGTGTACAAGTGTGAAGCTTGTCAATTAGGTAAAACACACAAAATTCATACAATAAATCAGGGTACAAGTATTCAAATATGCTTGAGTTGGTTCATACAGATGTGTGGGGTCCTTCAAGGGACTATAGTATAAACGGATCCAGATATTATGTGTTATTCGTTGATGATGCAACAAGATGGACTACTTTATATGTAATCAAGGACAAATCAGAAGTGTTCAAGGCATTCAAGCATTATCATGCTTATGCAAAAAGGATTACATGACAAAAGCTCAAGAGGTTGAGATCAGATGGAGGGGGATAATATTTTTCTAAAGATTTTGATGATTATTTGTGGAATGCAAGTATAAAAAGAGAAGTAACTTGCAGGTACTCCCGTGAACAAAATGGAGTTGTAGAAAGAAGAAATAGAACTCTTGTAGAATTTGCAAGAGCAATGATGAAGGAGAAGAATTGTCCAAACTATTTATGGGTAGAAGCCATCAACACTGCAACATACCTTGTGAATAGGTTACCTTGTAAAGCTTTGGATGGAAGAACACCTTATGAAGCATGGTGGGGTAAGAAACCTACTCTTGATCATTGTAAGGTATTTGGATGTTTAGCATATGCTTATGTTCCTTTACAATTGAGACATAAGCTAGAACCCAAACCAGAGAAGTATGTGTTTATTGGGTATGATGATAGATAGATAGGTTACAGATTGTGGAGTCCATCTACAAAGCAATTCTTGTTACAAAAGATGTTACATTTGATGAGCAATGCACATGGTATACAGGGTCAATAAATGATTATGCAGATGTTGAAGAAATACAAAGGAAAGGGAAGACAAAAGTAAGGGTGTATCAAGAAGATATTGATAATGTTGATTGTAAAAATAAATTGTAGGACAATGTTGAAGATGGGCCAAGATTTGATCTAGAATCAAATGTGGCTGAGACTTCAAGAAGTGCAGAAGTCAGAAGATCTTTGAGAGAAAGAAAAGGATCTATCAGGTATAGCTATGATACATCTTTCTTAACAACAAAAGATTATGCTTACATTGTCAAGACAAAAGAAGATCCAATCACATATGAAGAAGCTTAAGGTAAACAAAATTGGGAGAAGGCAATGCAAGAAGAGTATGATGCTCTACTTGAAAATGAAACATGGGAATCGGTGTCAAGACCAAAGAATCAGAAGGTTATTGGATGTAAGTGGGTGTATAAAACAAAAAGATTTGCAGATGGGAAAGTGTCTAGATACAAGGCTAGACTTGTGGTTAAAGGTTATGCCCAAACTTATGGGGCAGATTATGATGAAACCTTTAGTCCAATTGCTAAGATGTCTACAATTAGATCTCTAATTGCTATTGCTGCTTGTAAAGGATGGAAGTTATCACAATTAGATGTGAAGAATGCATTTCTGAATGGATACATTGCAAATGAAGTGTACATGGAGCAACCAGAGGGTTTCATGGATTCAATTGGATCAGATTATGTGTGTAAGCTCAAGAGAGCTTTGTATGGTTTGAAGCAGGCTCCAAGAGCATGGAATTACAGGCTTGTTAAGTTCTTGAATGAATGTGGATATCAAGCTTCAAAGGGAGATAGTAGCTTGCTAGTGAAGGCAAGTGAAAATGGGTATATATACATGTGTATTTATGTTGATGATATTATTGTCACAGGTATAGATGCTCAAGGAATCAAGGAGCTTAAGAAACAAATAGAGAAGGAGTTTAAGATAAGTGATTTGGGAAACTTATCTTATTTCTTAAGAATGTAGATTATGTATACTCAACATGGGTTATATGTTACACAAGAGAGATACTTGAAGAAACTTCTGGTGAAGTTCAACATGGAAGATTGCAAGCCTTCAACTACACCATTGGAGGTAAATCATAAATTGAGCATATATGGAGGTGAAGAATTTAATGATATGAAGAAATATCAGAGTTTGGTAGGTAGTCTAATCTATGCTACCTTGACAAGACCAGATCTATCATATGCAGTAGGTGTGTTATCACAATTTATGCATTGTCCAAAGAAGACTCATTGGATTGCAACTCAAAGGGTACTCAGTTATATCAAGGGAACTCTGAGTGAAGGTTTGTATTATGGATTTACTTCTGATACAAGAATCAAATTGTTTAGTGATGCAGATTGGGCAGGTGATTCAGATGATAGAAGGTCTATTCATGGGTATCTCTGTTATATTGGAGATAAATTAGTTTCTTGGAGCTCAAAGAAGCAACATATAGTTGCTTTGTCATCCATAGAAGCTGAGTATAAAGGAATGGTAGAGGCTGCAAAAGAAGTAATATGGTTAAAGACTTTGTTGAAGAGTTTTGGAACTGATCAGAGTACTCCAATTATTTTTGGAGACAATATGAGTTCATTATATTTGGCAGCTAACCCTGTTTTTCATGCCAGGACTAAGCACATAGAGATTCAATATCATTTCTTGAGAGAAAAGGTACTTGATAAAGAAATTGAAGTATTGTATACTCCAACAAAAGAGCAAGTTGCAGATATGTTGACAAAAAGCTTTGATGGACCTAAGCTACAAAAGTTCAAAGAGCTGGCAGGAGTAAACAAGAATAGAATAATCATAATTAGTGATTGAGGGGGAGCTGTTGGAACAAAGCAATCACAAATTGATGATTACAAAGAGCTTGAAGCAAGTCAATGATCAAATTGAAGTTCAAGAAGTCATTTGAGAAAGTGAAGAGATCTCAGAAGTGAAGCTTGTATACATATGTACATTACAGATGGAAATTCTTCTACTATGAGTATAGATGATCCTTAGGATGGTAAGGAGTAATGTAATAGACATGGGATAAGTCTAGAATCATATGTATATAAGTAAATTATGTAAAGAAATAAGAGTGAGTGTCATTAGAAGCCAAGTGTCATTGAGGTAGATGTGTAGAGAGTCATCTTCAGAAATTAGCGACAAATATTTCTCTGATTTCTCTCAGCCTGATCATGTGGATCAGGAAATATTTTGTACACATCTAATATAGAAGCTAATGAATCTATGTTCAAAGTTTCATGGCCTAATTCCTTTCATGCTGTGAGTATGATCAATAGGAACATGTGTATGTAAAGTCTGCAAGTAGATCTCTTAGAGTCGTGCACTTTTTCATGTCAATGTTTTGCTTGGATCTCAGTGCACAGTGTAAAGTTTTTGATGAATGAGCATTCAAAATCTAAGTTAGAAGGTAAGGAAGCTATGGCTAAAAGCATTTAGCAAAACGGGATCTGTGTTGTGAGAAATCAACCTTAGAAGTTAGCTATGTCAAAGTCGCTTGTTCAGGAAGACAATTTTTGACATACTTTTGATCTTAAGGATCAAATTAAAATTTTAATGATGCTTTTGAAGGACTAATGGTTGATATGATTGTGCAAAGGTAGCATGGAGATATGTGCATCATTAGTTTGAAGAAATCTAAAGATATGTGCAGGTAATGAAGTCAATCTTTGAAGCAAACTTCTTGAAGAAGGAAGATTTTCACTCAAAGAAGTGATAATGGATGATTTGATAAATGAAGACATTTGTGTAAAGTTTGGTCTATAACTGATATAGAGGTGCTCTTAAATTAGTATAGATCAAGAATTTGGAGATTTAGAGGTCTCCAACACAATTCACATGTGCGACACGTGGGATTTGAACCTGCACCAGCTGTACGAGGGGCAGATGGTCTATCCAAGTTCCCCACGTGGACTTCATGAAGGAAATGAGGAGGGCATTTAAATCATCGCTGAGTATCGTGAGATTTAGGATTCATCCGCAGGGTGATGGCTTATGGATATAGGCTATTGGAACCAGGTTTGTGTATTTTGTTCTTTGAATTTTCTATTATCATAACATGAAATGTTGATGTTTAATGCATTCTAGTTGGATTAAGCATATCTAACTAGTTCTTAAGAAGAAAATAGCTAAAGATTGCACTATAGCGCAGTGTTAGAATTCTATGATGCATGGTGAATACATGTTGGTATATGTTTGTACATGTTTTTTCAATAAGCTCAGAGCTTTATGCACAGTGTTATTAATTCATTAATGGCATCTTATACTTCATAATTTTTCTTCTTTAAAGGGAGAGTGCATTAATACATATTTTAGTGCACACTCACATAAGTCAAGCTCATTATGCTCTCAATATTGAGGAGGTAGCAAGTGGGAAAGGATATATTCCTACCTCCATAGTTGTATAAGAGCTTTTGAGAGGAGCAACCGACAACATCCTTATTCTAAGGATGTACTGAATTTCAATTTTTGCTAATCCTCATTTTCGGAGGAAGAAATCAATGGATTTGAATAATCAATGTTGGAGGGAAAATTATGTGTGGGGAGTACGAGATGTGTACTATTAAAGTTAAGGATTCCCTCATAATACAATTAAGAACAAGCTATAGGTATCTCCAAAGTAGCTATGTTCATGATTTTTTCACATAAATTTTAGGTGCTATTTTTGGTAAGTAGCTATTTTGGAAGAGGGAAATGAAGCATGGATTTTCTTAGTTTGGTAGGCAAAATCATAAACACACATAGTATAGTGTATTGAATTCCATACAAGATCAAGAAATAAAAAATATAGCTAGTATGATGGGAGTTTGAAACTCCACAAAACTCCCTTCCATCACTATTTGAGAAAAAAATTCAGCACCTTAATCTAAGAAACTCCCATTTTGGAAGAGGGAAAAAGAGGTGCACTACCTATGGATGGATGGGTAAAAGTATATATACTGAGAATATGGCATATGGACTTCATAATGGAATCATTAGATTCATCAAGATAATAAGTTAAGGAGGAATTTTACTTCCTCAAAAACCCCCTTTCCACACTTTTTGGAAAAATTTCAGGTGTTAGTTTTAGCTGAACTCCATTTTTGGGGAGTAAGAAAAGGGAATACATGAAGTATGGTATATGAATTACCATGAAGAAGAGAAAATCCACGAAAAATCCACATTATAAGTGGATTACAAACTTCCTAAAAGCTCCCATTTAAGTTTTTGCATGAAAATAAAAATCTTGATTTAGGCCTCTTTTGGGGAGCAAATTGGCATGCACAAAGGGAGGATTTGGAAAGGTGAAAATAGGTCCAAGCATCTTCATATACTACTCTCTAGGGTTATGGAGCAAGCTTTAGGATTTTCTTGATGGAAGAATGCTTTTGGCCACCCCAAAAATCAAATTTTCACACTTTTTCCAGCCCCTCCAAAAGTCCACTAGTTTGGCATGTCTCGCTTGGAAAGGCCATACCTTGGGCTAGGAAACTCCAAATTGAAGGTGCTATGGCTCATTTCAAAGAGCACAAGATCTTTATTCAGTTAAAAAAAAGAAATTTTGGAAATTATGTATTTTTGCAGGCCTGAACAACTCTGCAAAGTCTGAACAATTTTTGGTAACTACGTCCCGGAGCCATATCTTACAAACTAGGAAGACGATTGAAGTAGTTTCACTTCGAGCCACTTGCACATGATATATATTCCATTTTATGACTACTTTCAGGTACTTAAAAGTTTTTGCAGGTCTAAAGAAGGATTACATATGCATTATTTGGATAAATTTGCAATATTTTGGTAATCACTTGAGCATGTCTCATGTTTTGGGAAGTGGTCCGATGTTTTTGGAAACTTCAAAGTTCATGTTAGGATATGAAGAAGAAGGTGTAGAGGTCTCAAAGCTCGATGACAAGGAATGGATGCATGCAATTCCAATACCAAAACATTCAGGGATGTATGATTTATATTCCAGGCATCTTACTTTATTTTATGGCATGTTTTGTATGCACATGCATCGATTGGAGTGCATATATCCAAGTTGATCATTGTTTCAATTCTAAAAGTATGGATCAACATGGGAGAAGTACACTTTTTGATTGTTTGCGGGAACTACATGGTTATGCAACAAAGAGAAATGTTGCTAGCATTTGTTTTTATGTTTTCGTAGGTTATGGAGTCCGTGTATGAGTTTATGGCGTGCATGCCATGGTCTTGTCAAGCCCTATGTTGTTGGATGGCCTATGTGCCATTGAGTTTATGGTTAATTTTTTTGGGATTCCATTTCCTTGGGGAATTATTGTCGAAAATTTTTCATATATGCGCACTTAACTTTAGGTAGATAAGATAGATAGATAGACAGACAGACATATAGATATATAGATAGATAGATAGATAGATAGATAGATACATAGATAGATAGATAGATAGATAGATAGATAGATAGACAGATAGATAGAGAAATAGATAGATAGATAGATAGATAGATAGATAGATAGATAGATAGATAGATAGATAGATAGATAGATAGATAGATAGATAGATAGATATATAAATAGATAGATAGATAGATAGATAGGTAGATAGATAGATAGATAGCGAGATAGATAGATAGTTAGTTAGTTAGATAGATAGATAGATAGATAGATAGATAGATAGATAGATAGATAGATAGATAGATAGATAGATAGATAGATAGATAGATAGATAGATAGATAGATAGATAGATAGATAGATAGATAGATAGATAGATAGATAGATAGATATATAAATTGATTGATACATAGATAGATAGATAAATAGATAGACAAATAAAGTGAATTGGTTCAGTTACAATGCATGAGAAAGGGCTCAACTATCTCTCCAACTCACAAAAGCTCTGTAAATGTCTGTCGCAATACCACTTACAGCAGTAAGCACAAATTTGAATGTTTCTCCCCGCTCTGAAACACCAAGTATGGCCAATACCGAGTTCATTTTGAAGCTCTCGATGAGACGCATCTATTGGTCATATTTTCACTCGAATCTGACAAACTCTCTTCAAGTTATGGCCAAAATAGTAAATGGCGGGAAACAACTACACTCACTCCACAACTCGTATTGGTTCACACACACACACTACAGTCGCTTCAAAGTGATGGGGAGGGATAGATAATAGTCCTACACACACATTCCAAGCTTCACACACACACACAAAAGATCATAGAGAAGATGAAAATTAGGAGGGAAAAAGGCAATTCGAAATTTCAATTCTCCTTCTTCACAATGGCAAAAAAGTCTTTACAAAGAGTCACAAAGTGACTTATATACATGTGCCCTAAAAATGGTCCTTTCACACAAGTGAGCGGCACTTTATTGACTAATCTCTAATTTTCTTCTATTTTACAAGAAGTATATTACAATGATTTGGGGCTTATGCATCTAGAGGACTCCTCTAGTGCATTTACATAGCTTCGAGGGAATTTTGGAGAAGAATTTTTATGCCCATTAATTTGAAAATTTTTGGGCCTCCTCTTTATGCCTCTTTTTCTTTGCAACATTCTCCCCCTCTTTGTCTGTGTCATCCCTTGACAGGCTTTGCTTTTCATCTGCAGCTTGTCTATGGCTCCTGAATACACACACCCAGTGGTCGAAGAAGCAATAAGGTTTGTCAGACGATTTCTTACTTTATCCGAGATTAGTCCTTTGCTTCTATAAACCCCTTGGTATTTCTTATATCATAACTTTCGGTTGTTGTATTAAGTCGGGCTGCTAGGCACGCCATCAGTGGCTAAGAATGTGATGTTCTTAGTCACTCTCTTCAACTGCTCAACCTCTACCTGTTTCTAACTTTTGGTCTTCTGATATGTTTTTGTCTTCATACATCTGATCTTGTTGGATTGCTTGGAGCCTGTTTACTTTTTTCCACCGCACACACCTTGTAGACGAGGAGACAGTTAAGACCTTTAGACAATTGGTTATCTTATCCGATGAAGAATCCTTTGTGTACTGTCTCACTTCCCTGTTTGTTCCTTTTACTGCATGCACCTGGTGGATGAGGAAGCTTTGTGCAACCTCCCATGAAATGTCCTGGTTGTTATCTTTCTTTATTCCCAATCCTCAGGACTTTGTTCTTTGGTGTTGTCGCCTGATGCGTGCCCCTACGGGGCTTTGGGTAGAGGGTTGTTCATTTTTTATGAGCTTTGTCTTTCACTGAGCAGTTTTATTCTTTGATCTTCTTCTTCTTCTTTTTTGCTCGATTCCCCTTCCAAACATCCCTCCTCCTGAACTCTGTCGTCCCTGATAGGCTTTTTGTGGCGACGTGCATATGTTTGTATGACTTTCTGCTCTCGATGGTTAAGCGAATTTGCATGACATATCATTAATTCTTTCCATTGGCTCGACTTTCCCCCATCATCTGGTGCCTATCTATGATTTGCAAAAAAACTTAATTCGTAGGCCACCAGTCTTGCATTGAGGTTCGAAGACATTTTTGCAAAAATCGTTGAATCCATTTCAAAAAACCCTGCAAAAAATGCCTCTTCAAATGTTTGCATATATGTACTTGGCAAAAACATGAGTCTTGAGTATATGGCCATGAGGGTTAAGCGACTAGGTATAGTCGATAAATCGAAAACGAGTGCATCCGAGCCTTGATTTATGCCGATGAAATTCATAAATGTATACCTAGTGTGCTGAAACACCTTTAGTACAGTAAGTAACATACTCAAAATTTTTTTAGTCATTTTGATTGCTAAATTTGGTACAGTGGCATATCTGGCAATCTAAAATTCTATTGTTTTTACCATGTACTCTTTGGTTGGTAAAAAATTACGGGGTGGACTTGGTAATAATGGGTAGTTGACCCACTGATTATTTAAGCTTCCATGGTGCTGTGCTTCCCAAAATTGCGTCTAGGAGCCTCTTCTAGGTACTGGGCAAAAGGATGTAGGATTCTTTTCCAAAAACTTCCATCTCCAGATAGGATCTACGTTGTCAAATTCCTCTTGAGTATAGGTAAATGTTTGCATGTTGAGCTGTAGGTTGCTATCTGGTTCTTTATTGGTTGTTGTCTTTATGTATTGGCGTGTTCGTTCTTTGAGTAATCCATACGGTATGTTGAAAGGATTCATTACCTGCTCTAGATTTATGCTTTCAATCTTTGCTTCTTTCATGACTTTGATTACTTGTGCTTCAAAATCTTCAGTACGCTGGGACACCAGTAGTGTCTGCTCATTTCGGCTTAGTTCTGTAATAACCCGAGTATCTCTCAGTGTTGGTCTCCATTTCCTCCCCTATCGGTGAATGATGTAGGGGGGGAGAAAGAGGACGTACCTCAGTCTCCTCAGTAGTCGCTGGAGCTTTGAGTTTATTTATTGTTTCATCCTTTTCTTTGATTTCTTCGGTAGCTCTCATGAATTCTTCTTTGTTCTTCAAGAGTTGTTCTCTTATGGCAGCAAGTTGACTAGCATCTTCATCGCGTTGTACTGAGAATTTATTCTTTGCCATTTTCCACTTCTTCCTGAGTGCATTAGTGTCGTCCATATATCTTTTCTCCCACTCTACTATGATGGCTTGCTCTTTCTTTAGCTGATCTTCATACTCTGCTATCCGTTCCTCCAGTGCTTTTGTGTTGTTCTCTATCACTTCAGTAGTTGCTATTGGTTGGTTGCATAATAGGACCGTCATTAGTTCTTTGTTCTTGTTCCTTAGATTGTCAGCTTCATCCATGTAAACCTTGATTTGAGATTCAAGGATCTTACTTCTAGTACTCATTCATGCCTTTTCTGCTTCGTTAGCCTCATATTTGCTATGTAGTTCTTTCAGTTGTTCTTGGAACTTCTGATTTCCGTTTCCAGTGTGTTGCATTTATTCTTAACCTCATTGATTTCTGACTCTTTCTCTAATATTATCCTTTACCACTGAGTCACAACAAAGGAGAACAAAGACATGTTCTCCATTCTTTTTACCTAAAGACCATGATATCAAGCAATAAAGTGTTCATTTCACAATATCTAGTAAGAATCACTTGTTCTTGCTTGTAAATATTGAGTAGAAGCTTGATCCTATAGCCCAAGTAGTCGGAGATAGATATGATAAAATGCTTGGTGCCATGAAAACTTACTATTGAGCATGATCAAGAACCCCACATCATGACCTTTGACATAACAGATCAGAGTTAAAGGAAGAAGCAATAATTGGCGAAACTCCTTCATTACATCTAGAATCTCAGCAAGCACAGATTATAGGTGATTAAAAGCTACTCGAAATTCGCAGTACATGTGTTGCAAAAGTTCAACCTTTTAACAAAGCAATTAAGATCATCCCTTTGTACAGTTAAGATCCTTATTGAATGTTGGGCCATATTCATAGCATATCAAATGAATACCACAAAAGCATTCCCAAGAGAAGATCATAATGAACAAAATTATATTAAGCAACATCCACACATTCATAAGAGAAATGCTCAAGACAAGTATAGCTTTGCACAAAATAGAAGCAGAACTTGGCATTATATTTCTCTTAAAATGATGTTTACATTTCATGTATGTTGTACAAGAATAATAAGACTCTACAATAGAAGTTGATCATAAGTTTCCTCAGACTCATGCATAATGGGATCCCCTCAAACCCTAGAACACATCTCCTGCTTATCTTGCTCCAAGATTGGCTCTTCAAGGTCAACCATGTCTTTGGGTTCATCTTCAAGTGGGGGAATAGGCTCCCTTGAAGCTGGTTGGAATCTCTCCGTGTCTGCAATGTGCTTCCTTCCAACCTCTTGGTCTTCATCTGGGCCTTCATTCAACCCATTGATTCTCATTCTAATGGAGCTCACTTGAGCATCATCCTTCTCCACATCTATGCAATCCCTGAACATCTTTAAGGAGCAAGCGAGAGTCGTTCTTGAACAGAAGAAAACCACTTAGAAGCCGATCAATATCATGGCTAATGAGAAATGTTACAATTGAATTTACTTGTGCCCGAAAAATGGTCTAGTACCCAGTCATCATCATTGGAGAATAGTTGAATCAATCTCATTATAAGCTTTTAAGGCTTCTGATAGGGGTTAACCAATGTCCTATCCTCAGCTACATGATGAAGTTTCTTGGTAACTGCTAGGAACATGAGCACATTGGAGATCCCATTCTCATTGCAATGCTCCTTGACTCTTCTTTTGCTTACTTCATCATAGTAGCCAACTGTAATGCATTCGGTGGAGCTCACAAATCTATGCAAAGGAGTATGATTCACGTTTGTCTTCACCCTACCAATGAGGACCATACGTGAGAGAGAGCATCATTTAAGCCAAGGAGACAGAAAGAAGATCAGTTACCATGTGAGGCACTCCACAGCATGACATCTTGACTTCAAAGCAGTTAAAACAGAGAAAGATTGGTCTCTGCTATGGAAAATTACTATCCTCCAAAGAGGAGACATAAATCCACAAAATCACTGACCATCTTTCGAATCTAGGGGTGCTTGAAAGGCTCGTCGTCATTCATTGATCCCAACATTCTAAATCCATAAGGTATGTCTGCTATAAGAAGGGAGAAATGCTTTCTAGGCACAACAGTACAAATATTATTTACATCACTATAGAATACATTGTAATATGCATGCCTAAGTGGGTCTAGGGGATTGGAGAAACACTTCAGATCAGGTTCATCATCAAAATCTATCTCCTTGGCTTTTAGTATGGATTTCTCATGCCTTGCTCTTTGAATGTGAGCCAAGAATGCAGGGGGACAATCATCTAATACATCTGATGACTTACTTTTCTTTGGTTTCTGTAGAAACAAGTGGAAAGAAAATAAAATGAGCTCTTTGATAAACAAGTGGAAACATGAGGAATCGATGCCTGGCATCGATTTCTTGTCTAAGTCGATGCCAGGCATCGACCTTCTACTGAAAGTCGATGCCTGGCATCGATCTCTCCCACAAGTCGATGCATGGCATCGACTTATGCCAGAATGTCGATGCCAAGCATTGACTTTTGATAATAAATTGATGCCAAACATCGACTTTCAACAGTAGTTTGATGTCAGGCATCGACTTTTAGTACAAAGTTGATGCCAGGCATCAAGTTGCTACTAAAATTCAATGCCTAGCATCGATTTAGTGGTAGGTCAATTCCAAGCATCAAGCTAGATAGGAAACCAAGCCACCTCTCTCAAAATAGAACCTACCCAATCACGAAACATGATAAAGTACTCCGATAAAGTTTTGTATGATGAGGTGGTTGGATAGTCTGCTTGGACCTCAGTCCAAGAAAAGCAACCTAGCCTCTTCATCATCACCTCCTAAATCTTCATGTATACTTTATGACTACAATCACAAACATGAAAGGGAGAGTAGGTTAGACCAGAAACATGGGAGAAGGGAAAAAGGATCTGAGAATAACATACATACTTATTAAGCTCAGTCACCATCTCCTCCAGGCTTAGCTCCTTGGAGATTACCCTTGATAAAGTTGATATAATCAAAGTATCATCCTTGATTCCTTGAAGATCTCTCCATGGTGTTAGCTTCATGTCCTCAGGAGCCTCTTCAATCGAAAGGTCAATTTTTCTTCCCTTTCCCTTCATATCAACCTGAGGGTTTGGCCTCGACTTCCGTTGCTTCTGGCCCTTGACCTCCTTGTTCTCCCACATTGTGAAAATCTTATCCTAAAGATCCCAGATCTCACCTGTTCTGAATGCAAGCTGAAACTATGTGTCAAAAGTGCACTCTCCATTACAGACACTTTTAAGTTCTTTCCGGGTTCTTGGGGATGGTAGGGGTCTGATAAATTAGAGGCCTGGTATCTTATTTTCCCATTAACTTATCAAGTAAGCAGTACATTATTATCTAGTATCGAATTCTCTAGACAAGTTTACTGTTCATACTTTGGTTAAGCTTTTTCATAGTAGGTAACACCGGAATTAATAATTACCGTCGCACAAACTTGTTATCGATAAAATAACATTACTGTGTTAATCACAAATTAATGTAACTTAACAAAGTAAGAGTCACAGTACTTAGAATTTAAGAACGCTGCACTACGACGTCTCCACAAGCCGCAAATCGCCCAGACAGACAGTCTGGCGATCCCGTCTCCTCGCTACCGGAGAACCACCGTAATGTCTTTTCATTAATTGATAAAAAGGGTACAACACTTCGCTATGACCTTTCGGTACGTGCGGTATAGAAAAATATAAATTACATAATGCCAATCCGGTGACCTTACACTGGGCCGCACGGTGGACTTGAACCCGCAACGCAAACAAAATTAAGGCTCGTCTACGGTGCCTTGGATATACATGGTTCTAGCTAATTTGAAGGTTCTCGAAATCTTTTGTTTTAGCGAATCCAACATCAGTTTGAGTGTCTTCGGCTCTACCGGTTGTGCATCAGTTCGAACTGAACTGGCTGCAATGACTTCACTCATCAAAATTTCAGTCTGAGTCTGCAAAAATGCCTCTTGCAAATAAAAATCATTGGCAAGGGCTGCATCTCGGCGCAATCTCATTTCAGCAATTTGATTATCAATTCTGGAAAGGCGCTCTAGTTGAAAACCTAACTGCTTTTCTTGTCGCTCCAACTCCTGAGCTTGATATTGAATTGTCTGGTAATAAGCATCTCTTTCCTTCTGAAGCCCAGCTATCTCCTTCTGAAGTTGAATTGTAAGACTTGTCTTGGCTTTAAGAGCAGAATTCGCCTGAAACAAGTCGGCAGTGGCGGTTTGAAGTTCTGCATTAGTCTACTTAGCTAAATCAGCCATCTCCTGTCCTCTCTGCACGACTTCATCAAGATGTACTCAAGTTTCTTCCAACAAATTACCAATTGCCACTCTAGCGTCTTCTTTATCTTGTACTAACTGTTTTAACTGATTGATCTTTTCATCACAAGCATTTAACAAAACATCCTTGGCTTTTAATTCGGCCAATGCTGCATTACGCTGAGCAATTAGTGTATCTTGTTCTGCAAGCCTAGCTTGAAGCTGCTGAAGTTGCATCTGCAAAGTATGGTTTTCTGCTTTAACAACATCTGCTTCCTCCTGTAGTGGGGCAATATCAGCCTCGAGAACATCAACCTTGTGTTGCAACTCCTGTCTGATATTGTAAGTGGCCATCTTCAGTTGCATTGGTAACTGCTGCGAGAATTGGATCAACAATCGACCCATTGATTCAAGTTCATGAAACATTGGAACCGGAAGAGGAAGAGGAGGAAGTGGTTGGGATGAAGAGGCTGATAATAGATGAGGGGAAGGTGGTGGAGAGTAATTAGGAGAAGATGATGAAGTAGCGGGTACTTCAGGAACAATAGGCGCCACAGGTACAATGGGCTCAACCGGGGTCATTGGTGGAGGAGTGGGTATAAGAGTGTTGGGCACCAACACTATTCTGGTGGTCTGCTGCTTTGTCACATCAGGTCTGGCAATCACAACATCAACCCGAGCAATCACTTCATTGAGAATCTCAGCAACAATGGCTTGCACATTAGCGTGATTCTGCTGCTGAGACTCCTCTCGAGAAGAAACTTCTTCAGAGTTGGTGGTAGAAGCACTTTGTGCTTGCGGTTGATTCGGAGAAGAAGGACCAGAAGACTCCACGTGAATTGAAGTGGGGGTGTCGTGGAAGACCTCTTCTTCATGTCCGACGTTGGATCCTTGCACTTGGCTCTCAAACGGACTTATACGACGACGTTTGCGGTGAAGAAGTTGGAAGAGATCTTCATCCTCATCCTCTGCATCCTTGAGCACTTGAACAGAGTCTTCATGGAACAAGATGGGAGCGGTTGGAGGCTGTTGCGCGGCTTGGAGTACCGGAGCGCGGAAGATCACCCTTATTAACATTGTTTAATTACCGTAACACATTCACGGTGAATGCACCAGAAATAAAAAGATGCAAAATTGATAGACTCACGAGAAGCCATGTCAATCATGGAGTAAAAGGGATGTGAAATCCCGTAGGTACATTTTTGCAAATTCAAGATAGCAACTAAAAATTGCAATGCGGTACGTTTCGGATCAGGGCAACACAAAATGGCGTACTCATTAGATGAGTGCCGTGGGAATAGCGTGGTCATGGTAGCTACAGGAAGGAGAGGACCATTTTCCAATCCATCTTGAGGAAGTTGGAAGGCATCGGCAAACGATGCCAGAGCGATAACGACGCGGGACGGTAAACAGGTGATAGGCCAGGATTGCTCTGTAGCAGATGTAGCGGCAATGGCAGAAATGATCTGCGCATAGAAAGGTTGACACTCCATTGAATGCCAAGGCAATTCAGTGAAGTTCAAGAGGCCACGAATACGCAGATACTCACTCACTTCAGGAGTGAGTCCTTCACGGAAGGTAGTGACATTGGCTAGTGCTTCCATGACGCGCACACGAAAACACAAGAACACAGAGAACACAGACCACAAAGAATGCAAAAACACACAGACACAATAGCGATTAATAGTGAAAGGAATAAGATTAAGTAGACACACGGCAATGTGAGGTGATCGAAAACCCTAATCATCGTGCGGTATTGAAATGATAACCTCCATAATTACAGCTTGCATGCATGAGTAGAATCAGTAACACAAGGCCACAATTAATCATATTTAGATATCAAAACAAGGAGAGTTACAGTCTATATTCAACCGAAATACAGAAATAAAAAGAAAATAAGTGACACACGAAAAAACGAGGAACATGTCAGCGGTGATCAGGCGGTTGGTGATATGGGCGTAGCTTTGAACCATTAATTACTTTGGGAAGAGGAACTCCAGTCAAGGTAGTCAACCAAAAAGTAGCTGGTCCCACTAGCTCACTAATCCGGTAAGGACCGAACCATCGTAATTTAAATTTCCCAGCAGAATGATTTGCTTTAGCATTATAAAATAGCACAAGTTGGCCCACCGTAAAAACTGGAGTCTTCAGGAAACGATCATGGGTATGGGCTTTCCACAACTGAACTTCTTGAAGAACCAGCAAACTTTCCCAATGATGTTCATCCAAGGCTCTGAGTTCTTGCAACCAAAATGGCAAAGAGTCTTCGGGCAACAATTTCTGAGTGAGGGCCACACGTAAGCTTGGCACTACAATCTCCATCGGCACGATTGCTTCCAACCCATAAGCAAGCTTGAAGGGAGTCATTTCGGTTGCCACTTTGTATGTAGTCCGGTATGCCCATAAAACTACGGGAAGTAACTGGTCCCAACCTTCTGGAGATTCCACGATCAATTTGCGAAGCATAGTCAACAGAGTCTTATTGGTGCTTTCAGCCAATCCGTTGGCACGGGGATAGTATGGTGAATTGAATTTATGCAGAATTTGAAAAGTGTGCATTAGTACTCGCATTAAATTGTTGACAAAATGTGTTCCTTGATCTGTCACAAGTTCTAGAGGTAATGCATAATGCGGAAATACGTCCGTCATCAGGCATTTTGCCACCGAAACAGCTGTGGCGGACCGTAAAGCCCAAGCTTCTGCCCACCTGGTGGCATAATCTGTACAAGTCAGTATATATCGATTGTTACTAAGAGTTGCTGGTGGTGTTATTGGTCCAATAAAATCAAGACCCCACTTCTGAAAGGGTTCCAAGGTAAGACATGTTGCAGAGGAAAGAAGTGGCACTGTAATGGCTGTCCAGACCGTTGACTAGTGTCACACCGCTGCACAAACTGAGTCACGTCTTTGTACATGGTAGGCCACCGAAGCCCACTTTGCAGAATTTTACGGTGAGTAAGATCTACCGCGAAATGTCCATCTGAGGGTATTGAATGAGACATAACAATAATCGAGTCTGCTTCATGTGGTGGGATACAGCGAAGTAAGACACCAGCATGATCCATGTAGTACAACTGACCTACAATCAACCGGAATCTGCGATTGTAAACTGCAATTTTTCGTCGCAGAGCAGGAGGAGTATGAGGAGGAAGACATCCGTCAGTTAAAAAAGTTAGTAACGTATCGTAGTAGGTAGGCGGCACAACAAGTTCTATAGGTTCGGCACGAGGTGGCTCAGTAGCGTAAATTGCTGGTGTAGTGTCATCAACCCCCACCGGAGCTTCACCGGAATCCAACCGAGATAGAAAATATGCCAAGGCATGTGCGGTGCCGGGTCGATGAATAACTTCATAGTCGAATTCCTGTAAGAATAAAACCCATCGAGCTAAGCGACCACCTAAATGTTGTTGCCGGACCAAATACACAAGTGCGGCATGATCCACGTGGAAGGTGAATTTTCGGCCCAACAATTAATGCCAGAATTTCTTCACAGAGTACACCAACCTGAGACATTCTCTTTCAATCACTGAATAGTTTCTTTCAGCAGGGGCTAATCGGAGACTTGCATAATAGACAGGCCGAAAACACTTGTCAGTTTGCTCAATTAAAACGCTTCCAATGGCTATGTCCGATGCATCTACAAAGACATGGAACGGGCATTCCCAATCAGGGGGTTGCAAAATTGGAGCCTGCATCAATAATCCCTTTAAACGATCAAATGCAATCTGGCATTCTGGAGTCCATTCATACTGCCGTGGAGTACTAGTCATGAGCCGATTAAGTGGTGTTGCTAAATGAGCTAACCACCGTAAATGTCTGCCATGCCACCGGATTTGACCGAGGAAGCGCATAACTTCTTTCGGTGTTGTAGGGACTGGTGCCTGCAACACGGCTGCAACTTTATCCGGATCAACTTGTATCCTTGTGCAGAGATAATATGTCCGAGTAGTTTGCCACAAGAGACCGCAAAAACTAACTTTGTCGGATTCAAGCATAATCGGTATTCGCGACATTTTTCAAAGCAACACCGTAAATGATACAAGTGCGCCGCAATTTTCCCAAATAAGGAAAAGTCATCTAGATATACTTGCATAAAAGTAGTTAGGTAGGGTGAAAATACTTCTTTCATACATCATTGAAACGTGCTCGGAGCATTCCTTAACCCAAACCACATTACCGTACAAGCATAAACACCCGAATTCATGATGAAAGCTGTTTTCGGGATGTCCTATTCTGCCATTCGCACCTGGTTATAACCACTGTAGCTGTCCAGAAAGGAGTACATCTCATGCCCTGCCACTCTGTCTAGCATGTGTCGAGAAAGGGGAGAGGAAATGGATCAGGTACTGTGGCCACATTCAGTTTCCGGTAATCCACACAGATACGTAGCTGTTTATTTTTCTTCGGAACAATCACGATCAGAGATATCCATTCAGCGTGCTCGATTGGTACAATGAATCCCACCTTCAATAACCGATCGAGTTCTACTTTGACTTGTGCTGCATAATTGGGGTTCATTCGATAACTGGATTGTTTAATTGGCTTCGCTTCTGGTTTGAGCACTACCTGATGTTGATAGATCCGCGGATCAAGACCTTTCATATCGCGATAGTCCCAAGCAAAAACATCGGAAAACTCACGTAGGAGTCGGATCAAATTTCTTGAAATGCTTCGGACAATCGTGCCTTAATCTTAACAGGTCGCGGGTTAGCCTCATCACCCAAATAATATGTTACTAACTGATCTTCCGGGACATAAATTTGTCGAGGTTTCACCAGATCGTCAGCTGACTGTAAAAGCTGATGTAGGGTGGCTCCATCCATAGCAACACTATCATCTCCATCCGTCTCTCTAGTCACGAGAACAACCGTACACGCTGTTGGACTCCAATTGTCCACTATGGATTGAAGATCTACCGTACCTAAGGAGATCAGATCTTTATTGTTCTTCAGAAATGCCTCTTCCTCATCGTCAAATAAGCCATCCAACATGTGGACCGGCTTCGCTACATATGGTCTGGCATGAAGCTCGCAGGGATGGATGGTATCCAGTTTAACAACATATTTACGGTGATTATCTTTGAAAGTCAATTCCTGCGCTGACCAATCCTGTACAACTTTGGCTTGTTTCAACCATGGTCGACCGAAAAGTAGATTGTAGTCGAGGCTGGATTCTGGTAGTTCTAAGACTACAAAAGTCATTTTGAACGTGGTACCCTGCAAAGTAATCGGGATATTCCATACTAATCCCACCAGATGGACTCGAGATTGATATGCCATTCTTACAAAAAATTGGACGGGCTCGATTTGGGTCCACCCCAATTTCTTGCAGAGAGCTACAGTTGCTATATTCACACCCGAACCGCCATCAATTAGCACTTGAGTAGTCTTTTGATTTTTATGCCAGACAATGATTAATGGGACTGAATGATCCACCGTAGAATCAGTTTTCGGTTGTATTGTTGCAGTCACCGGAGTACGGGGAGATCGAGGACTGACCTGTTCTTGAAATTGCTGCCTAACTCCTGGCAGCAATGCGAGCAACTGTCCCAAAGGGAGTGTTATTGAAGCCTTAGATAGAATCTCCCATACCTGATTTGTTTGAATCTTACTCCTCACCGCTTCTGATGATGATTCTGCTGTTACTGGGTTAGGATTTTTTTCATTCGCTCTCGCCTTTGGCAGGGGAAAGTGTGTCACTGGAATTGGATCAGGAAACACAGTTTGCTCTTTAGCTGCCCATTGGCTAGCTTTGGTATACATTCAAAAAGCTGTTGCTCACGGATACCAGGTTCGAACACCTCAGTTGCTGGTTGCAACTGCTTACCCGATCTTGTCTGGACCACTACTGCTTGTGATTCCACTGGTGAGATATAGACCATGTTGGTCATCGAGTTTTGACGCTCCTTCTTCCTTTTATCGTATTCTGCTGCATCCTTGCAAAATCTCAAGATGTGGTCAATCTCACCGCAAAAATGACATCGAGGTGGTGGCAGGGAAGGACCATCAGCTGATGTACCCACCTTCCATCAATTTGAATTAAAATTGGTATTCCGCTATCCTCGGTAATTTCTGTATCCTTACGACTGATTGTGTCGCATCTGTGGTGGCACATAATGGGCTGCTGGATGACCAGGTTCCTGTATGATAGCATTTACAACGGCTCGTCCCTGCACTTTAGCATTATACGCATAATTTTCCGTTGAGTGTCCGGTTGTGTTGCAGATGGCACAATACATCTGGTTAAGGGCACATGTAGCACTGGTGTGCCCTGGATTTTTGCACTTGGTGCAATACATCTGTTTAGCCGGATCATCTATAACATTCTTACTGGCCTTCAGCCACTCCAAGTCTTCGGTGAATCCTCCAACTTTATGCTCTAGTTGCAGGGCCATCGCAATAATAGCATCCAGTGTCATAGCCCCCACACAACGGATGATCATGATTTGTCTTAGCTGTGGGGTCAGACCGTTAATGAACCACTGGGTTATAACATCATCCGGTAGATTAGCATGTGCCGGAGGCAGTTGTCTTAAGTGGGTTCTAAACAATGTTGCATATTCCTGAACAGTCTGGTGCGGCTTCTGCCTATTGTTCTGCAAATAGTCAAAGATTTCGATGGGATTCTTCTTCAACCGGAACCTCTGTAAAAACGCATCCCTTACCGCATCATAGTTAACAAAATGATTGATATCATACTCTGTTAACCACCTCGCTGCTTCATTGACTAATGTTGCCTGAAATACGATGGCTTTGTACGTCGGGTCAGATGGGTGGTTTAATACTGCATAACTGATCTCAAACGTGAGCACATGTGCATCAGGATCGTCCCCTGGAAATCCACCGAACTTTGTGTACGTCACCCCTGTTGGAACCAGCCGAAGTGGAATGATTGGATGTGGCTGTTGCTGTTGTTGACCACTCATGGTGCTAATATTGGTACCGTTGCTGTTTCTTGAGTTCTAAGGGGGTGTCTCTTGTCCTTCAGAATCTGTATTATCAGACTGCTCTCCTTCCGGCTCGAAAATAGCGTTCAGTCTCTTACATATCTCCAAATCAAATAGCCTATCCTCCGCTTTGGTATCAAACGTAGACAAGCTTACCCCAAACAGTGGTATACGTAATAAACAGCCACTAGGGAGTATCACGCTATCACCGAAAAACTGTAAATTCCCCGCAACTGGTACCGAACTTTCACCGGAACTTATCGAACTTCCACCAAAACAGGGTATACTTTCACCGGCAACGATCTCTCTAGGTAACACAACTTTATCCTCGAAAAGGTTCAAATTCTGACCAAATGGTATCGCATCAATTGCGCACTGCGTCCTTGTACACTCAAAGTTACTGCATCTTCTTCAGAACATACCGGAATTACACCGGAATCTCATCATTTATCACCGAACTGGTACCGGAATCTCGACTAACTGGCTCCGATTCTTCGGCAACTGGGTTTAAATGGCCTGCACTTCTACCACTTGGGGGTGTCCCTAACAAATTTGGTACTATCCAGGAATGCTGGTCTCTCCGATACTTTGGATAAGACTCGTCGGACCGAGTAACTAGCATATATCACCTCTACACCGCTTACCTTACGTACTGCTCCACCTTACTGATTTCTTACTCAATTGCCATCTTCCCACAGACGGCGCCAGTGTTAAAAGTGCACTTTTCGTTACAGACACTTTTACGTTCTTTTTCGGTTCTTGGGGATGGTAGGGGTCTGATAAATCAGAGGCCCTGTATCTTATTTTCCCATTAACTTATCAAGTAAGCAGTACGTTATTATCTAGTATTGAATTCTCTAGACAGGTTTACTGTTCATACTTTGGTTAGGCTTTTTCACAGTAGGTAACGCCGGAATTAATAATTACCGTCGCACAGACTTGTTATCAATAACATAACATTACTGTGTTAATCACAAATTAATGTAACTTAACAAAGTAAGAGTCACATTACTCAGAATTCAAGAACGCTGCACTATGAAGTGTCCACAGGCCGCAAATCGCCCAGACAGACAATCTGGCGACCCCGTCTCCTCGCTACCGGAGAACCACCGTAATGTCTTTTCATTAATTGATAAAAAGGGTACAACACTTCTCTACGACCTTTCGGTACGTGCGGTATAGAAAAATATAAATTACATAATGCCAATCCGGCGACCTTACACATGGATCATATTTTCTCAAAGCATCAAACTTTCTATTTTCATCCAGTGCAATGCCAACCTCAATAAGGCATTGCTTTCGCAGATTGGGATGTATTCTGCTAGCCTCCTTCATGAGGCAATCCTTGTATTCATGGTGGAAGAACCGAATTCTCTCTATGGAGGACATCTTCTACCTGTAGTCATTATCATTGTTGTGATCCAAAGAAAGAAGCTTCCTCAGTTGTAAGCCCAACATAGATTTTGCACTCTGCATACATAAAGAAGAATGTGGTGGGGTGCTCCTTCACTAGCTGTATGCGGGCCTCTGTAGAGTGTGAACCACCAATAACATAGTATGTGTAATCTTCAAACATGCCCTCATTGAAATCCTCCATAGAGTTGCACGCATTCGGATCCAACATGATGAGGAATGGCACAATAGTTGCGTGAGGATTTATCTTCATTTTCTTCTTAAGATTTTGCACGTGCAAATTATATGGCTCCCTTATCTCAAGGGGCCTCCTCCCTATGAGTGGATCGATGGGTGGCCTATGGATGATATTGATTTGTAAGTGGAACAACTGCCCCTTCTTCACAAGCTTTCTATGAGCTATATCCTCCCTCATCTTGTTTTGTTGAGTACTAAGAAGTCTCGAAGCAAGCTCACCACCAGGTGCAACAATATTATCCTCAGAGCTAGAGCTTGACTTAGAAGACTCCTCATTAGCCGCTCTCTTCTTTTTCTTCAATAGCTTCTTCTGCATGCACTCCTTACCATTTGCCTTTACAGGGGTTGCCATCTTCTATTGTGTTGGCATAATGTTGCCCTAGATCCATGGCATCAAGTCCCTAATCAGGCTCATTGAGTCCCTGCAGATCTTTGCAAGCCTCTCTGGCACACAACACTCCGGGCACAAGAAATCCATCTTTCATATTACATTTTTTAGCCCCTTCGATGTCTCTACCAAGAAAAAGAGGTTGTCCAAATCCTCATCTTCATAGTCCAGTTTGAACACAAGGCCATATTGAAAGGCGTGTGTTGTTGTGATCTTGCCTCTCCCATAGGCACTTGCAAACACAAGAAGGACTGCATTGTTCTCTTCAACATATTGAAGGCACCACTCCAAGTTTGTCATGTCCTGGAGTGGACCAACTTTCCTTAAGACCTCTATCTCCTTCGACCTCTCATTCCTAGTTGCATCGTCCTCAGCTATTTTGGTGCTACTATGTCCACCAAATGACATGCCAACTGGGTTGCTAGCCCTCTCAGAGGATAAAGATGCAAGGCTTTTCTTGGCTTTTGTTTGGTGACCAATGCCTCTATCACGATGGGGATCCATAGAGCTCACTATGACTATGAGATTCTTGACAGGCCTCTCACCTTTTAACTCAGCATCCCTGAAATGGCCTCAAAAGCATTAGCTCTTACATTAATGTGTTATTCAAGCTGAAGGGTCGATGCCAAGCATCGACTTTAGGGTGCAAAGTCGATGCCAGGCATCGAAGACTTTAGGGTGCAAGTGGATGCCAGACATCGACTTAAGCCTTCAAGTCGATGCCAGGCATGGATTTAAGCCTACAAGTTGATGTCAAGCATCGACTTAAGCCTTCAAGTCGATGCTAGGCATCGATTTAAGCCTGCAAGTTGATGAAAAACATCGACTTAAGCCTTCAAGTCGATGCCAAGCATTGGCTTAAGCCTGCAAGTCGATGCCAGGCATCGACTTAAGCCTTCAAGTCGATCGCTGGCATCGATTTAAGCCTGCAAGTTGATACCAGGCATCAACTTAAGCCTTCAAGTCGATGCCAAGCATCCAATTGCACACAAAGTCGATGACTGGCATCGATTTGTAGGCTTAAGTCGATGACATGCATCGAATTGCAGGCTTAAGTCGATGCTAGGCATCGACTTTAGGGTGTAAGTCGATGCCAGGCATCGACTTTTAGGTGCAAGTCGATGCTAGGCATCGACTTAGGGTGCAAGTCGATGCCAAGTCAATGCCTGGAATCAAATTGCACCTAAAAGTCGATGCCTGGCATTGACCTTGATCGATGCATTAATTGACTCGGGAGCAGCACTCAGTTTCATACGAAGGACAATCATCACGCGTCTTCAAACGACCATAACACCAACTAAATCTCACATGATAGGCATTGGGGGCCAAGTCATAGAATGCATTGGAGAAGCTTCAGTATCCCTCCACCTAGGAAATACCACTATGGAACAACAAGTCTTGGTGTGTAAAGACGAGGATCTAATAGAGAACCTGATCCTAGGGCAAGATTGGATTATTAAAATGAAGTGAGCATTCACCTAGCTCAAGGGTACATCTCAGCCAAAATAGGGCACAAAGAAACCTTTAGCCTATTAGAAGAAAGACCCTCTCACATGCATGACATCATCAAGTGTGAGAAAGAAACCCTAGAAGAGGAATTATCAAATGACCCAATCAAAAGTGTACCAGAGGAATGTTCTAAAAAAGAAGTGATTACCAATACCAATGCATCAGTTGTTGAGGTGGATTCATCCCCCATGAACCGTGAATCCAAGAGAACTGATGAAGAAAACGCTCCTAAAGTCACCTACAAGGAGGGAGGATCATCAAAGTGGAAGTCCACTATCCGATTATCACAACCAAGAAGTGCTAATCTACACTAGGTTTGCAAGGATCGAATAAGGGAATCAGAGAAGTCAACACCAATACCGGTCATTCATCTTAGGGAGACAAGGAGAAACAATGATTTCTCTTCATTACAATCACGACCGAAGAAACCTTTGAGAGTACGGCTTCCAAAGTCATTAGTAGAAGCTCAGAGAACACGGCAACACATATGGATTCTGAAGAAGGTTAGATAGATTGCAAATCAAGAGATAGACAAGTGAGAAGAAATATTACATCGACAAAGCAGAACCATAAAGCCAAACAAGACTAACCAAAGGTATCAGAGGGGCAAGATCCCAACCAATCAGACTTCAAAAACGAAAGAGGAAACACCTAGAGCACGACGAAATGAAGAAAAGATGAAGCCTCACACAACAACTACACAATGTATATGGAGACCCAAGAGGCATCCAGGACAAGAACAACAGATTCAACAGGATTCCGATTGCACTCATGATGAGATGAATGCACCTAAATTATGCATGCCAAGGCCACAATACAGGGCCATGCATTCAGCACATGATGTGTTTAACAAAACCAGTGGTGCACATTTCCCACTTGTGAATAGATCATAGATTCTACCTCCATACAATGGGACTTACTATGTAAATAAATAAATGCTTTGACTACACTAACTCTTGTTTTCTTTCAGGAATAAAAATGAAAAGATATGTGGTAAGAGATCTTACTTACTTAAGTAAGGGGAATCGGAGTGACGCAATGAATGACATGTCACAAGACACACATCACTAACAGCATGCCTTCTATAAAAAGCTGATGTTCTCCTTATTACAAGTGCATATGGCTTCTGAGGACTCTAAAGCGACTATTCAAGAGGAGATGCTATAATTCCCCTTGCAAAGCATGACTAAGGCAAAAGGTCACTAGTTTCGAGAAGATCAACCTGTTGGGAACTACTTGTTCTTGGTAACAATTAACATTATGGACACTGACCATCAGTTTCCAATCATGTCCCAGGATTTCAAAGTAGTGCATGAACTCCCATCAACTGTGGACATTATGAAGAAATCTGGCATCCACAAGTATTTTGAGCTCCCGATCTACAAACCAAATTTCCAACGTTGCACACAAGTAATGAACACCTTACAACTTGCTTTGCATGATCCCTAGGCAAGTGGGTCATCATACAATTTACCCACGACCTAATTAAAGAAGCTTTCGGATGGGAAAGGATGGGAATACGATTTTGAAAGAGGAAAGCCTGGGAGCTAAGACCAAAACGTTCACCGATATCAAATTGTATTGACATAGAGGAGGAAGTTAGGCTCATTCACCAGCATTTTTGCTTTCCAAACATGCACAGAGATACTGCTCCACAGAAGATCATTGTGCAAATGCTGTCCCATGCCATCAAACAAATATGGAATCAAGTTAACATGACTCCATACATTCAAGAACGACTTTTCGAGGCAAAGAAATAGTGGATTCATAAGAAGTTCTTGAATGGAAGCATTGCCTTAACAATACTGATCTATCATGCTTTGGACATTAGAGAACACTTAAAAGAGATGCCATCATCTGAAGCTATGTCTAAATATGCAAAGATTGCCACAGTTCCAAGGAAGAAGAAAGGATTCAAGATCGTAGAGGAAGTTGAGACAAGCTCCAAACCAAGAATGAAAGGTACCAAATGATTACGAGAAATGATGCAGGTAGAAGCAAAAGCTCTAGCTACAAAGAAGGCACATGTACTTCCTAGGACCAGGCTTGAAGAAAATCCACCCATAACGGAGGAAGAATTAACGAAAGCAATGGAAGCTACTCACGAGTATATGGAAGGACAAGTAAACCTATCGGTGCAAGGGCATCACTACCAACAAGCCCATCAAGACTCTGAACAAAGAAAAAGGTTAACCAAGGTTCATAGATGATGGTCAATGGGAGGAACTGAAGCAAGTACAAGATGACTTTGGCCTGGAAGGCACAAAGATCGATCAAGTGCCTGATAACACAAGCAAGAGCACGACAAGGCAAGAGGCATCTCAAGAAGGAGTTCATATTATCAAATTGAATGAAGCATCTAACATCCAAATAAAAGAGACTCTTCTAGCAGGAGAAGGCCGAATAAAGAATCCCAAGGAAGAAAAGGTAGAAGACACAGGGAAAGAGTCAGAACCCTTCACACCAATAAGGGTAGTGGCAGAACCCTCTCCGATGGATGTCACATTTCAAGGGAGTGCTACCAAATCGACCAATAATGAAGAGGAAAAAAGAGACCAAGAAGTACAGCTCCAAATAAGGAAACCGCACAATGAGACAATACATGTAGAGCAGGGAAGAGACGTACGAACTAGGGAAGCACCAAACATTCCCAAAACTTGGTTGAATGTGGATGTAGCTCAGCTCAAGCTAGTAGTACAACAAATGATACAAACTTCTATGGATACTCAACAGCTAATGCTTGAAGCTGATGCTGATTACGACAAGGCAATGTGGGAGAAGAATCAATTCCAAGAAATAGGTGAGAATTTATCTGCCAAATTAATTCAAGCACAAAGAACAGTGAGTCGTAACAAACGAGAACTATGTCATAAAAAGAGAACACACTCTTCAAAAATCAAGCACATTGCAACTTATGTTTGAGATTCCTTTATACCAGTATACATATATTTCAAAAATGAAGTGAAAACATGTGATTTTTTGATATTTTTTGTCATTTTTCATTAAAAAAGAGCTCAAAATGTAGTCAAAATTTCACTGGATAAGACATTGACATGTCCAAAATCTATATGATAAGACATTGACATGTCCAAAATGTATATGATAAGACATTGACATGTCTAAAATCTATATAAAGAATATAAAACTGAATAATTCTTATACAAAAATCAACATTTAAGACATATTTTCAATGGGTGGATATCCGATTGTTATTCAAAATTGCTATAAAACATGGTTTTGTTAAGCAAACTACTTTACAGCATTTACATAAGCACTAAAAATGTTACAGAGTTTGCAATGCAACTCACAACTATGTCGATCTATGTCTACACCCTCATCATCTGATGCACTTGATTCAGTCTCATACTGTTGAGAGCTCTCTTCTTCTTCTTCTATATCCACAAGAGCTCTATCTTCATCCACGTACATGCCAAATTTTGGAGGATCATGCACAAATCCTCTTGTTTGCCTATGATTTGTTGTACCACGTACATCTGGAAGCTTTTGCTTTATCATATTGATGGTTGCTTTCCTCAACTGACCTGTTTTTGTCAAGGAAAAATCATAAACAAGAATATCTACATCATCCATTCTAAGAGTGGATGTGCTTTGAATATTCTTTTTCTTTTTTGAGCCTGTTGGTTTAGTATCACACACCATTTCTAAGTTATATTTACCTGTGAATGCATTACTACTTTTAGTGTAATATCAATGCACCATCAAAGCCAATATTCTTCTCTGATCAATATCTTTAGTGACCTCTAAAACCTTTGCAATCCAAAATGGTCTAGTGGCCTCATCACCATCAACAAGTACTGCAATAAGTGTTCCAACATTTGTGTCTATTAAATTTCCTTGCCATCTTGCTTTTGCCTGTTTTGTTATCCTTGGGCATACATAAACATTTCTTTCTAGTGGATGTATAAAACTTTGAAGTGCATCTGCGTTACATGCTTGGCCACATTCACTGATCTTTGTGTACAAAAATCCCATGTGAATGGAACATCAACTGGCCAATGACCTGCAATCATATACTTTATAATCTCTTCTTGATGATTGAAAAAGGCATCCTACCAAGATACATCTTGATCTCCAGCATATTTTTTTGCACGCTCAATATGTCTCTTCTTTTCAACGAGTGCATGCATCCAGCTTTTACTTTGATCAACCACATTTCCACATCTTTCTATATTGTTTTTATCTTCATATGGTGATTGTTCTGCACCATACACAGACAAATTAGGCACCTACAACAAGAGAGAAGATGAATACTACTTTGCAAATAAAAGGGTTATGTCATCAACCCTCCTCATCAAGAATACATGGTTGAAACTAATATTGTGCAATGGAGCCAAAACCTTAGCACTGTTATCAAGGCCCATTGAACAAAAGTGCTTAAAGTTATAAATCTAGTGTGAGGTGTTGGACTTTCGGTTTTGGAGTATATGCTTCTGAAATCAGCTCAGATAAAATCCAAAGAGTAAAAGCATTGTTATGTGCCAACTTCTTAGAGAACGTACTGAACATTTGGTCAATGTGATCATGAGTGTGCCCAACTAGAAGGAAATTTACCTTAACCTTCTGAAATACCTATTTATCAACAAGCGTGCACAAATATCCAAAGATTGTAGAATTTTTATTCTCTCTTGCAGTATTATCAAGTTGAAAATATAGAGTTGGTGGCAAAAGACCCTTCCATGATTGCAAAACCCGATGAATGACAATAAGTGTAAGATTTGGATCATTATGCACATTCCAATATGTGAAGAAAACCTTGGACATTACAGCCCCATTGTATACCAAAGCACGAACCAAATGTATTTGCACAAGGACTTCATCTCCAATGTCCTTAGGGATGCGATAAAAATGTGGCAAACAATTTTTTTTTTATCCATACCATCGATCAACAAACACATATAACGCTCCAGATTTCGGAGTGCTTTACTTTGATGATGAATTTCTTTCTTTCTCTCTAAAGCTTGGCTGTCCGAATGGTTGTTTAGAAGGTTTTTTAAATTATCTTTTTCTTGTGGTGTTGTAGCCCCCTTTGCCATGTTTTCGAAGTGGTGCAAACTGAACATTCACCCATTCTAACTTTACGAGGAATAGACACATTGTTAAACTCTTTCTTCCATAATCGAGTAAAGTGACGATACAACACATACTTCTCATTCTTATTTTCCATGTCTTCTCTATATATTTGAAATACCTCTCGACGAGTAAAGTTATCTGACAAGTGCAACCTTTCAGTTGTATGCATAACCTCACAATGCAACCTAAAATAGTTCATCATCCAATTCATTGCATGATGTCCAACAGATCCTTTGGTCCCAACATGGAACGTATCCAAAATGAGATCCCCATTCATAAGCCCCTGTTGAACCCTATGTATTCTAAAATTTCCCACACCCATTGCAATTTTAAATGCAGCCCTACAACATCACATCCCTTGAGTAAAGAAATATTCAAAAGCAACACGTGTTACTGACATGTTATCCTCAATCATTTGCATGTGAGAAACAAGGTATATATCCTACCTTTCACAGTATCTAAATGGAGGAATTTCTCTCTTAGGTGCTTTAGTTTCTTCATTCCTAAATTGTACAAACATTTCAAACCACAACAATGCTTCACAATATCCAATGCAATCTATCTATCTGAAGTAAGAAATTTAAATTTTTTTTGACTTACTTCACGATGCCTTCTTTTAAAATGTAGATTGAGCGTGCTTTGCCTTTCCTTTGCTCCACATGCACTTGAGTCAAAAGGGAGATCAATGCCTAAAACAAGTGGGAGATCAAGAGCTGCATTTGGTTGAGCAGCATTGCACTGCAAATTGGATAACTTAAATGAGTCAACAGAAAACATAGAATAATGATCACCACATTCTAAACCATGGAGATCAGCACTTATGAGGAAAGGGTCAACTGAGAACAATGATTTCAAAATTGTATCAATATGAGTAGAGGAAGCTGATGCCCAAGCATCCACTGAAAAGATTGAGCAAATCTTCACTTACTTCAAAGAAGACTGAAGATGAATTACCTTTTTAAATGAGTAGAAGTCCGAGATCAAGTGAAAATGTCACATCAATTAGATATGAAATCAAAAAATCTTTAAAGTACATTAAAGTGCATTAAACATCAAATTACATTAAAGTACTTAAAGCCTTACATTAAAGTACTTAATTACTCAAATTTACATGATTGATCTTTTCAAACTAAAAAGGGAACCAAAGATTTCTCCATTCTTCTTGTCTATAATGTTTGTCTATACTCTCTACCATTTTAATCTAAAGTGGAAAGGGTACATCTAACCTTGTGTGAGTGGAAACTCTATTGCTTTCAGATGCCTTCATCTCCATCTCATTGTTATATTGTAATGCCAACGATAAGTTATCTGATTTCAAACTATTTTGTGAATGAACTATCAATTGATCTGTGAAACTCATGGCCATATGCTCTGACCAAAATCTCTGTGATTTACTCTGACCATTACCTGTTAAGTTTTGAATAATTGGAGTTGTGCAATAACAGAATCTTCACACATAATATTGCATCATTCTTTTGACCATGCATACTTTGTCTTTATCACATACGAACTCATAGATGCATAAATTCAAAGTGATATTCATTCATACCTTCTCCATTTGACAAAGAATACTCAAATGCTATATTGTGAAGATCTTCATTGAAGTCCACGAATAAAAGTCTGATGGAGCTATCAAAGTCTGAACTATTGGGAAAATATGATGCATTCTATCTGATTTTGTCCAAGTAAATAGATAGAAAAAAACTTTAAGTTAATGAATGCACTATAATGCATTGAATCAATCGATGATGTTTTTATTTTTGTCCTCATACTAAATGGGTATTTTATGTTCGATTCATGCCTGTGACAATCAACCCAATCATTATTAGATTTGACTTTTGAATCTACATTCTTGGAACTTATTGGAATTTCACTTTACATTGATGTACATCAAAAGTCAATATGTTAATTCGAACTTTTATTGGAAATCGTCAATGTCTTTGAGTTTGGCATGAAATGAAGTAGGAAATGCAACTATTCTGGAAATAAATTGCAATTTGCCCCATGGATCTCATGTCGTGGGTTAGGAAATGAGAGTTGATCTACCAAATCTTGAAAAAAAGAATTCAGCAAGCAGAAAAGATGGAGGAGGACTATTTCCACTCACACAAGGACAGATGTACCCTTTCCACTTTAGATTAAAATGATGAAGTGATGGATCCTGGTTAGATCAGTTGACATATCTATTTTGAAACTAGATACATTCAGTTAGATCTAGTTAGTCTCTAGTTCAAGTTGACTGATCTAGTTAGAAACTGGATACATTCAGTTAGATCTAGTTAGTCTCTGGTTCAAGTGACCCAAGTGTCTATAATTGCAGAGGAGGAGATCATTCTCATTTCGAAAATCCACGAGCGAGAGGGAGCAAATGAGCACAGACAATAAAGGCACACAGAGCTTAGCAAACCAGCAAGGAAATCTGATGGAGAAGAAGAATGTTGGCAAGAGTACCCAAAGGTAGAGAAAATCACACCATCAAAAAAGATTCCTAAAAGATTCCTTTTTATGTTTTAGGAAATATAATGTCTTCTAGGGATCTTATTTTTTTGTGCTCATGAAGTCGAGGGTCTAATTCAATGCCAGGCATCCATTTGGAGGTGCAAGTGGATGCCAGGCATCGACTTTAGGTTGCAAGTCAATGCCAAGCATCGACTTTAAGGTGCAAGTCGATGCCAGGCATCGACTTTAGGTTGCAAGTCGATGCCAAGCATCGACTTGCATCCCTAAAGTCAATGTTGGCATCGACTTTTACCTAAAAGTTGATGCCTGGCATCGACTTGCACCTAAAAGTCGATGTGTGGCATCGACTTACACCCTCAAGTTGATGCCTAGCATCGACTTTCACCCCAAAGTCGATGCCAGGCATCGACCTAGAATGTCGATCCCAGGCATCGAATATGGCCTAGAAATCGATGCCAGGCATTGTGGTATTCTATAGTTCCAATCCCTAGATTTAAATACGGTTGGGATATGCTGATGTTGTTTGTGTTGGCCTAGTGAACTTGATAGTTGGCCATGGGAATAGGCTCTTCTCCTTGTAGATATCGTTCATCCCGTTGCCTTATCCACTCTTTCCATTTCTTGATACGCTCTAGGGCTTCTTGCCTTGCCATGGGAAAAGGCTCTTCTCCTTGTAGATATCGTTCATCCCGTTGCCTTGCCTCCTCACTTCCTCTTTTTTTCTATTTTGTGCGCCTACAAGTCCTGCAACATTTGATCCGTCAAAGGCTCCATGTAATGTTTTACTCGACAACCACTTATGTAATTACGAAGAACATCTCCATCCAGAGTAGCTAGGTTAATAGATCCACTCGTTGAAATTCTATTGATTATTAGAGGTCCATATCCATGTTTCTGTAGCTTCTTGGTGTGTTGTTTCAAAGTATATATGAGAACTAAATCTCCTTCTTTTAGTCCTTTATCTTTGATGTGCGCATCATAATAAACTCTCTGTCTTCCCTTCGCCGCATAAATTCCCGCAAGAGCTTGTATTCTAGTGTCATGTAGCTTCTCAATTTGGTCTAGTTGCTTGGACAATTCATGCCCTGTCCAATCATGCTGTTGGGCTACTCTCAAGGTAGGCACTAAAAAATCGATTGGCAAGATTGCATTTTGTCCATACACCAGGTTAAATGGTGTAGTTCCAATGGTTGTCTTGTAAGCCACACAGAAGGCCCAAATTGCATGATGCAATTGTTTGTCCCAATCTGACCTTCCACTATTGACTATCTTTGTCAATACAGTGCACAACACCTTATTGGAACTTTCTGCTTGATCGTTGGCTTGAGGGCGATATGGGGCTGCTTTTTTATGAATCACTAAGAACTCATTCATCAAGGATTCTATTACTTCATTGATGAAATGCGTTCCTCGATCACTCACTATTTCTATAGGTAATCCAAAGCGAGTGAAGATATGCTCAAAAAGAAACTTAGCGGTGGTCTGAGCATCATTTTTTCTAGTTGCTTTTGCCTCTACCCATTTAGTCAGGTAATCAGTTGCTACTATTATGTATTTAGCATGTGATCCTCTGGCTGGTTGATTAATGGGCCCTATGAAATCAATACCCCATTTGGAAAATGCTCTCGTGCAAACCATGGGTCTTAATGGCATATCATGTCATCTAATCAGATATTTAGCTCTTTGGCATGTCTTGTATCTTCGTACATAGGTGTCTGCATCCATATGTAGAGTTGGACACCACAAGCCTGCAAAGAGGATCGTTTTTACAGTTCTTTCGGCTGAGAAATATCCTCTTTTACACCTGCATGTGCCATTTCTAATATGCGTAAGTGCTCTCCTTCATGCACACATAGTTGTAGTTGATTATCCTTCCCTCTTTTGAATAATTGTCTCCCCATGACAATGTAGTCCTTACTCATTTCTTCCAGGGCTCGTTTCCTCGCTAAACTGATTCCTTCCTCATGCTCTCGTGTCTTTAAGAACTTCACTAATGTCTTACTCCAGTTGGGTGCTATTGTAGAAAAAGGTAAAGATGTATGATCTTCTGGAGTGGTCTCTTGACATTCTGTGCAACTACTGACATATTCGTGAACATCCTTAGGCATATCAGGCCAATAGACTCCTAATCATTTCAATTCTCTTAGAGTTCCATGAGTCCCCTTGTGCCTTCTCCATTTGTTTATTGTGCGCTTGTTCAATCAAGTTCTTTTGTTCCTCTTCTTCCACACATCTAGACAACACACTGTTGGATTCTTTGTGATACACACTTCCTGCTACAATGTGTAAGTTGCATGCTTGTAGAATTTCCTTTCGAATCTCCTTGTTAATTGAGTGTTGTGGTCCATGAGTGAGTATTGGAATCAGCTTTTCTACCCACTTAGGACATACTTCCAAATTAAACAGGTAAGTGTCTGGCAAATCATCGCATACTTCAATAGGTGGTTCTCCATGTGTTAACCTAGAGAGATGATCGGCTCTCATGTGGGTATTTTCTTTTTTTACAATTAAATCGAACTCCATTAATAATAAAAACCATCTCACAAATCTTCTTATGTTATAAGGCTTATTGACTAGGTACAATAAGGCTTGGTGATCTATGAAGAACTTGAACTTATTGGCTAAGAGGTAGTTTTTGAATTTCTTTACAGCATACGCCATTCCTAAACCTTCTCGCTTCGTAGTTGTATAGTTTCTTTCGGCTTGATTCAGTTGTCTTCTTGCATAGGCAATAGGGTGGTCCAATTTTCCCTCATCGGCTGGTTGAGCTAAAATGCATCCTATTGCATAATTAGAAGCATCCACATGAATATGAAAGGGCTTGTTCCAATTGGGTGTTTTCAAAATAAGTACCATGCTAAGTTGCTTTTTTAGCTCATTAAATGCTTTCTCGCATTCGTCCGCCTAGGTGAATTGAGTCAATAGTCCATACGATGGCCTGGCAATTATAGCATACATGTGGATAAATCGGCAATAGTATCCACAATGTCCCATAAATGCTTGCACTTCCTTTGCATTTTTTTGGTCTTGGAAGTTCCATAATTACTTTGATCTTGTCTTCATCCATAGATAATCCATTCCTAGATACGATATGTCCTAGGATTTTTCCTTGTCTTACCATAAATACACACTTCTCAGGATTTAGACATACTCTATATTAGCGACATTTTTCAAATATTTTTTGCAATTCCTAAATATGTTCTTGCCTCCGATTTGAGTATGTACATAGGTCGTCTATGTACACTTCCATACTCTTCCTTAGGAATTCTTTGAAAATGTGACACATCAACCTTTGGAAAGTGGCAGGGGCATTAGTGAGTCCAAAAGGCATCACTCTAAAAGCGTAGACTCCCCATTCTGTCGCGAATGCGGTCTTATGTTGTTCCTCAATAGCGATAGCAACTTGGTTGTATCCAGAGAATCCATCCAAGAAACTCACTTCTTTGCCTGCAACTCTTTCCAATAGGTGATCAGTGATAGGTAGTGGGTAGCTATCACGGATCGTGGTTGCATTGACTTTCTTTAGATTAATGCACACTCTTAGTTTTCCATTTTTTTTGGGTACAACTACTAAGGGTGACACCCATTCGGTATGTTCTATCTCATAAATGAATCCAGCAGCTAATAGTTTGTCTATCTCTTCTTTAATTTTTTTTGGTCCTTGGTTTTGAGACAATCATTGTATAGATGCTCAAATATCCTTGTCTCCGGGAGGACTCGGATAGTCTTCTCTAGAGTGGACTGAGCTACCTCTATGATTTTTCTACATATAGCAAGTCTCTCCTTTTCTAACCCCCCTTGTGGGTAAGATTTCTCATGCTGCTCTACGTTTGGTCCATTCACAATTCTAGCTTGGTAAGCTTTCAACCACATGTCTAAATCGTCGAGTCTTGGGTCTTCTAGAATTGATTCTGGCTTGTTTGGCTCTGGTGTCTGCAGTGTAATGGGAATTTCTTCCTGAATTTTGGGTTCTTTAGGTTTCTTATTGCCTCTTCTGTCCTTCTTGTGTGCCATATTTTTATTTTTCATCCATTTTTCCTTGAGTTTTTCCCTTCTATCCTTCCACTTTTGGCTTTTTGTTGTTTGGATATTTTCACGTGGGTCTTCCGAGTCTTCCACTACTTGTACTATGGGTTCTAGGGTTTTACTCTTTTCTTGCTCCGAGTCTACTCGTTTCCTTTCTTGTCCTCTTGCTTCTGCTCGTGTGATGGCTTTCAATGGTACTATGTATTCCTTGTCACTTCCTGACAATTCAATTACTTCTATCACATTAATAGGTGCAGTGTCATGACTCTTACTGGGATTCTTTGGGCAATCTCTAAAGAGGTGTTCCTTCCCACAATCATTACAATACCCTTCCCAATTCCTAGGGGGTGGTGGGTTGTAAGGCCGAGTGCATTCTCTTATAACGTGATCTCCCCCGCATCTATAGCACGGTCCTTTTGGCATGTGTGGTCTGATGGGTGGTCTCATGGGTGCTGGTGCCTTGGGTGCGGTGTACATTAGTGTTGCCAGCTCTACTCCATAGGAATTGTCATATCCCTCATACCCATAGTATTGCGGGTCATAAGCTTGCTCGTACTCCATCATACTAGAGTCATAGGGATAGTAATCTCCTTGGGTTTGCTCATATCCTAAGTTCCTTGATTCTGTGCTGGCTAATGGTGATGCTGACACTAGGGCTCTCTCCAAGTTTTCCTCTAGTTGAGCATATTTGATTGGTACTACATTTTGGGGAAATAGTGGTTGCTAGCCTAACACTGGCTGAGGTTGTGCATATTGCCCTTGCTCATATGGCCTAGGTGCTCCTTGTGGTCCTAGATAGGCCTTGTATCTTGGGATCTCCCTTCTTGGCTCTCTAGGTGGGTATCCATATGGTCTATATTGAGGTTGATTTGAGGGTCGTGTCTGCCTATTGAATGGACAATCCTCAGTGGTATGATTAGTCTATTTTTGTTCTATGTGGCAATAAAGAGGGGTTCCTTGATTTGGCTGCCTATTGTAAGGGTAAGCTTGAGGCAACCCCGTTCCTCCTCTTATACACATGTGAGTAGGATGCTCTCCTCCGCATAAGCCGCATCTTCGCAACATGGGTATTCTCATTGGTGGGTGATGGTAGTTCCGTTGTCCATGAACTCCTAACTTCTTGGCTACCAATTCTGCTAACTCCTCCACATTACTGTAGTTAGATGTCACTGTACTTCTAGTGTCTTCTGATTTAGGAGGGCTTGGTGTACTATTGAGGTCATCAGCTAGGTTGCCTTCTAGAGTAATACAATCTTGAAGACACTCGCTCAATGTCTGCAGCCTCTTCACATAAACTAAAGTTCTCAATGTCCCGTTTGTCAGCCCGTCTAAGAATAATGATATCATTTTTTGCTGCGTGGGTCTTTCTGTTACTGGACATCTATCGACATATTGATTGAACCTTCGGGCAGTTGTTTTCACAATTTCGTTTGGGTTTTGTTTGAAGGTATGGATCAAAGATGAAGAGTTGTGTTTAATTCCTCTCTTAGTGAATTCCCATATGAATTCTTGAAAGAATTGCTCAATATCTCCAAATTGATTGGGATTCAATGACTGAAACCAAGCCAAAGCCGTTCCTGTGAGAGTGAGTCCGAAGGACTCATACTGCACAAAGAAATCATCCACTTGCTCACACACATATGCACACATAGACACATAGACACATAATGCATATGCATATGCATACATACATACTTACATGCATACACACACATACACACACATATGCATACATATGAATACATAATGCACATGCATGCATACACATACACACATAGAAACATACACACACATAGACACATACACACACATAAACACATACACACTCATACTCAAATACACACTTACACACACACATCCAAACACATTTACACACACACATACACATACATACATACATACATACATACATACATACATACATACATACATACATACATACATACATATATATATATATATATATATATATATATATATATATATATATATATATATATATATATATATATATATATATATATACATAGGTATATACACACATACACACACACATACACACATAGACACACACACACACACACATACACACACATACACACACATATACACACACACATAGACACACACACTTACACACACACACACACATTTACACACACATGCACATGCATACAAACACATATATATATAGATACACACATATATACACACATAGACACACACATAAACACATAGACACACACACACATAGACACACACACACACATACACACACACATATAGACACATACACACAAATATATGCATACACACACACATGTAGAGAGACATACACACACACATACACATACATGCATACATAATGCATATGCATACATAATGCATATGCATATGCATACATAATGCATATGCATACATAATGCATATGCATATGCATACATACATACTTACATGCATACACACACATGCATACATATGCATCCATAATGCACATGCATATGCATACATACATGCTTAAATTCATACACACACATACACACATATATATGCATACACACACACACACACGTAAATAGACATACACACACATACACATACATGCATACATATGCATATATAATTCATATGCATATGCATACATACATACTTACATGCATACACACATACACACAGATGCATACATATGCATACATAAGGCACATGCATATGCATACATACATGCTTACATGCATACACACGCATACACACACATACACACATACACATACACACATAGACACACACACACATACACACACATATATGCATACACACACATACACATACATGCATACATACATACTTACATGCATACACACACATACACACACATATGCATACCTATGCATACATAATGCACATGCATATGCATAGATACATGCATACACATACACACACATAGACAAATATACACATGTAGATACATACACACACATGGACATATAAGTATATATATATATATATATATATATATATATATATATATATATATATATATATATATATATATATATATATATATATATATATATATATATATATATATATATATATATGTATATATATATTGATTTCTAACCCATTTTGTTTTATATGTACAGGTATTATGGATCCTAATAGAGAGAGAAAGGCGAAGCTTACTCTCATAAAAAGTAGAAACATCATTTTGCCTTTACTTCCGAAATTTTGAAGTTCCTGTTCCTACTTGCTAAGGAATGCTTGCATGCATTCAATATTATATGATACAAAAGTAGAAACATCATTTTTTTTCTTGAAATGTAAATAAAAATGGAGCTCCCTTACCTAATAATACCTCATCTATTATTTTTGAAGAAGACTCGTTGGTCCATGCACGTGGAGCTTCTTCATGAACTCTTTCAAGATACTCACTAACATAATACATGCACTCTTCAAGCATCCAACCCTTTGCCATGGATCCTTCTGGTTTCGCTCTTTGTCACACATAACCTTTTAATATTCCCATAACTCGCTCGACCCAACCCAAAACATCCATCATGAAGGAGAGTGTTAATCTCCAAAAGAACAACCTACTCTTGTGATTAGAGCACCTCTACACCAAGAGTAAGTCAAAACCTTCACTAAGTTAGAGGTCCAATCTCCAAATTATCAAAATTGCGAAAATCTGTGAAAAAGATAAAACACAGAAAAGTCTGCTGCACTATTTCTCCACATTGACCTATCAAACATGTAAAGTTTTTTATGAAACTTTGTATGAATCATCTCCTAGAGATTGCGCATCTCCTCCAAGTTGAATTACTTCAAAAGCCTTAGTATAACTTGAGAAATTAACTTCACAAGTTACCTATGTCCAAATCTGTACTTCTGAGAAGTCGATTTGACACCCCTAACTTCTTAACTTTGGTTCTCACAATGTCGAACCCGTTTTACAAAATGCTTCTAGCCATAAGTAGCTTATCTTTCAACTTAAAGATTAAGCCCTCACTCATGCAAAACTTTAAACTGTGCTGGGAGAAATGATCAAAACAATAACTTTGAAATCTGCGCCTGTTTTAGGAACTTGTGAACACACTTCACATATGAATGTTCCTGCACTTAATTCTCTAAGCCTGATTGCAATTGGAAGCTAAAACTTTGTACAGAGGTCAAGCACCTTCCAACTTAGACTTGTACAAAAGCATTTCACGATTGATCTACTGTAGAAGGAGAACACGCAGAAACATCGGGCGCAAGATTTTCAATTACTCAGAAAAATTTACAACTGAGTGATGAGAGCTAATTCAACTAACTTTTTCTCTATCTCATGACTTCTAACTTCCTCAATCTTGGCTTCTAACTATTGTCACATATGCTCTCATACATGCCCCGACTTTTCTCAAAGTATTTATAGATAATTTGTACAAGATTCTTACTCAAACAAAGATCTAAGTCACCTATGACTATACTAATGTACATATGTGTACACTTCTCTTATCCTCTGAATATGTCTTTCTTCCAAGCTTCAATAGTTGATCCTTCCTTCACTCTTTAACCTTCCAAACCTTCAATTGGTGATTGGTCTGCACCAACAGCTCCCCCTCAATCATCAATTGAGGTCTTCACTATCTTCTTTATACCTGCCATGTCTTTGAACCTTTGTAACTTTGGTCCATCCAAGCCTTTTGTAAGCATATCAGCTATCTGATCTTTTGTTGAAGTATGGATTACTTCAATCTCTTTATCCATCACCTTCTCTCTTAGAAAGTGATACTGAATCTCAATGTGTTTGGTCCTGGCATGAAAAACAGGATTAGCAGCTAAATACAATGAACTCATGTTATCTCCATATATAATTGGTACCCCATGCATAATGTCAAGACTCTTCATCAAGGTCTTGAGCCAAATCACTTCCTTTGCAGCTTCAACCATGCCTTTATACTCAGCTTCTGTAGAAGACAAAGCAACTGTATGTTGCTTCTTAGAACACCATGAGATTAACTTATCTCCCACATAACACATGTATCCATAGGTTGATCTTCTATCATCTGGATTACCTGCCCAATCTGCATCACTATAAACTTTGATATTTGTATCTGAGGTAAACCCATAATACAAACCTTCATTGAGTGTACCCTTAATGTACCTCAACACCCTTTGTCCTGCAATCCAATGTTCTTTCCTTGGGCAATGCATAAATTGAGACAAAACCCCTACTGCATATGATAAATCACGTCTAGTTAGAGTAGCATAGATAAGGCTACCAACCAAACTCTGATATTGTCTCATGTCCTTGAATTCTTCACCTCCATACTTACTCAATTTGTGATTCACCTCCATTGGTGTAGGTGCTACCCTGCAATCATCCATTTTAAACTTGATTAACAAGTTCTTCAAATACCTTTCTTGGGTCACAAATACTCCATGTTGAGTATATGTAATCTCCATGCCCAAGAAATATGATAAGTCTCCCAAGTCACTTATCTTGAACTCCTTTTCCATTTGCCTCTTAAGCTTTTGTATTCCTTCTTCATCTGTACCTGTAAGAATTATATCATCAACATATATGCACATGTATATGAAACCATTTTCACTTGCCTTGACAAGCAAGCTACTATCTGCTTTAGACACCTGAAAACCAAGTTCTTTTAGGAACTTCACAAGTCTATAGTTCCATGCCCTTGGGGCCTGCTTCAAACCATACAAAGCTCTCTTGAGCTTGCACACATGATCTGGATACCTTTTATCTCTGAACCCTTGAGGTTGCTCCATGAATACATCATCTGAAATGTAACCATTCAAAAAAGCATTTTTCACATCAAGTTGACATAGCTTCCAACCTTTACATGCAGCAATAGCAATAAGTGTCCTTATGGTTGTCATCTTTGCCACAGGACTATAGGTCTCATCATAATCAATACCATATGTTTGAGCAAAGCCTTTGACAACAAGTCTAGCTTTGTATCTAGACACACTTCCATCTGCAAACCTTTTTGTCTTGTAGACCCACTTGCATCCAATAATCTTCTGACTATTTGGTTTAGGAACCAAATCCCAAGTTTGATTCTCCAATAGTGCATCATATTCCTCCTGCATAGCATTCTCCCATTTTTCCTTACCTTTTGCCTCTTCATATGTAGAAGGGTCTTCATCTGTATTCACCATATAAGCATAATCTTTTGTGGCTAGAAATGAAGTATCATAACTATACCTTGTAGGTTGCCACCTATTTCTTGTTGACCTTCTGAGTTCTCCACTCCTTGAGGTTTCTGGCTCTTCACATTCAGGATCAAATCTTGGTGTCTCTTCCACTTCAACCTGCACTTCATTATTCTCTTGCTCATCAAATATTTGAACTTTTGATTTACCTTTTCTTTGACTCACTTCTTCTTCATCACCTGTATTGATATTGATTGTACCTGCATACCAAGTGCTTTGTTCATCAAATGTAACATCTTTAGAAACCATAAATTGCTTTGTTGATGGACTCCACAATCTATAGCCCATCTGCTTATCATCATAGCCAATGAAAACATACTTTTCAGCTTTAGGCTCCAACTTGTGCCTTAATTGTGATGGCACATATGCATATGCCACACACCCAAAAACTCTGCAATGATCCAAGGTAGGTCTCTTACCCCACCAAGCCTCATATGGTGTCATACCCTGCAAGGCTTTACATGGTAACCTATTGATCAAATAAGTGGCTGTATTTACAGCCTCAGCCCACAAATAATTAGGGCAATTTTTCTCCTTCATCATGGATCTTGCAAACTCAACAATTGTTCTATTTCTCCTTTCTGCAACACCATTTTGTTGAGGAGAGTACCTGCAAGTAACTTCCCTTTTTATACCTGCATTCCATAAGTAATCACTGAACTCATTTGAGAAATACTCTCCCCCTCCATCTGACCTTAGTCTTTTCAACTTATGACCTGTAATTCTTTCTGCATATGCATGATAGTGTTTAAATGTATTAAACACTTCTGACTTATCTTTGATCACATAGATAGTGATCCACCTAGTAGCATCATCAACATAAATCACATAATACCTTGATCCATTTATACTGAAATCTTTTGATGGTCCCCACACATCTGTGTGTACCAACTCAAGCTTCTCTGAGTACATAAAACCATGCTTGGAATAGGAATGTTTATGAGCCTTACCTAATTGACATGCCTCACATTTGTATGTCATATGTTGACCTGCAACATTAGGCAATCCAAGCACTGAACCATTGTTAACCATATCTTTAATACCTCTTTCATTGAAATGTCCAAGCCTCTTGTGCCAAAGATCTAACTCAGAGATCTTATGACCTCCATATGTGAACATAGCATGACCAATGTTGCCTTGAATCTTCAATGTAAATAATCTTCCTTCCTTTTTCCCTGAAACAATCTGTTTATACCCTTGGCTAGGGTCTTCCACATATACTCCATCATTAGTGAACCTTACTTCATATCCCTTTTCAACAATTTGACCTACACTTATCAAATTCTTAGGGATTGTAGGAACATACAAAACCTTACTCAATAAGGTGCTTCCATCCTTGGCCTTCACTGATCCAATTGACTTCACATTGTGCTTTGTGTTGTCACCTGTTTGAACAACATGATTAAAAACTTTACTTTCCAAATCAGTCATCAAAGATATGTTACCACTCAGGTGATTGCTACACCCTGAGTCAATGTAGAAGACTCTTTGATCTTCACTCTGCCTTTCACAAGTTGCATTCATTATCAATGTTGAATCTTCCTTTTGATCTGAAGCATAATTGTAGTAGGTGTTGTTGTATTGTTGACTTTGGAATCCTCTACCTGCATTTCTTCCAAAGTAATTCCTTCCACCTCTACCTCTGTAATTACCTCTTTGATTTCTGCCACCTCTTCCTCTTGAATTATAATTTTGATTGTATCCACCATTATTCTGATTATTATGCCAACAATCATTAGCTAAGTGATTTGTCTTACCACAAATCCAGCAAGCTTTGCCTCCATCTTTGTTGTTCCTGCCTCTTCCTCTACCTTTGCCACCTCCTCTTCCTCTTAGGAAGTTGGCTTGAGTAGTTGTTCCTTCATCTTCACCTGCTTGTTGTTTTCCTTTGCTATTCTTCTTCTTGTCCTTTGAGTACATTGCATGTCCTGTACTCTTGTCACCATCTCCTTTAACATCCTGCTCAAATGTTAGCATATGACCTAACAATTGATTTAAATCAGGAGTGAAATGGTCAAGTGATAGTTCTGTAGACAAAATAAATGGCTTCCATTTGTCATCACCTCTCAACCTTGTAAGGATTTGCCTTACCAATTTATCCTCCTCAATGTCTTCATCAACAGCTCCTAAAGCATCTGCAATATCTTTCATCCTTGTTACATAGTCTGAGATGGATTGAGAGGCCTTCTTCTTGAAGGTAGTAAACTCTGCCCATAAGGATGCCTTCCTTGACTTTGTAGTGTTCTGGAAATGCTCCTCCAAAGCATTCCATATGTCAGTTGCACTTTCAAGACCTCTAATATGAGGTAACAAGTAATCATTGACTCCCATATAGATAATGCTCCTAGCTTGAGCATCTTTCTTCATCCAATTTTTCAGATCTGCTAACTCTTCCCTAGTTGGAACACTAGGATCTCTGAACTCTGGCTTCTCTTCTTCTCCTGTGATGTAACCAATTAAATCTTTGCTCATAAGATGAGCTTCCATCCTCATTGACCATGTAGGATAGTTTTCCCTATCCAATTTCTCTATCTGTAGAGCATCTCCCATCTTGTATCCACCTGTGTATTGAAATCTTCAAGCTTTACAAACAATGTATGTACCTTTACTTCGAATTAGACTCCTTTTGCCTTTCTTGATGTCGAGTAGTCTTCTCCTCACGCTTTTGACTCCAAGCTTTCACTTCTTAGTTCTTCAAATGTTGAACTTCTTGAATCTGCAGCAGTCGGGACCTTCCTTTCCTTGATTTTGATGTCTCCTGCTCTGATACCACTCAAGGAGAGTGTTAATCTCCAAAAGAACAACCTACTCTTGTGATTAGAGCACCTCTACACCAAGAGTAAGTCAAAACCTTCACTAAGTTAGAGGTCCAATCTCCAAATTATCAAAATTGAGAAAATCTGTGAAAAAGATAAAACACAGAAAAGTCTGCTGCACTATTTCTCCACATTGACCTATCAAACATGTAAAGTTTTTTATGAAACTTTGTATGAATCATCTCCTAGAGATTGCGCATCTCCTTCAAGTTGAATTACTTCAAAAGCCTTAGTATAACTTGAGAAATTTACTTCACAAGTTACCTATGTCCAAATCTGTACTTTTGAGAAGTCGATTTGACACCCCTAACTTCTTAACTTTGGTTCTCACAATGTCGAACCCGTTTTACAAAATGCTTCTAGCCATAAGTAGCTTATCTTTCAACTTAAAGATTAAGCCCTCACTCATGCAAAACTTTAAACTGTGCTGGGAGAAATGATCAAAACAATAACTTCGAAATCTGCGCCTGTTTTAGGAACTTGTGAACACACTTCACATATGAATGTTCCTGCACTTAATTCTCTAAGCCTGATTGCAATTGGAAGCTAAAACTTTGTACAGAGGTCAAGCACCTTCCAACTTAGACTTGTACAAAAACATTTCACGATTGATCTACTGTAGAAGGAGAACACGCAGAAACATCGGGCGCAAGATTTTCAATTACTCAGAAAAATTTACAACTGAGTGATGAGAGCTAATTCAACTAACTTTTTCTCTATCTGATGACTTCTAACTTCCTCAATCTTGGCTTCTAACTATTGTCACATATGCTCTCATACATGCCCCGACTTTTCTCAAAGTATTTATAGATAATTTGTACAAGATTCTTACTCAAACAAAGATCTAAGTCACCTATGACTATACTAATGTACATATGTGTACACTTCTCTTATCCTCTGAATATGTCTTTCTTCCAAGCTTCAATAGTTGATCCTTCCTTCACTCTTTAACCTTCCAAACCTTCAATTGGTGATTGGTCTGCACCAACACATCAAGTGTTGACAGCACCTGCAATCTCTATTTCATCTACAAGATGGACTAATAAATGAACAAAAATATCAAAAAATGAAGTAGGAAGCTCTAGGCGTCATAGGTTTTGGACACTGACATGTTTCAAGCTTTCCATTAAAATGTATCACTTCTCTTTTAGATCTTAATGGATGATCATCAGGCAAGAATCGTCGATGTCGAAGATAAATATTTTTGTTGAGATTCTTACTATAGATTGATCTCAACCAATCTCCACAATATGGACAAGCTTTATAACCCTTAGTAGATATTCCTGCATCATGAAAATGATAAAAATATAATTAGATTAAATCACATTTATCTCTATGCATATTGAATAAAAAATTTACATCAATACCTACACATACACCATATCTTGGAAAATTGTGAATAGTCCAAGCCACAATACCATGAACCGTAATATGTCTTTCATTGATGCTTTTCGATACATCAATGACATTAATACCTCTCCATAACTCTTGGAGATCATCAATGAGAGGAGCAAGATATATATTCATATCTTTAACTTATCTTTTCCCTGGGATTAAAAGTGAAAGCATTAAATGTTCCTTTTTAATGCTAAGATATGGCGGAAGATTGTAGTTTATGACTACCACTGGCCATGTTGAACATTTACTAGATTTCAATGGATTAACCCCATCTAATAGATTCTGTGGATTTTGTGCAAATTCAGGCCATGTAGAATCAATATGCTGAAAAGCAACACTATCATGAGGAATTTTGATTATTCCATCAGTACTTTTATGATCATGCCCCCATGTCAAAAGCTTTGATAATTCGGGGCTTTGAAACATATGTCTAATCCGTGGAGCCAATGGAAAATGTCTCAATACCTTTTTTGGGATTTTACCTTCTTTGTCCTTATATCGAGGAGATTGACATTTGGGACATGTCAAAGAGCGTGCATATTTACCTCTACTTGCACTAAATGAACACTTTGTGTCTACCCATCCTTCAAAATTATTCTTCCATCCTTCAAATTCTTCGAGGTAAATTTACCCAAATGACTTAATACCTCCATAGCTAACCCATACTTAATATTTGTATGCAAAGTTCATAAAAGAGTTAGCAGCGTAGGTATTAGGTCGACTAGAATAAGAGAAGCAGATGTTTTAGGAAGATTCTAAAGGTTAGGTGGACAATTCTAAAGGCTAGATGGAGAAAACATCTTCATTCAATACATGTATGTATAATTTGACCTTACTCGCATAACATGTGTATGTGTGTATATGTGCGTGTATGTCTATATGTGTGTATGCATTCATGTATAATTATGTGTATGTCTATATATGCAGACTTTCATATAAATATCTATACCACTCAATCGTTTGACTGTCTCCCATTTTATAGGCAATCAATTACCTACCTTGCTAACTAAAACTTACATATTCATTTACAAATATAAAGTATCAGTTAGCTATGGAGGTATTAGGTAGTTTGAAAAATAGGAGAATCAAATCTATTTGGAAGATTTTGTTTTAAAGGATAGGAAGACACAAAGCATCCATTCGATGCAAGTTCTTGTTCTTACCTTAGCTAAGGTAAAAACAAGAACCTGCATTGAATGGACGCTTTCTTTCTACCCATCCTTTAAAATTATTCTTTCATCATTCGAAATCTTCCAAATAGATTTGATTCTCCCACTTTCCAAATGACCTAATACCTCCATAGCTAACTGATACTTAATATTTGTATGCAAAGTTCATAAAAGAGTTAGCAGCGTAGGTATTAGGTTGACTAGAATAGGAGAAGCAGATGTGTCAAGGAGATTCTAAAGACCGGGCGGACAATTCCAAAGGCGAGATGGAAAAAATATCTTGATTCGATACAAGTATGTATAATTTGACCTTACTCTCATAACATGTGTATGTGTGCATATGTGTGTGCATGTTTATATGTGTGTATGCATTCATGTATGTATATATATATATATATATATATATGTATATATATATATATATATATATATATATATATATATATATATATATATATATATATATATATATATATATATGTATGTATGTCTATGTATGTATGTCTATGTATGTATGTATTTATATGTATATATGTATGTATGTATGTATTGTTGGAACAAGCCAATCACAAATTGGTGATTATAGAGATCTTGAAGAAGACTTATGGTCAGAATGAAGTGAAGGAAGATACTTATGAAAGTGAAGAAGATTTCAGGATGATGTCTTGTACACATATATACATATAAGTGAAGAATCTTGTAAGCTGAGTATAGCTAAGTCTTTAGGATGATTAGTAGCAATGTCATAGACGCGGGATGAGTCAAAAGTCATGTATATATAAGTTAATGAGGACAAGAAATATGTAAGAGAGTCATTTGTAGATGACAAACTTAAAAAAAAAATGTGTAGAGAGTTTTTTCCCAGAAAGTAGCGACGGGTTTTTCTCTGAGTGCTCTCTGTCTGATCATGTGGATCAGAAATCCTTTTGTACACATCTAATTGAGAAGCTAATGAAGCTATGTCTACAGTTTCAGAATCTAATTCCTCTCCTACTGTGAGAATGATCATTAGGAACATTCATATGTGAACTTTGGGAATTAAAGCCTGAGAGTAGCGCACTTTTTCGTCTCAGTATTTTGATCAGATCTGAGTGTATACTGTAAAGTTTTTGATAAGTGAGCACTTAAAATTTAAGTTGGAAGATAAGGAAGCTATGGCTAAAAGCATTTAGCAAAACGGGTTTCAGATTGGGAGAAATCAACTTAAGAAGTTGACTATGTCGAAGGCGCAACTTCTGAGAGACATTTTCTGACATGTCTTTGATCTTAATGATCAAATTAAACTTTTGGTGATTAGTTTTGAGAACTAATGATTGACATGGTTGCGCAAAGGTATTGCGAATACTTGTGCATCATTTGCTTGAAGAAATTTGAAACTTTATGCAGGTAATGAAGTGGATTCCTGAAGCAGACTTTCTGAAGTAGACACTTCTTCACTCAGAGAAGTGTTGCTTGAAGTTTTGGTAAAGAAGAACATTGTTTGTGTAAAGTTTGATTTATAACTGACATAGAAGTGTTCTTAAGTCAGTATAGATCAAACCTTTGGAGATTAAGAGGTCTCCAACAGTGGTATCAGAGCTGAAGGTGAAATACAAGAGAAGAAAAGACAATTGAAGTCCCGACTGGTGCAGATATTGAAGATATTCCAAATCAAAGGAGGACAAGGACAAATTATTGAAGATAACTTGCAGAAGTTCAGAGCACGAGTTCGAAAGAATCAGGAAGGACAAAGACTATATCAAAGGTACACTTTCTCCTCATAAACCATAGTAATTGCAGATACAGAAAGTCAAGGATGGGAGAAAGCTTGCAGATTGATAAGCTAGATAGGGAGAACTATCCAGCATGGTCCATGAGGATGGAAGCACACCTCATGAGCAAAGACCTTATAGCATTTATTACAGGAGATGAAGAAAAACCTGAATTTGCAGATCCTAGTATTCCTACTAGGGAAGAGCTTGCAATGTTGAAGACTTGGATGAGAAAGGATGCTCAAGCAAGGAGTATCATCTACATGGCTGTAAATGATTACCTTCTACCTCACATTAGAGGTTTGGAAAGTGCTACAGATGTTTGGAATGCCTTGGAAGAGCATTTCCAAAATACAACTAAGTCAAGGAAGTCCTCACTATGGGCTGAGTTCACAACTTTCAAGAAGAAGAGCTCACAATCAATTTCAGATTATGTGGCAAGGATGAAGGATATTGCAGATAGCTTGGGAGCAGTGGATGAAGACATTGAAGAGGAAAAGTTGGTAAGACAAATACTTACAGGTTTGAGAGGAGATGAGAAGTGGAAACCCTTCATATTGTCCATAGAGTTGTCACTTGATCACTTTACTCCTGATCTTAATCAATTGCTAGGTCACATGCTAACCTTTGAGCAGGATCTTAAAGGAGACAATGATAGAAGTACAAGTCAAGCTATGTACTCCAAGGACAAGAAAAAGAATGGCAAGGGAAAGCAATCGAATGATGATGAAGGGAATTCAAATCAAGCTAACTTCACAAAGGGAAAGATGAATTTCAGAGGTAAAGGAAGAGGAGGTAAGAACAAAGATAATGCTAAAGCTTGTTGGATTTGTGGCAGAACAAATCATTTGGCAAATGATTGTTGGTATAATAATCAAAATGGTGGAAGCAATAATCAGAATTATAATCAAAGAGGTAGAGGAGGCAGAAACCAAAGAGGCAACTTCAGAGGAAGAGGTGGTAGGACATCATATGGTAGAGGAGGTGGAAGAAACTTCCAATCTCAGTCCTACAACAATAATTATTATAATTATGCATCAGATCAGAAGGATGACATGACTCTTATCTTGAATGCAACTCATGAATCAATGGGAGAAGATCAAAGAGTGTTTTATATTGACTCAGGGTGTAGCAACCATCTGAGTGGGAATCTATCCTTGATGACTGATATGGAAGCAAGGGTGAATGGACATACAGTTCAAACAGGTGACAATACCAAACATAAAGTGGAGAGCATTGGATCAGTGAAGACAAAGAGTGGAAGTACACTTCTGAGCAAGGTACTTTATGTTCCTACTATTCCTAAAAATTTGATAAGTGTAGGGCAAATTGTGGAGAAAGGATATGAGGTAAGATTCACAAATGATGGTGTTTATGTACAAGATCCAAATCAGGGATATTGAAACATAATTGCAGGTAAAAAGGAAGAAAGATTGTTCACTCTCAAAGTCCAAGGTAATGTGGGACATGCATTATTTACCTATGGAAGTCAAAAGGTATCTGAATTAGACCTATGGCATAAAAGGCTAGGTCATTTCAATGAGAGAGCTATAAAGGAAATGTCGAAGAATCAGGTGGTGCTTGGATTGCCAAATATTGAAGGGCAACATATGGTGTACAAGTGTGAAGCTTGTCAATTAGGTAAAGCACATAAGAGTTCTTATAACAAATCAGGGTACAAGCATTCAAATATGCTTGAATTGGTTCATATAGATGTATGGGGTCCCTCAAGGGACTATAGCATAAATGGATCCAGATATTATGTGTTGTTTGTTGATGATGCAACCAGGTGGATTACTTTGTATGTAATCAAGGATAAATCAGAAGTTTTCAAGACATTCAAACATTTTCATGCCTATGCAGAAAGGATCACAGGGCAAAAGCTTAAGAGGTTAAGATCAGATGGAGGGGGAGAGTATTTCTCTAAAGAGTTTGATGATTATTTGTGGAATGCAGGTATCAAAAGAGAAGTAACTTGCAGGTACTCTCCTCAACAGAATGGAGTAGCAGAAAGGAGGAATAGGACTCTTGTACAGTTTGCAAGAGCCATGATGAAGGAAAAGAATTGTCCAAATTACTTATGGGCAGAAGCCATTAACACTGCAACATACCTTGTGAATAGGTTGCCTTGCAAAGCTTTGGATGGAGGAACCCCTTATGAAGCATGGTGGGGTAAGAAACCTACTCTTGATCATTGTAAGGTATTTGGATGTATTGCATATGCTTATGTTCCTTCACAATTAAGACATAAGCTAGAACCAAAAGCAGAGAAGTATGTGTTTATTGGATATGATGATAGACAGATGGGTTACAGGTTGTGGAATCCATCCACAAAGCAATTTCTTGTTACCAAAGATGTGACATTTGATGAGCAAAATACATGGTATGTAGGATCACCAAATGATTTTACAAGTTTTGAAGAAATACAAAGAAAAGGAAAGGCAAAAGTAAAAGTGTGTGAAGAAATTGTTGATGAAGTTGACTCTAGAAGTAGATTGCAGGATCATGTAGAAGAAGGGCCAAGATTTGATCCAGAATCAAATGAGGCTGAAACTTCGAGAAGTGCAGAAATCAGAAGATCTACAAGGGAAAGGAAAGAACCTATAAGGTATAGTTATGATACATCTTTCCTAACAACAAAAGATTATGCCTACATTGTGAAGACAGAAGAAGATCCAACCACTTATGAAGAAGCCAAAGGTAAACAGAATTGGGAGAAGGCAATGCAGGAAGAGTATGATGCTCTACTTGAAAATGAAACTTGGGAATTAGTACCAAGACCAAAGAATCAGAAGGTCATTGGATGTAAGTGGGTATATAAAACAAAGAGGTTTGCAGATGGTAAGGTGTCTAGATATAAGGCTAGACTTGTGGTCAAAGGTTATGCCCAAACTTATGGGGTAGATTATGATGAAACCTTTAGTCCTGTTGCTAAGATTTCTACAATTAGGACATTGATTGCTATTGCTGCTTGTAAGGGATGGAAATTATCACAATTGGATGTGAAAAATGCATTTTTAAATGGATACATTGCAGATGAAGTATATATGGAGCAACCAGAAGGCTTCATGGAATCAATTGGATCAGACTATGTGTGTAAGCTCAAGAGAGCTTTATATGGGTTGAAGCAAGCTCCAAGAGCTTGGAATTACAGATTGGTCAAGTTCTTGAATGAATGTGGATTTCAAGCATCAAAGGCAGATAGTAGCTTGCTAGTGAAGGCAAGTGAAAATGGATACATTTACATGTGCATTTATGTTGATGATATTATTGTTACAGGAACAGATGCTCAAGGAATCAATGAACTAAAAAAGCAAATAGAGAAGGAGTTTAAGATAAGTGATTTGGGAAACTTATCTTATTTTCTAGGAATGCAGATTGTGTATACTCAACATGGAGTATATGTTTCACAAGAGAGATACTTGAAGAATCTTCTAGTCAAGTTTAACATGGAGGATTGCAAGACCTCAACCACACCATTGGAGGTAAATCATAAATCAAGCAGGTATGGAGGTGAAGAATTCAATGATATGAAGAAATATCAGAGTTTGGTAGGTAGTTTAATCTATGCTACCTTGACAAGGCCAGATCTATCATATGCAGTAGGTGTGTTGTCACAATTCATGCATTGTCCAAAGAAGACTCATTGGATTGCAGCCCAAAGGGTACTCAGATATATCAAAGGAACCCTAAGTGAAGGTTTGTATTATGGTTTCACTTCTGACACAAGAATCAAAGTGTTTAGTGATGCAGATTGGGCAGGTGACTCAGATGATAGAAGGTATACTCATGGGTATCTCTGTTATGTTGGAGATAAGCTAGTTTCTTGGTGTTCAAGGAAGCAACATACAGTTGCTTTATCATCCACAGAAGCTGAGTATAAGGGAATGGTAGAAGCTGCAAAGGAAGTGATATGGTTGAAGATCTTAATGAAAAGTTTTGAGACTGATCATAGTACTCCAATAATTTTTGGAGACAATATGAGTTCTTTGTATTTGGCAGCTAACCCTGTTTTTCATGCCAGGACTAAGCATATAGAGATTCAGTATCATTTCTTGAGGGAAAAGGTACTAGATAAAGAGATTGAAGTGATGTACACTCCAACAAAAGAACAAGTGGCAGATATGATGACAAAGAGCTTGGATGGACCTAAGCTACAGAGATTCAAGGAGATGGCAGGAGTGAAGAAGAATGGAATAATCACAATTAGTGATTGAGGGGGAGCTGTTGGAACAAGCCAATCACAAATTGGTGATTATAGAGATCTTGAAGAAGACTTATGGTCAGAATGAAGTGAAGGAAGATACTTATGAAAGTGAAGAAGATTTCAGGATGATGTCTTGTACACATATGTACATATAAGTGAAGAATCTTGTAAGCTGAGTATAGCTAAGTCTTTAGGATGATTAGTAGCAATGTCATAGACGCGGGATGAGTCAAAAGTCATGTATATATAAGTTAATGAGGACAAGAAATATGTAAGAGAGTCATTTGTAGATGACAAACTTAAAAAAAAATGTGTAGAGAGTTTTTTCCCAGAAAGTAGCGACGGGTTTTTCTCTGAGTGCTCTCTGTCTGATCACGTGGATCAGAAATCCTTTTGTACACATCTAATTGAGAAGCTAATGAAGCTATGTCTACAGTTTCAGAATCTAATTCCTCTCCTACTGTGAGAATGATCATTAGGAACATTCATATGTGAACTTTGGGAACTAAAGCCTGAGAGTAGCGCACTTTTTCGTCTCAGTATTTTGATAAGATCTGAGTGTATACTGTAAAGTTTTTGATAAGTGAGCACTTAAAATTTAAGTTGGAAGATAAGGAAGCTATGGCTAAAAGCATTTAGCAAAACGGGTTTCAGATTGGGAGAAATCAACTTAAGAAGTTGACTATGTCGAAGGCGCAACTTCTGAGAGACATTTTCTGACATGTCTTTGATCTTAATGATCAAATTAAACTGTTGGTGATTAGTTTTGAGAACTAATGATTGACATGGTTGCGCAAAGGTATTGCAAATACTTGTGCATCATTTGCTTGAAGAAATTTGAAACTTTATGCAGGTAATGAAGTGGATTCCTGAAGCAGACTTTCTGAAGTAGACACTTCTTCACTCAGAGAAGTGTTGCTTGAAGTTTTGGTAAAGAAGAACATTGTTTGTGTAAAGTTTGATTTATAACTGACATAGAAGTGTTCTTAAGTCAGTATAGATCAAACCTTTGGAGATTAAGAGGTCTCCAACATGTATATATATAAATAGATAGAAAATTAAAAATTATACCTTAATAGTGTCCAAACACATACATTACTCCATCCAACATGATTTTGAAGATTGAGAATAAGTAAGCTCGCACTTAGTCATGTCAAACGACTTTCTTCATATACATGCTTTAGACATTCCTCTCGAAGATATTTCTCATTTTTAGAAATTATCTTGTACTTTATCTTCGTTTGAATATAGATCTTTCAACCTTGCATATTTCATAGGATCACTTTTGCATAGCCTCCTCATAGAAGCTTCTGATAAATGAGGTCTTACTGGCAATTGTGAATGGTGTGGAGGAATATCATCAACATCATACATTGGAATATACACACATGAATAAAAATCATTAGTATTCCATAAGTGAATAAAAAGTAAACTTTAAACATAAAATTAAATATATAAGTTATTAAATCTGGATAGAAAATTTTCATTCTCTCTCTATCTAAAAGGTGCTCTTGGAGGTTTACACAATCCATAATTCACTAATAATTCATCACAAGCATGTAATGTAGTAATAGCATTGACAACTATGTATCTTGATACATCTCTACTCATGTATGGTGATTCATGAATATTTTCACGCTCCTCAAATGTGAAATTAGTCCTTGAACTATTATGTAACCCTTGACTACTATTTATTAAACCTGTTATATTTCCATGCGTGTAAGGTCTTCCATCAATATATAATCTTTCATTTTTTGCATGTGAAATTCTTCTATTAGTAAGGGATGCTGCATTCAAGCATATTCCATAAGTACTCATGCTGTGAACATAACGTGTAGGTCAATGTCAATCTCCCCATCCATATATAGGACCACAAAATGACATAAGAGTGACTTCAGAGTTGGGAGGCACATAAAAATCGTCTACAATAAAGAGACCATGACCAACATTAGTAACAGTGGATGGAGCAAACATGTAGCAATTACCCCAAAACTTGAAAACCTCTCCATCTAAAGGAAGTGGTCCTGTATTCCATCCTCCATATCTTCTTCTATCATATGTTTGTACTAGAGAACGATCATGAGCTGTCAACGGATAATCTCCAGCCGTTTCAGTCTCTAAACCAGGAGGTAGAGGATTTCTAGAAACCTTTGCTTGTAATTGATGAACAACAAGTCCATGACGTATATGAGGTATATTAACATTATGAGAAAAATTATCATCATCATCATCGAGCAAGTATTCTTGTATATCAACAATAATATGATTTTGTATATGGATAAAATAATGACATTAATTTATAGAAAAAATACATACCCAAGCATTATCATGTTGCCCAAGTGATGGTGCACACTCAAAAGTACCATACTCTACCTCATATTCAATACATTCCAATCGTGGTCTTTGATACGTGCCATAGCAAGAGTTACAACAACATTGATAGTAAAATTCATCATAATTCCTATCGAAGGACACATGTGAAGTTGTTGCATGGGTAGGAGGTGGTGGAGTGCCCTTTGATTGATCATAATCTGATTATAACAAGAACCAGAAAAATATATTAGTTATGTATCTATCAAATATATTTAAAATTAAAAGCTTGATATACTTACAATATATAGTCCCTGCACAATTAGGAGACGGTGGTGGAGTTCCATCTGATTGATCGGAATCTACAAATAATGGTATTTGATATTAATAATCTGATTATTTACATACATAAGCATTCACATGTACATATTTACACATACACACATATACACATTTACACATGCACACATACTCACATATACACAAATCCACATTATTGTGGGATAAATGCATGTATTTTGTATGAATGAGTGTATATACCTGCACGTGTATGTGTGTACATATATGTGTGGATATGTATATGTGTGTTTATGTTATATGTATGTATATGTGTATATGTATGCATATATGTATGTGTATATGTTTGCATGTATATGTGTATGTGTATGTGTGTGTATATATGTGTATGTATTCTGATTCTTTTTTTCTGTTTGAGATGAAATTAACAAGAGATATTGTATGGTGGAAAAAAAAAGAGGTGATCTAACATACCACCTGAGATGTGGCAGTTTTTTCGTAGAGAGCTATGTCTTTAGGAGTCATTTCCTTAGTAGAAGGTATACAAATTAATAGTTTATATTTATAATTTTCATATATTTTAGTAATTTTTTACATTTAATTTATGTATTTTTTTTCTTTAAATAAATAGGCTACTGCAAAGAAGAGAGTTGAGTTGGGCCATACATCGCACCTAGGCCAAATGGGCCATCATGGTTTTGTAGCTACATTTGTAAGTATATGTGTTATTGTGAGTATATTTTTTAGTTTAGTTAAAATGCAAGAAACTAATCTTTTTTATTTGTTTCAATGCAGTGAATGGGTTATCGGCGATATCCTACAAAACATGAGATCGAGTATGCTACACATTTTGGATATCGGCGTTTGAGCGAGCATATGCAAAATCATCCAGATGCCTTCGTGAGTATTATCAGATTTTATATAATTATTTTATTTTTATGGATGTTTTAATTGTTTTACTTATTTATGTTTGTTATATGTAATACAAGAGTATTATGGAGAGGCAGATATGGATGAGGTGGAGAGACAGACACAGGAGGGATGATCTCGATCGTCATAGGGTGATCATGATGATGAGGATGAGGATGAGGATGAGGATGAGGATGAGGATGAGGATGATCATGATGCTGATGATGATGATGATCATGATGATGATCATGATGATGATCATGATGATTAGGATTCTTGATTATGACATTGGATATATATATATATATATATATTGTTCATTTCAGTTATGTTTTGAATTGTGTGTATGGTATTACGTAATGCAAAGATTTTTTCTATTGATTGTTGTTATTGTTTATATTAAGCATGTGTTTTAGTACTTTAATTATATAATTCATTCATATGTGTGTGTATATGAATGTATTTACATATGTATATGTGTATATGCATGTATGTACATGTGCATATGTAATTGTATATGTGTATGCATGTGTATGTGCATGTGCATGTGTATGTGTGTGTATATGTATGTATGTGCATGTGCATGTGTAAGTGTATATGTGTGTATATGTGTATGTACATATGCATGCGTGTATATGTATGTGCATGTATATGTGTAAGTGTATGTGTATATGTGTGTATGTGCATGTATATGTGTATATGTATGCGCATGTGCGTGTGTATGTGTATATGTGTGTGTACGTATGTGCATATATATGTGTATGTGTGTATATATATACATATGTGCATATGTATGTGTATGTGTATAAACATATACAAGTGTATGTATATGCATGTTTATATGTATGAAACATGCATGTGCATGTGGATGCATTTCCATTTGCATCTATGTGCATGCATGTGGATGTGCATATACATGTATTTAAGTATATGTTAATGTTTGTATGTATATATATATATATATATATATATATATATATATATATATATATATATATATATATATATATATATATATATATATATATATATAT
>CM035442.1:121762605-121780105 GCA_020310875.1 Ceratopteris richardii
TAGGAGTCAGCGGAATACCAGTTTTAATTCAAATCGATGGCAGGCGGGTACATCGACGGAAGGTACTTCTCTTCCACCACCTCGATGTCATTTTTGCGACGAGATTGGCCACATCCGGAGATTTTGCAAGGATGCCACAGAGTACGACAAAAGGAAGAAGGAGCTACAGAATCCAATGACCAACATGGTCTATATTTCACCAGTGGAATCACAAGCAACAGTGGTTCAGACTAGATCGGGTAAGCAATTACAACCCGCCGCTGAGGTGTTCGAGCCTAGTATCCGTGAGCAGCAGTGAATGTACACAAAGGCTAGTCAATGGACAGCTAACGAGCCAACTGTATTTCCTGATCCAATTCTGGTAACATAGGTTCCCCTGCCAAAGGCAAGAGCGAATGGACAAACCACTGCCCCAACAACAGTAGAATCATCATCAGAATCGGTGAGAAGTACGAGCCAAACAGATCAGATATGGGATATCCTATCTAAGGCTTCAATTACACTCCCTTTGGCACAGTTGCTTGCTTTAGTGCCAGGAGTCAGGCAGCAATTCCAACAACAGGTTAGTCCTGGAGCTTCCTGTACTCCGACGACTACCACAATACAACCGGAAGCTGATTCTACGGTGGATCATTCAGTCCCATTGATCACTATATGGCATAAAAATCACAAGATTACTCAAGTGCTAATTGATGATGGTTCGGGTGTGAATTGGGTTGGAACCAAATCTCTGCAAGCAATTGGGTTGGACCCAAATCGAGCCCGTACAATTTTTTGTACGAATGGTAGATCAATCCCGAGTCCATCCGGTGGGACTAGTACGGAATATTCAGATGATGCAGATCTTTTTCAACTCCTTCGCTGGAAACGCAAAAGTATAAGTCCGTTTGAGAGCCAGGTGCAAGGATCCAATGCCAGACATGAAGAAGAGGTCTTCCACGACACCGCCACTTCAATTCATGTTGATTCTTCCGCCCATTCTTCTCCAATCCAGCAATAGGAACAAAGTGCTTCCACCACCGACTCTGAAGAAGTTTCTTCTCCAGACGATTCTCATCAACAGACTCAAGATGATGTGCAAGCCATTATTGCAAAGATTCTCAATGAAGTGATTGACGCTGTAATTGCCAGAACTGAAGCAACAAAGCAGTCGACCACCGGAATAGTGTTGGTGCCTAATCTTCTTACCCCACTTCCTTCCACCATGCACCTTGTTGAGCCAATTGTTCTAGTCCAACCTATTATTCCCGACATACCCCCTTCTCCATCTTCTTCTCCCACTTATTCTCCACCCTCTTCCCCTCATCTATTCTCTGCTTCTACATCCCAATCCCTTCCTACCCTTCCTACGTCAACCTCGATGTTTCATGAACTCGAATCTATGGATCGATTGTTGATTCAATTCTCGCAACAGTTACCAATGCAACTGAAGATGGCCATTGATAATATCAGACATGAGTTGCAGCATAAAGTTGATATTTTGGAAGTTGATATTGCCCCTCTACAGGAAGAAGCAGATGTCATTAAAGCAGAGAACCATGCTTTGCAGATGCAGGTCCAGCAACTTCAAGCAAAGATTGCAGAGCAAGACTCTTTGATTGCCCAAAGAGATGCGGCATTGGATGAGTTAAAAGCTAAGGATGATTTGTTAACTGCTCGTGATGAAGAGATCAAGCAGTTAAAACAGCTGGTACAGGATAAAGAAGACGGTCGAGTGGCAATTGGAAATTTGTTGGAAGAAACTTGAGTACAGCTTGATGAGGTCATGCAGAAAGGACAAGAGATGGCTGATTTAGCTAAGCAGACTAATGCAGAACTTCAGACCGTAACTGCCGATTTGTTTCAGGCGAATTCTACTGTCAAAGCCAAGACGAGTCTCATCATTCAACTTCAGAAGGAGATAGCAGGGATTAAGAAAGAAAGAGATGCTTATTATCAGACAATTCAATATCAAGCTCAGGAGTTGGAACGAAGAGAAAAGCAGTTGGGTTTTCAAGCAGAGCACCTATCAAGAATTGATAATCAAATTAATGATATGAGATTGAGCCGAGATGCAGCCCTTGCCAATGATTGTTATTTGCAAGAGGCCTTTTTGCAGTCGAAGACTGATAAGTTGATGAGTCAGGTCATTGCGGCAAGTTCCGTTTGAACTGACGCACAACTGGTAGAGCCGGAGACATTAAAGCTGATGTTAGATTCTTTAAAACAGAAAATCTCTAGAACCTTCAAATTAGCCAGAACTATGTATATGCAAGGCATCGTAGACGAGCCTTAATTTTGTTTGCCTTGCGGGTTCAAGTCCACCATGCGTGCCAGTGTAACACGCCGGATTGGCATTATGTAATTTATATTTTTCTATACCGCACGTATCGAAAGGTCGTAGCGAAGTGTTATACCCTTTTTATCAATCAATGAAGAGACATTATGGTGATTCTCTGGTAGAGAAGAGACGGGATCGCCAGATTGTCTGTTTGGGTGATTTGCGACTCTGCCGAGACATTGTGGTGCAGATTACGTAATTCTGAGTATTGACACTTCACCTTGTTGAATTACCTTAAGTTCTGATTAATACAGTAATGTTTGCCGGATTGTGCGATGATAAATATTACTCTCTGTGTTACGTACTGTGAAAAGTCTAACCGGAATATAAATAGTAATATTGTGTAGAATACATCATACTGGATAATAACGTACTGCTTGTTTGATAAGTTAACTGGGAAAATAAGATACAGGGCCTTTGAATTATCAGACCCCTACCATCCCCAAGAACCCAAAAGAGATTAAAAGGCAGACTTGATGGAAGTTGTCCTTTTAACAATTGGAAAATGCTACTATGTATAGGAAAATTGTGGGAAGTCTTATATATCTCACAATTACAAGGCTTGATCTAAGTTATACTGTTGGACTTGAAAGTCAGTTTATGCAGGTTCCCAGGAAGCCACATTTTGCTCTGAGGTGCACTCTACGTTGTGTGAGTGCTACTCTAGATTATGCATTGTTTTATGACACTGGTGTAGATTTGCAGGTTTATGGATACACCGATGCAGATTGGGCTGGTAGTACTCCAGATAGAAGATCTACTAGTGGCTTTCTTTTCTCACTTGGAGGTGCAACTACTACATGGAGAAGTAAGAAGCAGCCCACTATTGCTTTGTCGAGTACAGAGGCTAAGTATAGAGGTGTTGCAATGGCAGCATGTGAGGCATCATGGCTGGAGATGTTACTTGCAGATTTAGGTGTGGAAGTGCAAAAGCCTATCACTATCTATTGTGATAATCTTAGCAGCATATAGTCTGCATGGAACCCTATTTTCCATGCTAGAACAAAGCATATCGAGGTACATTATCACTTCATCAGAGAGAAGGTATTATCACGTGATATTGATCTTGTTTATGTGAGAACAGATGAGTAGGTTGCTGATATTTTCACCAAAGCACTTGGAGCTAAGAAGTTGAAGAAGTTTCGGGAGATGCTTGGATTACAGGATTTGGCCTTGAGCTTAAGGGGGAGTGTTGAGATATCAAGCTCAACATGTGATGATCCAGGATGACACGTACCACTTTTTTGTTTCTCTGACATGCATAGTGGTCACGCCAGTATATGTCAGGGATACTTCATTGAGATTTATTAGATTTATCTACCGAGAGTATATATTTATCTCATTTGTGGACATTAGGTTTTTCCTTATGTACTGGTCTTTATATATTGCACTTGTTGTATTCTTGTTTTTAGGTCATTCTTGTACATTCCTTTTATGTAATAGAAGAAGAACAAGAAGATCATTCTTCCTTGCCTCAATTTTTGTGTGTGCTTCTCCTTGAGAGTGAGAGTGTGTGTGTGTGAGCTCTCTTCCTTATCTCTTTCCTCGTGACAACATACATACATACATACATACATACATACATACATACATACATACATATGTACATACATACATACATATGTACATACATACATACATGTTGGTGGAGGGCAATCATCAATTGATGAGTAGGACAAAGTTGAAGTCAAAGAATGAAGCAAAGATCAACATGAGGCTTGAAGTTTAGTGTATGGTCAGAAGTTGAAGACTTGTATATACATGTACTCTAATCTTGTAATTAGTTCATAGAAACTTTGTATCTTTGATGAGTCTGGATGTAAACATCTATATATACTTGATATAGATGTATTTTGAGTAAGAGGGATGATGAATGACAAGTTTTAGAAGTCCTTAGACTTTAGAAAGTGAGAAGAACATGAATAATCAATTAGATGTAAGATTTCTCTGAATAGAAAAACATTGAACCTTGATCTTTTGCTCAGTGCTCCTTGTGTGTTTATCCTATTGAGGAATGCTTTTGTACAAGTCTAATTCTATAGTTGAGTGACGTCTATACAAGTTTTGAGAATTTAATTGTGATCAGCTTGAGAGAATTTTAAGTAGGAACATTTACATGCGTAAATGTAACGAAGTGAAGACAGAAACAGGTGCAATCACGGTGGTCAATATTTTGATCAGATCTCTTACCACACTGTAAAGTTTTGAGCAAATAAGCACTCGTGCTTTAAGTTGAAAAGTAAGCTACATGTGGCTAAAAGCATTTGAATAAAGGGGGTCTAGTTTGGGAGAATCATGCACTAGAAGTTGCAGGTGTCAAAATCGACTACACAAAAGAACAATTTCAGACATAGGTACATTGTTTGAAGCAAATCTCAAGATCTACTAAATCTTTTGGAGCGATTTAACTTGGAGAAGGTGCAAAACTTTAGGAGACACCTTATATAGAGTTTCATTGAAAACTTTACACATTTGATCAGTTAATGAGTGAATTAAGTGCAACAGAGTTTTCTGAATAATTAGTTTCTTCACAGTTAGTTCAAAGTTTGATAATTTGGCATTGGTCTTCCAAAATTGGTTGGGGTTTTGAGTTGTTCTTGATATAGAGTGATATAACATCAAGGATAACTTGTTCTTTTAGAGATTAACACCCTCCATCAGTGGTATCAGAGTAGGAGTTATTAGAATTGAAGAAAGGAGGTGGCAAAGGAAGAGGAAGAGGCAAAAGCAATAAAGATGGTGTCAAGGCTTGTTGGATTTATGGTAAGACTAATCATTTAGCTCATGAATGTTGGCATAATAATCACAATGGTGGAGGGTATAATCAAAATTTCAATTCATGAGGAAGAGGTGGTAGAAATTAGAGAAGTAATTTCCGAGTAGAGGTAGTAAAGGTTACTTTGGAAGAAATGCAGGTAGAGGCTTTCAAAGTCAATCTTACAATAATACCTACCACAACTATGCTTCAGATCAGAAAGAGGATTCAACCTTAATTATGAATGCAACTTGTGAAAGACAAAGTCACGATCAAAGATTCTTCTACATTGACTCAGGTTGTAGCAATCACCTGAGTGGCAACATAGCTTTGATGACTCATTTAGAGAATAAGGTGAGTAATCATGTAGTTCAGACAAGTGATAACACAAAGCATAATGTGAAGTCCATTGGATCAGTAAAGGCCAAGGATGGAAGCACTCTTTTGATTAAGGTTTTGTATGTTCCTACAATTCCAAAGAATCTGATAACTGTAGGGCATGCATCTTCAACAAATGACCTAGACAATAAGAAACTCAATCTAAAAGTCTTTTAACATTAATAAACAAGAGAAACACAAACCTAAGTGCATAAACACGTCGCTTCCATGCTCTACCACCAGTTGAAAGAGCTTGAAAAGATGATAATAGTTGTTTCCTATATCTCATCCCAAGTGGAGTCTCTTTTAGTTGTGTAAGATTGGCTTTTAACTTTGTAATTGTGTTCTCCTTTTCGTCCACACCTTGTTAGAGTTTATTATTATGCTCATCCAAAGATTTGATAACACTTTCTAAAGTGTGTATAGAACTCACTAACTGTGTATCTTGAAATGGTTGTGATGATATCGTTGCATCCAATAATTTGCTACATATGTACAATGGTTAGACAATCGCTTGTAATAGCCTAGCAGTCCATCTTCACCGCTATCAAGGAATTGTAGAAATGTGGAGATACTATGGAGTCTAGGATGGACATTAGAAATTGGATCTAAGGGATACAAAGCACCATTGATCCAAAGATCAATATTCTTCTCTCCAGCTGCACGTCGTTCATTTTGAGAATCTTTGTCATTGCTACCTCTAGTTGTTGGTGCAAATTCTGTTGGAGCATGAACATGTACACTCTTTGAGTGAGGAGCATGCGTTGTTGTTGGTGTCATGTTCATAATACATGTGAGTACCATGATGTTCCAAAACTCAACCACCGAATAGGAAGAATCAAAAAGATGGCTGGAATGGATTGTACAGTAGTTGTGTGGAAGAAAAAAGTGTGTTTTGGTACGTGGATAGGTCAAAATGACTTTTTTCAATGTGTAAGAGGGAAAATAAGCTTTTTTTTCAAAACTTCATGTTTTGGGACAACCAAAGTTACGAGCTTGATGTTGTGGCACTTAACTTTTGGAGGGATTTTGAAAACTATGTTTTATAAAAACAAGACTAAAGATGTAATTTTTGAGATATACATAAAAGTATGGGCCATTTTGAATAAAAAATAGCTGAAAAAGATACTTTTTAAGAAAAGTCATTTTTTTATTCATAAAGATGGACAGATTTGATGAGGTGGAAAGTGGTTTTTCTCTTTGTCTTTGTGCAGAATAGAGAGAAGATCCTAGCTCAGCCTTTAAAAAATCCTACTTCAGCCCACCAAAAAGTGCTTTATTAAATGCACTTTGTCCCCATAACAAAGTACCAAATTAAGCTAAATCCCTAAAAATTAGGAATCCTTACAAGGCCCATCCAGGGTTCACTTTTTTTCCTAATGGAGAAAGATAGATAGCTAGCTGGCTAGCTAGCTAGCTAGCTAGCTAGGTAGATAGATAGATAGATAGATAGATAGATAGATAGATAGATAGATAGATAGATAGATAGATAGATAGATAGATAGATAGATAGATAGATAGATAGATAGATAGATAGATAGATAGATAGATAGATAGATAGATAGATAGATAGATAGATAGATAGAAAGAAAGATAGAAAGCTTGAAGATTACTGCATGGTGAGAAAATGAAGACTTGTATATACATGTACATTAAGCTTAAAATTAGTCCACTTACACCTTTGTAATGGTGATGAGTTTGTACATATATGCCTATATATACAAGTATAGAGTCAGGATAAAAAAGAGAGGAGAGATATAGACCAAGTATAGATGAGTAGAAAAAGAATGTATGTGATGAATGAATGAGCATCAAATAAGTTGTTTTCATGAGTATAGAAGAATCTGTGTTGTGACCTTTTCTCCGTTTCTCTTCCTATGCTTGATCATATCATAAATCCTTTTGTAGATGTCCAAGTCCATAGTTAATGCATTTATGGTCAGAATTTGAGAGTCTAATTGTAATCAGCCTGAGAGAATTGAAGACAGGAACATTTACATGCGTAAATGGAAGAAGTGAAGTCAGGAACATGCATGATCCTGGTGGTCAATGTTTTGATTAGATCTCCCTCCACAATGTAAAGTTTTGAGCACTTAAGCCCTCATTCTTTAAGTTGAAAGGTAAGATACTTGTGGCTAAAAGCATTTGAAAAAATGGGGTCTATTTTGGGAGAACTGTGCATTAGAAGTTGCAGGTGTCAAAGTCGACTACAAAGAAGAAGAGTTTCAGACATAGGTACATTGTTTGAAGTAAATCTCAAGATCTACTAAATCTTTTGCAGAGATTTAACTTGTAGAAGGTGTGCAAATGTTAGGAGACACCGTCTATAAAGTTTCATTGAAAAATTTACACATGTGATTAGTCAATAAGTGAACTAAGTGCAGGAGAGTTTTTTGAATAATTAGTTTGTTCACAATTAGTTCAAAGTTTGATAATTTGGCACTGGTCTTCCAAAATTGGTTGAGATTTTGAGTTGTTCTTGATAGAGAGGTGCTCTAACATCAGGCATAACTTGTTCTTTTGGAGATTAACACTCTCCATCAGTGGTGTCAGAGTAGGCGTCATCAGAATTGAAGAAAGGAGGACCCCGACTGTTATAGTTATACAGAAATCAATCTTTGAAGATTCAAAAGGTGAAAGTTTGAAGTGAAAGCTAGAAAAAGAGGCTTGAAGCTATCAAGAAGATTTAAAGCAACTACATTCGAAGTAAAGGTACATTCGTTTTTCACAAAGCTTGAAGAATTCATTGCACATGTGAAGAAAGGATGGGAGATTCTCTTCAGATAGAGAAATTGGATAGAGAAAACTATCCTACTTGGTCAATGAGGATGGAAGCTCATCTCATGAGCAAAGACTTGATAGGATACATCATAGGTGAAGAAGAAACACCAGAATTTAGGGATCCTAGTTTCCAACTAGGGAAGAGACATGGATGAAGAAGGATGCTCAAGCAATGAGAATTATCTACATGGGAGTCAATGATTACTTGCTACCTCACATTAGAGGACTTGAAAGTGCAAGTGACAAGTAATTCTTTGGAGGAGCATTTGCAAAACACTACAAAGTCAAGGAAGGCATCTTTGTGGGTAGAATTCACCACATTCAAGAAGAAGCCTTCTCAATCTATTTCTGATTATGTAGCAAGGATGAAGGCCATTGCAGATGCATTACGAGCAGTTGATGAAGATATTGAAGAAGAAAAATTGGTAAGACAAATTCTCACAGGTTTTAGAGGAGATGATACGTGGAAGCCATTCATTTTATCCACTGAATTGTCACTAGATCATTTAACTTCTGATTTGAATCAATTGCTAGGACATATGCTAACCTTTGAGTAGGATATTAAAAGTGATGTTGATAAGAGTACATGTCAAGCAATGTATTCAAAGCATTTGAAGAAGATTAACAAAGGCAAGCATCAATTGAATGAAGATGAAGGCACTATGAGTCAAGCTAACTTGCTAAGAGGAAGAGGAGGTGGCAAAGGAAGAGGAGGTGGAAAAGGAAGAGGAAGAGGGAGAACCAATAAGGATGGTGTCAAAGCTTCCTGGATTTGTGGTAAGACTAATCATTTAGCTCATGAATGTTGGCATAATAATTAGAATGGTGGAGGATACAATCAAAACTTTAATTCAAGAGGAAGAGGTAATAGAAATCAAAGAGGTAATTTTAGAGGTAGAGGTTACTTTGGAAGAAATGCAGGTAGAGGCTTCCAAAGTCAATCCTACAAGAATACCTACTACAATTATGCTTCAGATCAAAAGGAGGATTCAACCTTGATTATGAATGCAACTTGTGAAAGACAAAGTGAAGATCAAAGAGTATTTTACATTGACTCAGGGTGTAGCAATCACCTCAATGGCAATATAGATTTGATGACTGATTTGAAGAATAAGGTGAGTAATCATGTAGTTCAGACAAGTGATAACACAAAGCACAATGTGAAGTCCATTGGATCAGTAAAGGCCAAGGATGGAAGCACTCTTCTGATTAAGGTTTTGTATGCTCCTACAATCCCAAAGAATCTGATAAGTGTAGGGCAAATTGTAGAGAAAGGTTATGAAGTAAGGTTCACTAATGATGGACTTTTTGTGGAAGACCCTAGCAATGGGTATAAACAAATTGTTTCAGGAAAGAAAGAAGGAAGGGTATGCACATTGAAGATTCAAGGCAATGTTGGTCATGCCTTGTTCACTTATGGAGGACATAAGATCTCTGAGTTAGATCTTTGGCAGAAAAGGCTTGGACATTTGAATGAAAGAGGTATGAAGGATACAATCAATAACGGTTGAGTTCTTGGATTACCTAATGTTACAGGTCAACACATGACATACAGATGTGAAGCATGTTAGTTAGGTAAGGCTCATAAGAAATCATATAATAAGCATGGTTTCATGTATTCAGAGAAGCTTGAATTGGTACATAGAGATGTGTGGGGGTCATCAAAGGACTTTAACATTAATGGTTCAAGATATTATGTGATTTATGTTGATGATGCTACCAGGTGGATCACAATATATGTGATCAAAGATAAATCAGAGGTGTTCAATACATTTAGACATTACCATGTGTATGGAGAAAGAGTTTTAGGATAAAAATTGAAGAGACTAAGGTCAGATGGAGGGGGAGAGTATTTCTCTAATGAGTTCAGTGATTACTTGTGGAATGCAGGTATAAAAAGGGAAGTAACTTGTAGGTACTCCCCTCAACAAAATGGTGTAGCAGAGAGGAGAAATAGAACTCTTGTTGAGTTTGCAAGGTCAATGATGAAGGAGAAAAATTGCCCTAATTATTTGTGGGTTGAGGCTATAAATACAGCTACATACTTGGTTAATGGGCTACCATGTAAAACTTTGCAGGGTAGACACCTTATGAGGCATGGTGGGGTAAGAGACCTACCTTAGATCATTGCAAAGTATTTGGATGTTTGGCTTATGCATATATGCCATCTCAATTGTGGCATAAATTGGAACCTAAAGCTGAAAAGTATGTGTTCATTGGTTATGATGATAAGCAGATGGGTATAGGTTGTGGAGTCTATCCACAAAGAAATTCTTTGTGTCAAAGGATGTTACATTTGATGAGCAAGGTACTTGGTATGCAGGTACAATTAATATTCATGCAGTGATGAAGAAATATTGAACCAGAAGAAAGGTAAATCCAAGGTTCAAATATTTGATGAAGAAGAGAACAATGAAGCACTAGTTGAAGTTGAAGAAATGTCAAGGTTTGATCCAAAATGTGATGAACCAGAAACTTCAAGGAGTGGAGAACTCAAAAGATCATCAAGGCACAAATGGAAACATACAAGGTATAGCTATGATACTTCATTTTTTACCACTAAAGATTATGCTTATATGGTGAAAACAGAGGAAGACCCTTCTACATATGAAGAGGCAAAAGGTAAGGAAAATTGGGAGAAAGCTATGCAGGAGGAGTATGATGCATTAATGGAAAATGAGACTTGGAATTTGGTTCCTAAACCAAATAGTCAGAAGATCATTGGATGCAAATGGGTCTACAAGACAAAGAGGTATGCAGATGGAAGTGTATCTAGATATAAAGCTATACTTGTTGTGAAAGGGTATGCTCAGACATATGGTATAGATTATGATGCGACTTATAGTCCTGTGGCAAAGATGACAACTATAAGGACTCTCATAGCTATTGCTGCATGTAAAGGCTGGAAGATATGCCAATTAGATGTGAAGAATGCTTTTCTAAATGGTTACATTATAGATGATGTTTTTATGGAGCAACCAGAAGGTTTCAACGACAAAAGGTATCTAGAGTATGTATGCAAGCTCAAGAGAGCTTTGCATGGTTTGAAGCAAGCCTCAAGGGCATGGAACTATAGACGTGTGAAGTTCTTGAAAGAGCTTGGTTTCCAAGTATCTAAGGCAGATAGTAGCTTGCTTGTTAAAGCAAGTGATGATGGGTTCATTTACATGTGCATATATGTTGATGACATATTTCTTATAGGTATAGATGAGAACGGCATACAAAGTCTTAACAAGCAAATGGAGAAAGAGTTCAAGATTAGTGACTTGGGAGACTTGTCATATTTCTTGGGCATGGAGATTTCATATAATCAACATGGAGTATATGTGACTCAAGAAAGGTATTTGAAGAACTTGCTAAACAAGTTTAAAATGGAAGATTGCAGGGTAGCACCTACTCCAATGGAGGTGAATCACAAATTGAGTAGATATGGAGGAGAAGAATTCAAGGACATGAAGCTATACCAAAGTCTGGTTGGTAGTTTAATCTATGTTACATTAACTATGCTTGATTTGTCATATGCAGTTGGAGTGTTGTCTCAATTCATGCATTGCCCTAGGAAAGAACATTGGATTGTAGGACAAAGGGTGCTAAGATACATTAAGGGTACACTCAAAGAAGGTTTGTATTATGGATACACATCAAATACAAACATCAAGATTTATAGTGATACAGATTGGGCACGTAATCCTGATGATAGGAGGTCAAGCTATGGGTATCTATGTTATGTGGGAATAAGTTAAACTCTTGGTGTTCTAAGAAGCAACATATAGTTGCTTCGTCATCCATATAAGCAGAGTATAAAGCGTAATAAAGTAAGTCTATGATCTAAGGATCCGACTGGTTCAGTCAGATTTGAAATCGGAAACCATTTGGTCATCCATGTATATGACCAAAGATCTCGAGTTTAGACTTACTAGGAGGTCTTGTGCTCTTGTGAACAAGTGATACACTAAGCTTAGTGGTTAAGTCTCAAGGATGTGAAGGAGGAGGTCTTGGGTCCAATCCCCATGGGGGACATGGGGAGAGTATTTTGCCCAAAGAGATCTAGAGCCTTCTAGAAGCATCCACTTGAGTTAACTCGAGTTAACTAGGACACTTGGCGCACATGTAGTTACATGGCTGACACTTGGATGGTTAGTATCCACCTGCCCAAGAAGGCAGTCCCCTGGAGAGAGCTATATATAGAGGCATTTGGTTGGGAGGAGAGTCATTCTCTAGCACGTGGTGGTCATAATCTTGCATTGGTATTAGAGCCCAATAGGATCCATAGTGACCTTAAGCCCAGAGAAATTGTGTGAGATTTTACGAGATGTCATCTTCCCCATGATGTTTGTATTCTTTGTGGGGCCTCTCTGTCTTCGAGATTGGTAGCAAAATATACAGATTTGTATAGAACATGAGGTCGTTGTTGCGTGCAGGATTTGAACCTGAGACGTTCAACCCCGAAAAATCCTGTTATATCCAACTTCACTGCGAAGCGCACTTATATATAATTTAATTCGTTTTTAGATTTAATGTTTTTAGACCTCGCAAATATTGGTTGTTGGCCACCGTTTGACCATTCCCACGGTTGTTGTGACCGTCGTTTAACCCAGTTGTAAACCCCTATTCTTGTGGGATAAGGGGGGTCCCATGGGTACTATGCCCTTCCTTGTACAGTTGCAATTTCAAAGTTAAAGTCCGGGGGAGTAGGCCTCGGCCGAACCTCCATTTAAAAAAAAATATTTGAATTTGCTCATTTATTTTTTAATATTGTTATGTTCGGACTGTGCCAACGTAAATATGTTCTGTTCGGATTGTGCCAACATAAATATGTATTCTCGTTTTCTATTTGAGTTTTGGCAGAGCAGAGTTTGATGTTGCTGCATATCAATGACGACGAAGATCACCAAAAAGCCACGATCTCTGGGATATGATTGTTGTACAGTTTACATACCTTTGCTCTTCATAAAATCGGTTGGAGACCGATCTGGGAGGACTGGAGATCAATTCCTCTGTGGTGCAACTCTAAATGAAGATACTCTCTCTTATCCAAGAGGACGACGGACATTCATGTTGATCTCCACTATCAGTGGAGTCCTTACTACTGCTGCAGAACCTTGCCATCTATAAGCAAGAAACGAAGAATCCTCTGATGCTGCACGCCAGGCTTGATCTCGCGATCTCTACATGACCAAGTCCCTCCTCTATCCAACATAGCGAGCTACAAAATGATCGATTACAAACTCACGATCTATAACCAGAGTCTGATGCCTTGGTGTTGTACAAGCTGGGGAGAAGAATTAAAAACACAGCTGGAATTAGGGATCGAAATCTGGCACATCGATTTCTTTTGTTTCCAGAGACTGAGCTAGACCGAAGCGCTATCTTGCTGTGTTGCAATTCCTGAGGATCAGGAGATTTAATAGAAATAGCGTTAGCCGTTGAAACCATGTTGGCAGAAGCCTTTTTGTACTGTGGAAAGCATATTGCAGTCTATGTTATTTATCTCATCTGCTGGCTACAAGGCGGAGACTCAAATATATGTGCAGATGACCTCATGGGAGGGTTAAACTCACAATCATATTGTGATTAGGGCATTCTTTGATCCACAAAAACTGGCCACTTTTGCTATAATATTAATCTTTTATTATATTCATAGCAGGTGGAGCAGGCAAGATTCGAACAAAAGCCATGCTGATGACTCCTCCGTCTATCAGTTTTGAGTGAATATCATCTTGCACACATATTTTTCTTCAAGAGAAATCTGTCGTTTCTTGATTTTTAGCAGCAAAAGTTCCTGGAGATCTTTGAATTCATCGGCATGAGATTATTTGTTTATGAATCCATGGAGATTAGATGGGTAGCGTAGCCATGGAGATTTGATGTTGCTACCCCATCAAATGGCGATTTCCCTGTAATCCACGAAAGGAATATGATGTTCGACATCAAAATGTCTCTGCGAGCTCCTCTGTCTATTGTCCACAATTTTTGTGGAATTTTGCTAGGCGCAACAAGATAAGTCGCATCTATATATGACCTGCAAACCCGAGAATTCGAATCCAATCCATGATGCAATCGCTGATAGTTGATCTTCAATGATCAAGATTTGCTGCCGACTTACGTCAGTATATATTTGGACTTATCAAAAGGAGCTATGACAATTCGAACCTCTAACCTTTTGAGATTGGAGGACGCACATCCGCTAAGCTAGCAGTTTGGCGTGGAGGCATGGATTCATTATGCTCTTCATATCTGATTAGCAAAGAGGCACATGCAAATCTTGCATCTAATTGAAGTAAGTCAAGTAAAGGTTTAGCCTCTCCAATTTCCAACACAAGCTCCCATCCATAGACAAGGATAAACAAAAGTCACGCATGTGGATATCTCAAACACAAGTCCAAGATCCAAGAAGTGATACAGACTATGACCAAGATGAAAGAGAAAAGGATTACAAGCTATGGAAGTCAAGAGGCAAAGCAAAGATGCAAGAGATTGGAGAATGCTCCAAACAAGCACCTACAAGATCATCAGAAGAGAAGAAACAACCAGAAAGCTATGGATATGATTCCACATTTGTTACGAAGCATTCAATATACTTGGTAAAAGACTCTATTTCACAGGAACCCTCAACCTATGTAGAGGCAAAGGGAAACCCTAATTGGGAAAAGACCATGAACGAGGAGATAGATGCATTGAAGGAGATGGACACTTAGGATTTGGTTCCAATGTCACCGAATCAAAAGGTAATTGGTTGTAGATGGGTATATAAATGTAAAAGAAACTCAGATGGATCAGTTTGCAGGTACAAGGCAAGATTAGTTGCCAAAGGATGCTCACACACTCATGGTATAGACTATGAGGAAACATTCTCACCAGTTGCAAAGATGACTACAATCAGGACATTGATAAGTGTAGCTGCTGCAAGGAATTGGAGACTCCTCCAACTTGATGTGAAAAATGCATTCTTAAATGGTTGGATAAGTGAAGAGGTATAGATGTCATAACCACCAGGATTTGAAAACCCTATTCATCCATCTTATGTTTGCAGACTTAAGAAAGCATTGTATGGATTGAAACAAGCTCCTAGAGCTTGGAATTATAGGTTGGTTACATATCTTCAAGATCAAGGGTTCAAAGCTAGCAGTTTAGATCCTTCTCTATTCATCAAAAGGGATCACAATGAGGTTATCTATGTATGTGTATATGTAGATGATATTATTGTGACAGGTGATGATCTAAATGGCATTCAAAGGATCAAGAGACACATGCAAGAGGAGTTCAAAATCAGTGACCTATGTGAGCTCACATATTTCCTAGGTATGCAGGTGATATACACAGATGAAGGAATGTATTTGACTCAAGGAAGATAGATTCAGGACCTTCTTCTTAAGTTCAAAATGGAGAACACTAAACATGTAGGTACACCTTTGGAGATGAATCATAAACTTAGTGTTTATGAAGGTGAGAAAATTGAAGACATTAAAGAGTATCAAAGCTTGGTAGGTAGCTTGATATATGCTACTCATACAAGGGCAGACATCTCATATAGTGTGGAAGTGCTTAGTCAGTTCATGCACTCACCGAGAAGACCACACATGGATGCAGCTAAGAGAGTACTTAAGTATCGCAAAGGTACAATAAACGAAGCTATATTCTATTCTTACTCTTCATGATATTTGGATATCAAAATCTACTCAGATGCAGATTGGGCAGGAGCTAATGATGATAGAAAAAGTACATCTGGTTACTTAGCATTTGCAGGTTCAAAGCTAGTGTCATGGAGTTCCAAGAAGCAACCAATAGTTGCTTTATCCTCAACTGAAGCAGAGTACAGAGGCTTTACCATATCAACTCAAGAGGCAATATGGTTAAAAGCATTGTATACAGATTTAGGACTTGTGAGTTCCAAACCTCACATATTTGGAGATAATGTAAGTTCCATGTATCTAGCGGCAAATCCTATTTTCCATGCAAGAACCAAGCACATAGAAGTCCATTACCACTTCATCAGGGAGAAGCTCATGGCAAAGAAGATAGACATTTCTTTTGTTCCAACTGAAAAGCAAGTAGCAGATATGATGACGAAGGCACTTGATGGAATAAAGTTCTGTAGATTCAAAGCTATGGCAGGTATTCAACCTATCGGAGAATGAGGACTCAAGCATACTTTAGCTTGAGGGGGAGCTATTGGAACGTCAAGCTTACACTATGCTTGAGGTGGATTTGATCTACATCAAAGGCTATCGCGTCGAAAGAATATCCGTTGGAGAGTTCTTTTTCTTATGCTCATTTATTGTATTTTTTGAGAGATTTTTTTTATGGTTCATTTACCGTTGTAAAAGCCTTGAGCTTTACACATGTAAAGGTAGAAATATAGAGCCTAAATCCCACGAATTTGTGGTGGTTGAAGTTGCATTCAATCAAGCAATCAATCAACTAAAAGTAGATCAAACTAGATCTTCACTTTTCCTAGATTATAGGAAAGTGAATTGATTCCCTCCAACAACCATTCCCACCTTCATTTGGATTCAAATTTCACTTGTAAAAGTCATGGAACACTCCTAGAGTCTATATAAAGACTTGAAATCACTTGTACATTACATGGAAGCAATATACATACACTTGTGACCATCATTGTCTTGCTCCTTCAATTCTCTGCATCATCTTCTTCGCCAATAGTAATCTTGCAGAGGCTGCTGCTCTCTCTCCAGACCTCCAAATTGAGTGCAAGATGACCCATTGAAAAGGTATTCGTGTCTAGTTTATGATTTTAAATTTTCATAGCATTTTTTTTAGTAAATTGGGCGAAATCTGTGTTTTTCTATCTCGGGGTCAATCTCTGTGTATTCCTGAAAAATAGGAAGTACCACCGGTGAATGTCGCATTCATTCCTATAGCATATTTTGCTTATTCCTTATAATTTTTTGCATTCTATACACTCAACACTATGTGTATCACTCCCATAAAATTATTTTTTCTAATTGTAATCACGCTGGTCGCTATGGGCATTTGAAGTTCATTGTCTCTTCCATAGATAGTAAGTTTTTTTAGCTAGTCGACCCGCGAACATATCTGTTTTGTATCGACTCATTCTCATTGATGCCCCAAAGTATATAGTGTGTTTCTTTGCACTTATTGCATGCCTATAAGGTCTATTTGAGTCTCCATAAGCTCAAGGGTTGGTCTTGTGCCGGTTGGCTTGACCAAACTTTGTCGCTTCAAAACGCACTTTTCTACCTTCTACAAGCTTCTCCAAGTTCTGTATTAGGGCTCTGGTGGCC
>CM035442.1:121795105-121797605 GCA_020310875.1 Ceratopteris richardii
AGAGGCTTGGACATTTCAATGAAAGAGGTATCAAAGATATGATTAACAATGGTTCAATGCTTGGAATGCCTAATGTTGCAGGTCAACATATGACATACAGATGTGAGGCATGTCAATTAGGTAAGGCTCATAAGCAATCTTACTCCAAGCATGGTTTTATGTATTCAGAGAAGCTTGAGTTGGTACACACAGATGTGTGGGGACCATCAAAGGATTTCAGTATCAATGGTTCAAGGTATTATGTGATTTATGTTGATGATGCTACTAGATGGATCACTATCTATGTGATCAAAGATAAGTCAGAGGTATTCAATACATTCAAACATTATCATGTGTATGCAGAAAGAATTACAGGTCATAAGTTGAAGAGACTAAGGTCAGATGGAGGGGGAGAGTATTTCTCTAATGAGTTCAGTGATTACTTGTGGAATGCAGGTATAAAAAGGGAGGTTACTTGCAGGTACTCTCCTCAACAAAATGGTGTAGCAGAAAGGAGGAATAGAACTCTTGTTGAGTTTGCAAGGTCCATGATGAAGGAAAAGAATTGCCCTAACTATTTGTGGGCTGAGGCTGTAAATACAGCTACTTATTTGGTCAATAGGTTACCTTGTAAAGCCTTGCAGGGTATGACACCTTATGAAGCTTGGTGGGATAAGAGACCTACCTTAGATCATTGCAAAGTATTTGGGTGTTTGGCATATGCATATGTGCCATCACAATTAAGACACAAATTGGAACCTAAAGCTGAAAAATATGTATTCATTGGTTATGATGATAAGCAGATGGGATATAGGTTGTGGAGTCCATCCACAAAACAATTCATTGTGTGTAAGGATGTTACATTTGATGAGCAAGGTACTTGGTATGCAGGTACTATCAATATTAATACAGATGATGAAGAAGTTGTGAGTCAAAGGAAAGGTAAACAAAGGTACAGATATTTGATGAACAAGAGAATAATGACGTGCAGGTTGAAGTTGAAGAAATGCCAAGATTTGATCCTGAGTGTGATGAACCAGAAACCTCAAGGAGCGGAGAACTCAGAAGGTCATCAAGACACAAGTGGCAACCTACAAGGTATAGCTATGATACTTCTTTTTTGGCTACCAAAGATTATGCTTACATGATAAAGGCAGATGAAGACCCTTCTACATATGAAGAGGCAAAAGGTAAGGAACATTGGGAGAAAGCTATGCAGGAAGAGTATGATGCATTGATGGAGAATCAGACTTGGGAATTAGTTCCTAAACCAAATAGCCAGAAGATCATTGGATGCAAATGGGTCTACAAGACAAAGAGATTTGCAGATGGAAGTGTGTCTAGGTACAAAGCTAGACTTGTTGTGAAAGGGTTTGCTCAGACATATGGTATTGATTATGATGAGACTTATAGTCCTGTGGCAAAGATGACAACTATCAGGACACTCATAGCTATTGCTGCATGTAAAGGTTGGAAATTATGTCAATTAGATGTGAAGAATGCTTTCTTGAATGGTTATATTTCAAATGATGTTTTCATGGAGCAACCTCAAGGATTCAGAGATGGAAGGTATCCGGATCATGTGTGTAAGCTCAAGAGAGCTTTGTATGGCTTGAAGCAGGCCCCAAGGGCATGGAACTATAGACTTGTAAAGTTCTTAAAGGAACTTGGATTTCAAGTATCTAAGGCTCATAGTAGCTTGCTTGTTAAAGCAAGTGATGATGGGTTCATTTACATGTACATATATGTTGATGATATAATTCTTATAGGTACAGATGAGAAAGGCATTCAAAGCCTAAAGAAGCAAATGGAGAAAGAGTTCAAAATCAGTGGTTTGGGAGATTTGTCATACTTCTTGGGCATGGAGATTTCATACACTCAACATGGAGTGTATGTGACTCAAGAAAGGTATTTGAAGAACTTGTTAATCAAGTTTAAGATGAATGATTGCAGGGTAGCACCTACTCCAATGGAGGTGAATCACAAATTGAGCAGATATGGAAGTGAAGAGTTCAAGGACATGAAACAATATCGGAGTTTGGTTGGTAGTCTTATCTATGCTACATTAACTAGACCCGACTTGTCATATGCAGTTGGGGTATTATCTCAATTCATGCATTGTCCTAGAAAAGAACATTGGATTGCAGGTCAAACAGTGTTGAGATACATTAAGGGTACACTCAAAGAGGGTTTGTATTATGGTTTTACATCAGATACAAACATCAAAGTATATAGTGATGCAGATTGGGCAGGTAATCCTGATGATAGAAGGTCAACCTATGGATACATGTGTTATGTGGGAGATAAGTTAATCTCTTGGTGTTCAAAGAAGCAACACACAGTTGCTTTATCATCTACAGAAGCAGAGTACAAAGGCATGGTTGAAGCTGCAAAGGAAGTGATATGGCTCAAGACTTTGATGAAGAGTTTTGACACTATACAGAGTACACCTATTATATATGGAGATAACATGAGTTCATTGTATCTAGCTGCTAACCCTGTTTTTTATGCCAGGACTAAA
>CM035442.1:121845235-121847735 GCA_020310875.1 Ceratopteris richardii
GAACAAGGTCTGCATCCATATTATTTCTTTAGCTTCTTCTACGAGTCCTTTGTATTCGGCTTCTGTTGATGATAAAGCTACTGTGTGTTGCTTCTTTGAACACCAGCTTACCAGCTTATCTCCTAGGTATATCATATATCCGTGCGTTGATCTTCTGTCATCTTGACTTCCAGCCCAGTCTGAGTCACTGTATGCTTTCAGCTTTATATCTGACATAAAAGGATAATATAATCCTTCTTTTATAGTTCTTTTGACGTATCTAAGAACTCTTTGTCCTGCAATCCAATGTTGATCTGTCGGACAATGCATGAATTGTGAGAGAACTCCCACTGCATAACTAAGATCTGGTCTCGTTAGCATAGCATAAATTAAACTTCCTACTAATGGCTGATATCTCTTCATATCTTTAAACTCTGCACCACTGTATCTGCTGAGTTTATGATTTACTTCAAGTGGTGTTGAAGCTTCTCTGCAATTCTCCATATTAAACTTCTTCAGTAAGTTTAGGAGATACCTTTCTTGCGTAACATATACACCATGATCTATGTATGTGATTTCCATTCCTAAGAAATATGATAACTTCCCTAGGTCACTGATCTTGAACTCTCTTTCGAGTAGTTTCTTTACTTCTGTAATCCCTTCATCTGAGGTTCCTGTGATTATTAAGTCGTCTACATAAATACAAATGTAGATCATAGCTTGTTCTGTTTTCTTTACGAGTAGACTTGCGTCTGCCTTCGAACTTTTGTATCCAAGTTCATTCAAATATTTCACAAGTCTGTAATTCCAAGCTCTTGGAGCTTGCTTCAGTCCATAAAGTGCTTTTCTTAATCTGCAAATAAAGTTTGGGTATCTGGAACTTTCGAACCCTTCAGGTTGTTCCATGTACACTTCATCAGAAATGTATCCATTCAGAAATGCATTCTTTATATCTAGCTGACTTAGCTTCCATCCTTTCGATGCAGCTACAGCAATTACTGTCCTTATGGTTGACATTCTTGCCACCGGACTAAACGTCTCATCATAATCTATGCCATGCGTCTGGGCATAGCCTTTGATCACCAGCCTCGCTTTGTATCTGGCTATCCTTCCATCTGCGAATTTCTTTATTTTGAAAACCCATTTATTTCCGATTACTTTCTTACCATTTGGTTTCGGAACAAGTTCCCATGTCTTGTTTTCCTCCAGTGCGCTGATTTCTTCTTTCATTGCTTCTTCCCATTGCTTCTTGCCTTTAGCTTCATCATAGCTCTGTGGTTCTTCATCATCTTTGACCATATATGCGTAATCTTTCTGAGTTATGTATGAGGTATCATATGAATACCTTTCTAGTTGTCTTCTAGTCCTGCTTGACCTTATTGGTTCTTCATAAGTGTCTGAATACACTTCTTCATCTTCATTTCTCATACCTGATCCAGTCCTGGACGTACTTGCCTGCATATGATCTTCATCTCTGTTCACCTGCACAATTGATTTTCCTTTCTCTTTCCTTCTTACCTCTTCTTCAATTTCTTCAGTCGTATGACTTTGATCTGCATACCAGCTTTTCTGTTCATCAAAAGTAACATCTCTAGAAACAATAAACTGTTTCGTTAGAGGACTCCATAACCTATAACCCATCTGTTTTTCATCACATCCGACGAACACATATTTCTCTGCTTTCGGTTCAAGCTTATGTCTCAGTTGTGATGGTACATAAGCAAACGCTACTGATCCAAACACTTTTCAATGATCAAGTGTTGGCTTCTTTCCCCACCAAGCTTCATAAGGGGTCATTCCTTCTAATGATGTACATGGTAATCTATTTACCAAGTATGTAGCTGTGTTTATAGCTTCAGCCCAAAGATAGTTTGGACAATCTTTTTCATTTAGCATAGCTCGTGCAAATTCAACTAGAACTCGGTTCCTTCTTTCTGCTACTCCATTTTGTTGTGGTGTATATCTCCAGGTTATTTCTCTCTTAATACCTGCGTTCCAAAGATAGTCATTGAATTCTCAGGAGAAGTATTCTCCCCCTCCATCAGACCTCAATCTTTTAAGTTTTCGTCCGGTAAGTCTTTCAGCATATGCATGAAAATGCCTGAAAGCTCCAAACACTTCTGCTTTCTCTTTCAAAACATAAAGAGTTATCCACCTTGTTGCATCATCAATGAATAAGACATAGTACCTCGATCCGCTGATTGATCCTTCTTTTGTTGGCCCCCATACATCTGTATGAATAAGCTCGAGTACTCCATCATGTTTGAATCCTTTCTTCTGGAAAGGTAACCTGTGGGCTTTTCCCATCTGACATGCTTCGCACTTATGAATCATATGTTGATTCTGTATGTTCGGTAATCCCAGTACTGACTGGTTCGCTATCATGGCTTTAATTCCTTTTTCATTGAAATGACCCAATCTCTTATGCCAGAGATCAAGTTCTGTAATCACTTTCTCACCATGTGTGAGCAACGCTTGGCCAATGTTCCCTTGTACTCTTAAAGTAAAGAGTCTTCCTTCT
>CM035442.1:121865235-121905235 GCA_020310875.1 Ceratopteris richardii
ATTACAACCACAACCACAATAGTAACTACCAAGGTGGATTCAGAAATAGAAGGGATTACAACAACTACACAGAGGAGCAAGATGACTCCCTATTGATCATGAATATGACCTCCAAGGCAGGTACAAATGATGATCATTTATTTTATATTGATTCAGGGTGTTCTAACCATGTAGCTGGTAATGTGGCACTACTCTCTGATTTAGAAGAACCCAAGGGCAAACATCAGGTACAGACAGGTGATGATACTAAACATTCTGTTATAAAGATTGGAAATGTGAAAACTTGTGATGGTAACCAGAACCTATTGAGCAGGGTACTTTATGTACCAACCATTACCAAGAACCTAATGAGTGTTGGTCAGATTGTGGAGAAAGGTTTGCAGGTCAGGTTCAATCAACATGGAGCATATGTGGAAGATCCAAGACATGGATTCAAAAGGATAGCCAAGGGAGAGAAATCAGGTAGATTGTTTACTTTTGAGCTAGAAGACACCAAAAACATTGCTTTATACAATTACAAGGATCAAACACTTTCAGAGTTAGAAATATGGCACAAGAGGTTAGGTCACATAGGTGAAAGAACCCTAAAGCAAATGTGCAGGGATCAATGTGTGCTTGGGATACCTAATGTATCCAAGCAACATATGATTTACAAGTGTAGTGCTTGTCAATTTGGTAAGTCCCACAGGTTGCCCTATTCAAAGAAAGGTTTCATGCATGAAGACTACCTAGACTTGGTACATACAGATGTTTGGGGACCTAGCAAGGATCCCTCCATTTCAGGATCAAGGTACTATGTGTCTTTCATTGATGATTATAGCAGATGGACTGTCTTATACTATATGAAGCATAAAGATGAAGTGTTTAATTGTTTCAAGAGGTATCTTGCACTTGTTGAAAACCAAACAGGAAGAAACTTGAAGAGGCTAAGGTCAGATGGAGGAGGAGAATACTTCTCCAATGAGTTTGAAGATTTCTTGCAGGAAAGAGGCATCAAAAGGGAGATAACTACAAGGTACTCACCTGAACAAAATGGGGTAGCTGAAAGAAGGAATAGACTCATTGTAGAAACAGCTAGGTCTATGCTTAATGAGAAGAAGTTGCCAAATTATCTTTGGGCAGAGAGTGTATCTACTGCCACCTATCTTATTAACAGGTTGCCATCAAAGACACTTGATGGAATGACACCTTATGAAGCTTGGCATGGTAAGAGACCGTCATTAGACCATTGCAAAATCTTTGGTTGTATTGCATATGTGCATATTCCCTCACAGGTAAGGGGAAAGCTAGACCCTAAAGCTGAAAAATGTATCTTCATTGGTTATGACTTGAACCAGAAAGGGTACAGATTCTACAACCCCTCAAACAAAGGTTTCAAGGTAAGCAGAGATGTCATCTTTGATGAGAATGACTCATGATATGAGAATGAATGCAGGAAGGTTAGTCTACCCTATGATATGGAAGAAGATTTCCCAAAGCTCACCAAGGAGGAACCAATCCAGAAAGAAGACTCAAGTTCAGATGATGATGACATAATTAACCTTGAGGAATTCAAGGCATGGAAGTCCAAAGGGAAGATGAAAATGAAGAAGCTAGAGGATATACCAGAATCCTCAACTCAAGCAATGAGGAGATCTCAGAGAGAAAGTAAGAAGCCTATCAGATATGGGTATGACACTTCTCTTGTAACTAAGCATTCTGTATATCTTGCAAAGGATTTGTTGAATGAAGAACCAGGTACATATGAAGAGGCAATCACCAAACCAGAATGGAAAGGAGCTATGGATGAAGAAATAGAAGCTCTCAAGGAGAGTGACACATGGGACTTGGTACCCAAGAAGGACTCTATGAAGGTGATAGGATCCAGATGGATCTACAAACTCAAGAGGAACTCAGATGGTACAATCAACAGATACAAAGCTAGGTTGGTAGCCAAGGGTTTTGCACAAACCCAAGGCATTGATTATGAGGAGACATTTTCTCCTGTGGCTAAGATGCCAACAATCAGAATATTGGTGAGTGTAGCTGCATCCAAGAATTGGAACATGTACCAATTAGATGTCAAGAATGCTTTCTTGAATGGATGGATATCTGAAGAAGTCTACATGTCACAACCACCTGGCTATGAAGATCCCAAGAAGGTAAATTATGTTTGTAAATTGAAGAAGGCTCTATATGGATTGAAGCAGGCACCTAGAGCATGGAATTACAGGTTGACAACATATCTCCAAGACCAAGGATTTGTGATGAGTAAAGCAGACACTTCTCTATTCATAAAGAGGAGTAGTACAGAGGTAATCTACTTGTGTGTTTATGTTGATGACATCATCATTACAGGCAATGATGTCAATGGTATTAGATATCTACTTGGAGATATGTTGACAACATATCTCCAAGACCAAGGATTTGTGATGAGTAAAGCAGACACTTCTCTATTCATAAAGAGGAGTAGTACAGAGGTAATCTACTTGTGTGTTTATGTTGATGACATCATCATTACAGGCAATGATGTCAATGGTATTAGACACATCAAAGGACAGATGATGAAGGAGTTCAAGATCAATGATCTTGGATTATTGAAATACTTTTTAGGTCTTGAGTTAGTCTACACTAATTCAGGTATATATATCACTCAAAAGAAGTATGTACAGGACATTGTGAAGAAGTTTAATTTGCAGGAAGCTAAAGTCTCAAGTACTCCAATGGAGGTCAACCTAAAGCTTAGTGCTCATGAAGGTGATGAAGTCCAAGACATTACAAGATACCAAAGTATGGTTGGTAGTTTGAATTATGCTACCTTAACAAGAATTGACATAGCATATGGAGTTAGTGTGCTAAGCCAATTCATGCACAAACCAAGGGTACCTCACCTAGAGGCAGCAAAGAAGATCTTGAAGTATCTAAAGGGAACTCAGAGCCATGGTTTGTACTTTCCTTATACATCAGATATTGACATTAAAGTATATTCAGATGTAGATTGGGCAGGATGCAAGGATGATAGGAGGAGCACATCAGGATACATATGTTTTGCAAGTGATAAACCTATTTCTTGGTCAGCCAAGAAACAACCTACAGTAGCTTTGTCATCTACTGAAGCAGAGTATAGAGGGCTAGCAAATGCCACTCAAGAAGCTATCTGGTTGAAGCTTTTGTATACAGAATTAGGTCTATACACTAGACCTCCAATTATCTTTGGAGATAACACAAGCTCTCTTCACCTTGCAGCTAATCCAATATATCATGCTAGGACAAAACACATAGAGGTTCATTACCACTATGTGAGAGAAAAGTTGCTTAGCAAAGACATTCAATTGACTTATGTGTCCACTAATATGCAATGTGCAGATTTACTTACTAAAGCTTTGGATGGAAACAAGTTATGCAGATTCAAATCCATGATTGGATTGCAGGATGTGATTGAAGATTGAAGATGAAGACTTAAGCTAAAGTGTTTGGCTTGAGGGGGAGCTGTTGGTGCAATTCAAGCCTTCACACTTGGCTTGGAACCTTGGAAATTTGGTGTTGAAACCTTGGAAACTTAATTCACTTGAAGAAAGGACCATGTGAACTTATGCTTATAAGTTCTTACTTCTTTACCTTTGTAAAAATCTAGAATGACTTGGCATATGTATGAGTACACCTACTTGATTAGTCGTGGAAATTTAGATGACTTAATGGAGAGAATATCTCCCTAATTTTAGATGAGATATTCTAGGGAGCCTTAGATTTGAATTTCAAAATTTAAATGATCACTCAACCTCTATAAAAGATGAAGAAAAAAAGTTGCGAGTGTGTCTCTCACTTCAACTCATTTTCCGAGGCATTTTATCATTGTATCTCTGTGTGTGTGAGTGCTACATCTTAGCCTACACCACAATACCTCATTTAGCTATGCTTATCATGCTAATGAGATTGTACAATTACATCAATCAATAGATACATTCATACTTTTCAACTCTATGTTTTTCTGAGTTATCTTCTCCAAGTCTGTCAACTTCCAAGAGGCATATCTCAGTGCCTACTGAGCCAAATCAAGTGATTCAAAGCTTGATAGATTCAGCTCAAAGCATTCTACAAGACTACAAAGTTTGAAGAAGTTTGGTTCAGCCATTTTCGAGAAATCGTCTTCGAAGCAGTCTCTGGTATTTGTCTGCACATTTCCTAAAAAGTCGGGAGTGACCATAAACTTGCTAAAGTTATTTCTCTGAGCATAGTTTATCAATTTGAATGATTCCACTTGAAAATGGTAGCTTGTTAAGCTAATTGAATAACTCTAGGAGGAATTGTTCCAATTGTAAGTGTGCTGGTCATACTGAGTGAAAGACTGAGCAGGTATCAAGATCAAAATAGAAAGTTTTCAAGTCTAGTGAAGTGCAAACTCATCTGTTTTGATCTAATCATTATTCAAATCATTTCCAAAGTACATATAGCACATTTTGGTATCATTTGGAAGCTCTAGGAGTCTACTAAACATATCTGGAGTCAAAGAGGGCTGGTGCAAAGCAGGATTAGCAGTACCAACTCCTTCTTCTGAGTGCATCCAACCATTTCTCCCAACACCAGCAAAGTGCAAGACATTTTGTCTAAAGCACTAATTACCTTACCTTTGGCATAATTATTGGCTTTTATCCTAGGCATTCGATAATACTCTTAGTAGTAGGCTAATTTGGATCAGTCCCAACACCAACTATAGCTATGATACACCCAGAACCGGATACAACAGTCAATCATGTGGTTCCCTTGATTACAATTTGGTACAAAAATCACAAAATTATCCAAGTTCTCATAGATGGTGGCTCTAGCGTAAATATTTTCATTGTGGCTCTATGCAAGAAGCTTGGCTGGAATCAAATTGAACTAGTAAAGCTCTTTGTTCATATGGTTGACTAGTCTAGGGTCCATCTGGTGGGGTTAGTCTGGAACTTTACTATTATGCTCTAGGGTGCAATCTTTTACATGACTTCTGTTGTTCTTTTTAGGTATGATAAGTATCCCGGAGATCCATTCCGCATGTCCAACTGGAAGAATAAACCCAACCCATAATCGGCAGTCCAATTCATCGTTTACTTGTTTGGCATAATGGGGGCTCATTCCATAGCTTTGTTGCTTGGTCGGATAAACATCCGATTTTTGCACCACGCGATGTTGGTATGTTTGAGGGTCTAGACCTTTCATGTCCTTATAATCCCATGCAAACACATCAACAAACTCAATTAACAATGCAATGACATATCGTTTAAAAGATCCAAGACATAAGTTTGCTGCCCAAAGGTACTATCCATCCCATGATGAAAATTCTTCTATAAGTCCACTAGGTCCAATATATCGTTTGGGGACTCAATCGAGATAGGTTGAACAATATAGAACATTGGAGACCAGTGATCTAGTATGTGTTGTAAGTCCATTGTTCCTAAAGAGAGCAGATCTTGGTTAGCTAAAAGGAATGTCATTTCCTCGTCATCCAAAAGACCATCTAGCATATGGACCAGTTTAGCTACATAATGCCTAGCATGTATCTCATAAGGTTTAATATCATCAAGGGGAATAGTGTATTTACAGTGGTTGCATTTGATGATCAATTCATGTTATGACCAATCTTGCAAATCTTAAGAAACTCTGAATTTGTGTTGACTATTGAAAATGCAATGCTGCCACCATCCTTGACCCCTTCCCTTTGCCCTTTCTCGACAGTATGCAAGATGAAGTCGCAGGTCATGAGATGTATTCCTTTTTTGATGGTTACAACAGCTATAACCAAGTTTGTATGGCCAAAGAAGGCATACCTTAAATAGCCTTTATTATGAATGGGGGGTCTACCTGTGCACAATTATTTGGTTTCGGCTTCAAAATGCTCCAAGTACTTTTCAGCAATGTATTTAGGAAATCTTCTCTCATTATCTCACTAGTTTCATGAGGGTATATCTTGATGATTTCTGAGTTTTAGGAGCTACATGGGCATATTTGCAGCACCTTTGCCTTTGTTTTCTAAAAATTTAGAGATTATAGGTTGTGTCTTAATCCAAAAAAATCCATTTTTGTTGTAACTTGTGGCAAGTTACTAGGCCACATTATTTCTCACCGAGTGATTTAGGTTGACCCAGATAAGGTATAGGTCATTTTGCAAGTGCCTCCACCAAAGTCACCCAAGGAAGTTTTGCGATTTCTCGGTCAAATCCATTGGCACTATCGCCATCTTCATTGGTTTTCACTTGCAGGGTTCTGCTCCTTCAAGAGTTTGATTATGATGCGATTCATCACCCTAGTTCATCCCATTTAATTGTTGATCTCCTTTCTTGGTTAGATTCTGGTGAAGCCCCAATGGGAGTGGATTACTCATCACTTGCTAGTTATAGGGCAAAACCTAGTGCTTTGTTTGTTACTTGGAATCTTGCAGACTCGTACTGTGATACTCTCATGACCTTTTTAACTTCTCGTTTCCCACCCGATCCCCTGTCTACATCTTCTCAAGAGAAGCTCGCCCTATACAGTCATCATTTTCGTGTCATTGTCAGATAATTGTACCATGTTGATCCATCAAGAGCTTGGCTCTGGTGTGAATTGTGTACCTATTCATGAGGTGCTTTATATCTTGGAATTGGCGCATTCCATGCCTACTCATGGTCATTTTTCAATTGATATGATTCATAAAAGATTTTGCAGAGTAGATTGTGGCGGTTGATGATGCAACACGATATGCATGCTTATGTCTGGCAGTGTGATCCCTGCCAACACATTGACCAACCATTGCCATGGCATTGCTTTCCTTTGCAACCCATCCTCCCTCTGGATCCTTTCCAGAAGTGGGGATTGGACTTCATCAATCTGATTACTCCAACGGATACCCTTACTGCGAACCGATACATTATTGACTTGCACTGATTATGCCACTCATTGGGCTCAGGCCTAGGCAATTCAATCAGCCACTTAAACCACTACTACGATGGTTGCCAAGTGTTTAACCCATGATCTCTTTCCATGGTTTGGCCTCCCTTTGGAATTTATGTAGGACAAAGGCACTTACTTTGCCAATGAGTTAGTTCAAGCTCTTACCCACTCCTTCAACATTATCCATAAGTTCACTACTCTGTATTACCCGCGAGCAAATGGCCTTGCTGAAAGTATGAACAAAACATTGCTCACCCTGCTCAAGAAGTTAATTGTTGAATGTCTCGATCGATGGGACCGGCTTTTGTCTATGGTACTTTGGGCATACATAAATACTTATAAAGTTACTATGGGTTATACTCCTTTTAAATTGGCATATGGTATTGAAGAAATTGCCCCTATGGAGGTGGTTGTCCCTAGTCTGCATGTAGCCATTGAACACAAAACATTATCGGCTGATTCCTTGTATGCTCGAATTGATGATTAGTGCACTCTTGATGAACAATGGTTTGAAAGCTTCCTTCTAATGCAAGAAGTGCAGCTGATACAAGCGCGGACTCATGATCATTTTTTTACGAACTCTAGTCTTTAAAGTAGGCCAACTAGTGTTGTTTTATAGTTGGAAGTCAGATCATGCTACAGGAAAGTTTAAAGTTTGATGGTTTGGTCCTTACCAAATTTTAGCATAGTTGGGTCCAGAAAATTTTGGATTGTAGACACTTGTTGGAATACCAATTAAAAATCCGATCAACAGGTCAAAGCTTTGCCCTTTTTTATCACCCTCCATGTGTTCAATCATTTGTTTGTCACCCATATCAACATGGTTTTGCACAATATTTATGGTGTATCCCTCGACTTGTGTTCATTATTTCATCCATCCCTCTCCTCAACCATGTTGATGTGCTTCTCTCTTGTTTAAACCCTTGCCATCCATGGGTACTGCATTCTTTGTGTGATTGTGCTTACCTTTCATTTGTTGGTCATGCTTTTTGTCTATGCTATGTTTATCTATGGAGACCTTGTCAGCCATCTTCTCGGATGAGATGAATGCTTTCCTTAATCCCCATCACCTTGGCCACTTTTACCTCCTACAATGGGATGCTGCTACGACACATCCCACTATTGAGAGCATAATACATGTCATTGTGATCAAGCATGCATCCACAACATCCTAGATGGTCTTGCTCAGCGGACAAGAGCTCTGCATGACCCGTACTAATGTGGGTCAGCATTTTTTCCTGCCCATCGATGGTCTAGCATTTGTCCCATCCATCTCTTGTGCCACAGTGGAACAATTGTTTCCTCGGCACAGTTCAAATGAATATGCCAGCAATTGCTTCCCAAAAGTGGAGTAGTCTATTCTCCATTTCCTTGTTATTGCTATGAATCTCTAGCATCACCCTTATGGCATCTTTCGACAATTTTATTCTATAGTTGCCCATGCCACCCACGTACCGACCAACTGGTCAGTTATCCTTTTTAAGTGCATTAATAAGGATTGTCAAACCATTGTTTGGCAATTAGATCTTGGCCACCATCCAAAAACTTGCCTACCCTACATGTTATCTATCCTCTATCTAGGAAAATTCCCAATCTCCACTTGTATACTTTTGATTCCATGAAGGTTTGCTTGACCAACCTCACCTACAAAAGAAGAGGACAAAAATGTTAATTTGATCCTACGATGCTCTTGCCAACCTAGGTTGGTGGTAATCTCATCTTCCTCTAGTACAGATATATCTTGGCCCACCATGGTTGCAGTGGCATTGTTTGCTCCTCCTACTTCTCCAGCCCAAGAAGTTTCCTCTTCATCCACTATTGATGAGTCGATCCATTCAACCACCATTCTGGTCCCACTCTCCTCACCACCTTCCATTCCCTCGATCGATAAGAACATGCAAGATGCTTCTCCACCTTCACCCCCACTCCCTCCTCCTGTTGCCAAAGTAGCTTCCTCTTCGGTTACTAATTCTCCTCCCTCCCATTCCCTCAACCCTATTGATGCCACTGTAAATGCTTCCCATGAATATGACATGTCGCTTCCTACCCCTCCATCTTTGTTGTCCTATTCTCCACCAGGCAATCCTTTGAGCGTAAGATGGTCCACCCCTTCCTCATCGGTATCTCCATGGGACTCTACCAAACTAGCCATCGATGATGATGTTGATATCCCTAAATTTCCACCACTATTGGCTCCTCATGAAGACTTATGGCAATTTGGTGTCAATGAACAATGCAGTGTCCATGAGTTTGGTTGCTTGAGCACCTATCTCATGCATATGCAATCCTTCATTGCTCATGATATGGACCATTACCACCAAACCTACAACCCCTTATGGGAACACAGTGAATGGATACAACTACACAATAGCAACAGGATGCGCTCATCAATCAACTATTCACTTCGTCAATTGGGAGATGCATTATACCAAGATTCCAAGCAAACCCAATATTTTTAAGATTTTTTTGAAGAATCACGATGAGAAACAGAGTTATAAGAAGAAAGTAACCAATTTGCAGGATGCCAATGCTCGTCATAATCTTTGGATACAAGAACTGGAAAAAGAAATGATGGTTTTTGATGTGGCAATTAATGAGATGAAGTTTCATCTACATAATTAGGATCAAGACTTTGAACTCCTTCAAAAGACTGCAACTGTTGTGAAGGAAACCAACGAGCAATTATTCGCTAAGGTCAACCAATACGAACAACAACCATAGTCTATGTAGCAATAGGTTTTTTCCCTATAGAAAATTCTAGAACAAGAAAAGAAACTCAAGGAGCAAGCTCACAAGATTGCCCAGATTTAAACGCACCACCATAAGCATATATGTATCTTCAAGAGGAATTTGGCTTCCAACTGGTAGAAGCTCAAAGTAAAGCAATTTTTATTTTTGACTTCAACATCTGGTACCACCTGTGATGGCCCTATCACTTTGCAGCTGGATGAAGTTCAATACTTACCTAAAACTATTAGTAAAAAGATTGAGGCTATCTTTCAAGAAGCAAGAGATTCTTTTAAAACCGATGTTTTTACTCCATCTGACTAAGAACTCAAAGATGCCAAATAAAGTTCTTTTTTTGTAGATGCTCTTTTTTGGGTTCAAGTCCTACATGCGTGCCAGTTTAAGTCGCCAAATGCCAGATTATTAATAACACTTGTAAATAATAACTTGGTGAAATGTCTTGCCAAAGTGGAAGACCGATGTAACTAATTCATATTAATAAAGTACCGCTCTATCACAGGGCATTTAGAGCAAGAGACAGGCATTGGATATGCTAGACTCTTGGTCTATGGCATCATAGAAGAGTGCTTTGTTGATTGATTCACTATGGTCAAAGTATTGATTATTGATACTGCATAGTGAATAAATGTCTTTATCTCTAAGTGTTGATGAATGCATGGTTCGGTGGATCGTCAAGTCTATTCAGTGTATTTCTAAAGTTCAATGCAAAATATAAGTCTTGATGACATATTTGATAATTGTTCAGTAATTCAATGTTGAGTTGATGGAGAGTGTTAATCTCCAAAAGAACAGGCTATACTTGATGTTACCTCTACATCAAGAATAACTCAAAACCTTTACCAATTTCGAGAAACAATACTCAGTTATCAAAATCTTGAACTAACTGTGAAGAGAGTCACTTCTCAGAAAGTCTGCTACACATAACTCACTCATTGACTGACCAAATGTGTAACTTTTTTATAAGACTTTGCAGAAGGTGTTCACTATAGTTTGTGCACCTTCTCCTATTTAAATCATCCCAAAAGATTAAGTACATCTTGAGAAATAATTCTTACAATTCACCTACGTCTAAAATTGTACTTTTCTATAGTTGACCCATTTATTGAAATGCTTTTAGCCATAGCTATCTTACCTTCCAACTTAAATAATGTGTGCTTTCTTCCTCAAAAATTTACATTGTGGAAGGAGAATTGACCAAAACATTAGCATTGAATTTTGCACCTATTGCAACTTCACTTCTTTACATTTACACATGTAAATGTTCCTACTCTCAATTCTCTCAGCCTGATCACAATTAAGATCTGAAAACTTGTATAGAGGTCAATCAACTTCATACTTAGACTTGAACAAAAGAATTTTACAAAAGATTAAACATAGAAGGAGTACTCAGCAAAAGATCGGGTGCAATATTTCTTCTTCTCTAAAAAATTTTACAGCTGGATGAGAGAGAGATCTTCCTCACTTCTAAAGTGTCTAATGACTTCTAATTCTTCTCATCTCATGCTCTCTCATACTTGCCCTTACTTTTTACTTGTATATATAGGCATATATGTACAAGCTCATGCCCATACAAAAAAGTATAAGTGAGCTAACTATACGTTTAATGTACATATGTATACAAGTCTTCATTTTTCTAAATGTGCACTATCTTTATGCTTCATATACTAATCTTTTCTTCAATCTTTGACTTCAATCCTTCATCTAAAACATCAATTGATGGTTGACTTGCACCAACAGCTCCCCCTCAATCATCAATTGAGGTCTTCTCCATCTTCTTTATAATTGCCATGCCTTTAAACCTTTGTAGCTTTGGTCCATCCAAGCTCTTGGTTAGCATATCTGCAATCTAATCTTTTGTTGAAGTATGTATGCCTTCAATCTCCTTATCAGTCACCTTCTCTCTTAAGAAATGATACTGAATCTCAATGTTTTTAGTCCTGGCATGAAAAACAGGGTTAGTAGCTAGATACAATGAACTCATGTTATCTCCATGAATAGTGGGTGTATGTCAAAACTCTTCATAAGAGTCTTTAGCCATATAACTTCCCTTGCAACTTCAACCATACCTTTGTACTCTGCCTCTATAGATGATAAAACAATTGTATGTTGCTTCTTAGAGCACCAAGAAATTAACTTATCTCAACACAAGTATCCATATGTTGATCTCCTATCATCAGGATTACCTACCCAATCTGTATCACTATATATCTTGATGTTTGTATCTGATGTAAAACCATAATACAAATGTTCCTTGAGTGTGCCCTTAATGTACCTCAACACTCTTTGTCCTGCAACCCAATGTTCTTTTCTGGGACAATGCATGAATTGAGACAATACTCCAACTTCGTATGACAAGTCAGGCCTAGTTAATGTAGCATAGATTAAACTACCAACTAGACTTTGATATAGCTTCATATCCTTGAATTCTTCTCCTCGATATTTGCTTAATTTGTGATTCACTTCCATTGGAGTAGGTGCCACCCTGCAATCATCCATTTTAAACTTGATCAACAAGTTCTCCAAATACCTTTCTTGAGTCACATATACTCCATTTGAGTGTATGAAATCTCCATGCCCAAGAAATATGACAAGTCTCCCAAGTCACTAATCTTGAACTCTTTCTCCATTTGCTTCTTTAGGCTTTGTATGCCCTTCTCATCTGTACCTGTAACAATTATGTCATCAACATATATGCACATGTAAATGAACCCATCATCACTTGCTTTGACAAGCAAGCTACTATCTGCTTTAGATACTTGAAAACCAAGTTCCATTAAGAACTTTACAAGTCTATAATTCCATGCCCTTGGGGCGTGCTTCAAACCATATAAAGCTCTCTTGAGCTTGCATACATATTCTGAATACCTTTCATCTCTGAACCCTTGTGGTTGCACCATGAAAACATCATCTGAAATATAACCATTTAGAAAAGCATTTTTCACATCTAATTGACATAGTTTCCAACCTTTACATGCAGCAATGGCTATGAGTGTCCTGATGGTTGTCATCTTTACCACAGGACTATAGGTCTCATCATAATCTATACCATATGTTTGAGCAGGCCCTTTCACAACAAGTCTAGCTTTATACCTAGACACACTTCCATCTGCATACCTCTTTGTCTTGTAAACCCATTTACATACAATGATCTTCTGGCTATTTGTTTAGGAACCAAATCCATGTCTCATTTTCCATCAATGCATCATATTCTTCCTGCATATCCTTCTCCCAATTTTCCTTAACTTTTGCCTCTTCATATGTAGAAGGTGTAGAGAGTACGCATGCGGAAGCAAAATGAAACGTAAAGTACTCTCACAAAACAAAGAATGTGCGAGACACAAAATGAGTAGACCATGAAATGGGTAAACTCATGTGGATTAGAAATGAGCTTGCCAAGAGCATGGAGTAGGCTCCTCAAGCTTCTAACCAAGTACAAATGAGGGGAGAGGCCCTCCTTATATAGATTTGGGAGGGGCTCTCAAAAGTACATCATATGTGGGATAAGTCTCCTGAAAGGAGAATGAATACAACTGGTAGAAGCACATGGCAAGGTACCCAAAACATAAAGGAAATATAATATAAAATGGAAATAGACTACAAAATGGAGTGCCTCCTGGATACAAAATGGAGATGCACTCATGCGGATACAAAAGTAGATGAAGTAGGAGCAATCATGTCGTCAACACCCCCTATGCAGCTCCATTTTGGAGTGGCTGAATGTTGTAGAGGTCCACCAAGTGTTGTAGTGGAACCGGAGGTAGAGCCTTCGTGAACATGTCTGCCAGGTCTCCTGAGAGGTACACTGCACCAGAGTAATCTCTTGAGATATGAGCTTCTCGCGGATGAAGTGGTACTTGATCTCGATGTGCTTCGTTCAAGCGTGGAACACTGGATTCTTGGCGATGGCCAAGGCTGGCTGTCCATGCGAAGACATGTCGAAGTATCCTGCAAAACACCAATGTCAGATAATAAACATCGAAGCCAGATGGCCTCACATACAGCAAAGCTGGATGCTCCGTAGATGATAGTGCAACTGTAGGCTTCTTCTTACTTACCCAAGAGATAGGCCCTGAGCCAAGCAAGAATATATACCCAAAAGTAGACCGTCGAGAATCAGGATCACTAGCCCAATCTGAATTGGAATATCCGGCGAGTTTGATGCCACCTCTATACCAAAGACCATGATGTTGGGTGAGGGCAAGGTATCGAAGTAGTCTCTGAGCAGCATCCCAATGATTCTGACGAGGCTGATGTGCAAACTAACTGAGTATACCAACTGCATAAGCAATATCAGGTCTAGTGTTAGCAAGATAGAGTAATGATCCAACAAGCTGCCGATAGGTATGCACATCCACAAGTGATGATGAGTCCTCCAGTGTAAGCTTGATGTTTGGATCAAGTGGTGTAGAAAATGAGCAACACTAGTCCATGTTATATTTGGAAAGTAGATTAGAGTAGTACTTCTTCTGTGATAGGAATATACCTTCTTTTGTTTGCCAAACTTCCATACCCAAAAAGTAGTGCAGTAATCCAAGATCTATCATAGAGTACTCAAGGTGAAGCTGTGCGATGATAAACTGGATGCGTTCTTCGTCTGAGCCTGTCAAGATCAAGTCATCTACATAGAGAATGATGATGGCTACTAAAGACTCCTTTTGATAGATATAGAGATTAGCATCAGCATTGCTTCTGTGAAATCCCTTCTCTTCAAAGAACTTGTGAATCTTTTCATACCATGCCCTGGGAGCTTGCTTAAGTCCGTAAAGTGCCTTCTGAAGCTTGTAGACTTGATCTTCTTTGCCTTTGATCTTGAAGCCTTCAGGTTGTTCAACATATACTTCTTCTTGAAGATCTCCATTGAGGAATGCACTTTTGACATCCAGCTGGTAAATGGGCCACTTAAAGTGAGTACTTAGTGCTAAGATGATTCTTATGGTTGTGAATCTTGCAGTAGGAGCAAAGTTTTCTTCATACTCAATGCCATGTTGTTGCTTGTATCCCTTAGCTGCTAATCTTGCCTTATATCTATTTAGAGTGCCATCAGACTTGTATTTGACTTTGTATATCCACTTGACTCCTATGACTTGATGATTGGTTGGTTTGGGAACTAATATCCAAGTCTTGTTCTTTGTGATTGCATCGAGTTCCTCTTTCATAGTTGTTTCCCACTCTGGTTGGCCTTGAGCTTCTTTGTAGTTGGATGGCTCTTGAATTTGCTGAATTTGGTGCATTAGAGCATAATTAACATAATGACTTTGTTCGCATTGGCCCTTATCAAGAAGCCTTTGAGATCGGCATGGCTGTTGGGAAGTACTTGCTTCTGAGTTGGAGTTTGGAAATACCGAGTCCCCCTTTGAAGTGTAGATAGGTGGACTAAGACTTGTACTTGAATCTTTTCTTGAGTATGAGGAAGCTTCATTAAAAATCACATCCTTCGAAATGGTGTGTTGATATATTTAGGTAGTGATGTGTGTGAACACACTAGGACCATCGAGGCACTTTTTTTCCTCTTTAGGAGGTTTTTTTTCCTCGGCTTGTATATACGCCTATTGCCCTGATGGGCTACTTATCTTTACATTCTCTAGTAATACATTCAATATTGTGTGTTGTGCTCCAAGCTTCTTCTTCTTCCTTGTGTTGTTCGCGTGCTTTTGCAGACGTCTAACTCCAACAATTGGTATCAGAGCAGGTCCTCGCTTCATCTAGGGCGCCGTCGACACTCCTCCGTTTGCAGTCTCAGAATCGTACGAATTTTGGTGAGCATACTCAGGGTGTTTCCGAGATCAAAACAGCTTCACTTTGTGGTGCCAAAAATCGTGATCTGAGCTCGTTTCGACCTCCGAACGCACTATCACAGCGCTTATGCAGGCTATTTCATCTTTTTGTGCCAAAGGTATATACTTGTTTCTGTTCGCTAGTATAAGCGTCTCAAAGTCTGCTACAAGTTTAGCAAAAGTTGTATGGGCAGTTCCGTTCAACTTTTTGAGATACAGTCAATTTTTTGCATCAAGGTATTTTAGTCACTGGCCACGGCTGAAAGCAGTGATGTATTCAGTATGTTGGTTGTTGAGGATAAGTTGGATGGTACCAACTACCTATTATGGGCTTATATGATGCGACATGTATTGTTGGTGCATATCAATCACCAATTGAAGATTTGGAATGAAGAAAATGGATATATTCACAAGAATGAAGGACATGTACACATATGTACATTAGTTATAACACAGATTACATATACTTATGTTTTGATGAGAGTTTGTACATAGATGTCTATAAATACTTTGAGAAAAGTCGGGGCATGTATGAGAGCTTATGAGAGCATATGTAGAAACCAAGATTGAGGAAGTTAGGAGCCAAGAAATAGAGAAAAGTTAGTTTGAGTTAGCTCTCATCACTCAGTTGTAAGTTTCTGAGTTAATGAAGAAAGTTTGCGCCTGATCTTTTCGTGTCTGCTCCTTCTGTGTTTGATCATTTGTGAAATCCTTTTGAGGATATCTAAGTTGTTAGTTAATGAGCCTGTGACCTGAATTTCAGAGTCTAATTGTAATCAGGTTAGGAGAATTGTTAGTAGGAACATTCATATGTGTTGAGTGTCTACAGTTCTCTGAAACAGGCGCAAATTTCGTGTTTAATCTTTTGATCAGTGCTCACTCCATAGTTTAAAGTTTTGTGCAAGCAAGCACTTAATCTTTAAGTTGGAAGGTGATCTACTCGTGGCTAAAAGCATTTGGCAAAACGGATTAGATATTGTGAGAACCAAAGTTAAGAAGTTAGGGGTATAGAATCGACTGTTCTGAGTAACAGATTCTGACATAGGTAACTTGTGAAAACAATTTCTCAAGTTATACTAAAGTTTTTCAAGTGATTCAACTTGGAGGTGATGCGCAATCCCTAGGAGATGATTTGTACAAAATTTCATCAAAAACTTTACACGTTTGATAAGTCAATGTGAAGAAATTCTGCAGCAGACTTTTATGTGTTTCACTTTCTTCACAGATTTTCTTAATTTTGATAATTTGGAGATTGGACCTATAATTTAGTGAAGGTTTTGACTTACTCTTGACATAGAGGTGTTCTAAACTCAAGAGTAGGTTGTTCTTTTGGAGATTAACACTCTCCATCAGTGGTATCAGAGCAGGAGACATCAAATCAAGGAAAGGAAGGTCCCGACTGCTGCAGATTCAAGAAGTTCAACATTTGAAGAACTAAGAAGTGAAAGCTTGGAGTCAAAAGGCTGAGGAGAAGTCTACTCGACATCAAGAAAGGCAAAAGAAGCCTAATTCGAAGTAAAGGTACATACATTGCTTGTAAAGCTTGAAGTTTTCAATACACAGGTGGACACAAGATGGGAGATGCTCTACAGATAGAGAAATTGGATAGGGAAAACTATCCTGCATGGTCAATGAGAATGGAAGCTCATCTTATGAGCAAAGATTTGATTGGTTACATCACAGGAGAAGAAGAGAAGCCAGAGTTCAGAGATCCTAGTGTTCCAACTAGGGAAGAGTTAGCAGATCTTAAAAATTGGATGAAGAAAGATGCTCAAGCTAGGAGCATTATCTACATGGGAGTCAATGATTACTTGTTACCTCACATTAGAGGTCTTGAAAGTGCTACTGACATATGGAATGCTTTGGAGGAGCATTTTCAGAACACTACAAAGTCAAGGAAGGCATCCTTATGGGCAGAGTTTACTACCTTCAAGAAGAAGGCTTCTCAGTCCATCTCAGATTATGTGACAAGGATGAAAGATATTGCAGATGCTTTAGGAGCTGTTGATGAAGACATTGAGGAAGATAAATTGGTAAGGCAAATTCTTACAGGGTTGAGAGGTGATGACAAATGGAAGCCATTTATTTTGTCTACAGAACTATCACTTGACCATTTCACTCCTGACTTAAATCAATTGTTAGGTCATATGCTAACATTTGAGCAGGATGTTAAAGGAGATGGTGACAAGAGTACAGGTCATGCAATGTACTCAAAGGACAAGAAGAAGAATAGCAAAGGAAAACAACAAGCAAGTGAAGATGAAGGAACAACTACTCAAGCCAACTTCCTAAGAGGAAGAGGAGGTGGCAAAGGTAGAGGAAGAGGCAGGAACAATAAAGATGGAGGCAAAGCTTGCTGGATTTGTGGTAAGACAAATCACTTAGCTAATGATTGTTGGCACAATACTCAGAATAATAATGGATATAATCAAAATTATAATGCAAGAGGAAGAGGTGGCAGAAATCAAAGAGGTAATTACAGAGGTAGAGGTGGAAGGAATTACTTTGGAAGAAATGCAGGTAGAGGATTCCAAAGTCAACAATACAACAACACCTACTACAATTATGCTTCAGATCAAAAGGAAGATTCAACATTGATAATGAATGCAACTTGTGAAAGGCAGAGTGAAGATCAAAGAGTCTTCTACATTGACTCAGGGTGTAGCAATCACCTGAGTGGTAACATATCTTTGATGACTGATTTGGAAAGTAAAGTTTTTAATCATGTTGTCCAAACAGGTGACAACACAAAGCACAATGTGAAGTCAATAGGATCAGTGAAGGCCAAGGATGGAAGCACCTTATTGAGTAAGGTCTTGTATGTTCCTACAATCCCTAAGAATTTGATAAGTGTAGGTCAAATTGTTGAAAAGGGATATGAAGTAAGGTTTACTAATGATGGAGTATATGTGGAAGACCCTAGCCAAGGGTATAAACAGATTGTTTCAGGAAAAAAAGAAGGAAGACTATTTACATTGAAGATTCAAGGTAACATTGGTCATGCTATGTTCACATATGGAGGACATAAGATCTCTGAGTTAGATCTTTGGCACAAGAGGCTTGGACATTTCAATGAAAGAGGTATTAAAGATATGGTTAACAATGGTTCAGTGCTTGGATTGCCTAATGTTGCAGGTCAACATATGACATACAAATGTGAGGCATGTCAATTAGGTAAGGCTCATAAACATTCCTATTCCAAGCATGGTTTTATGCACTCAGAGAAGCTTGAGTTGGTACACACAGATGTGTGGGGACCATCAAAAGATTTCAGTATAAATGGATCAAGGTATTATGTGATTTATGTTGATGATGCTACTAGGTGGATCACTATTTATGTGATCAAAGATAAGTCAGAAGTGTTTAATACATTTAAACACTATCATGCATATGCAGAAAGAATTACAGGTCATAAGTTGAAGAGACTAAGGTCAGATGGAGGGGGAGAGTATTTCTCAAATGAGTTCAGTGATTACTTATGGAATGCAGGTATAAAAAGGGAAATTACTTGCAGGTACTCTCCTCAACAAAATGGTGTTGCAGAAAGGAGAAATAGAACTCTTGTTGAGTTTGCAAGATCCATGATGAAGGAGAAAAATTGCCCTAATTATTTGTGGGCTGAGGCTGTAAATACAGCCACTTATTTGGTCAATAGGTTACCATGTAAAGCCTTGCAGGGTATGACACCATATGAGGCTTGGTGGGGTAAGAGACCTACCTTAGATCATTGCAGAGTTTTTGGGTGTGTGGCATATGCATATGTGCCATCACAATTAAGACACAAATTGGAACCCAAAGCTGAAAAGTATGTTTTCATTGGCTATGATGACAAGCAGATGGGCTATAGGTTGTGGAGTCCATCAACAAAACAATTTATGGTTTCTAAAGATGTTACATTTGATGAACAAAGCACTTGGTATGCAGGTACAATCAAAATCAATACAGATGATGAAGAAGAGGTGAGTCAAAGAAAAGGTAAATCAAAAGTTCAAATATTTGATGAGCAAGAGAATAATGAAGTGCAGGTTGAGGTGGAAGAGACACCAAGATTTGATCCTGAATGTGAAGAGCCAGAAACCTCAAGGAATGGAGAACTCAGAAGGTCAACAAGAAATAGGTGGCAACCTACAAGGTATAGTTATGATACTTCATTTCTAGCCACAAAAGATTATGCTTACATGGTGAATACAGATGAAGACCCTTCTACTTATGAAGAGGCAAAAGGTAAGGAAAAATGGGAGAGTGCTATGCAGGAAGAATATGATGCACTATTGGAGAATCAAACTTGGGATTTGGTTCCTAAACCAAATAGTCAGAAGATTATTGGAAGCAAATGGGTCTACAAGACAAAAAGGTTTGCAGATGGAAGTGTGTCTAGGTACAAAGCTAGACTTGTGGTCAAAGGTTTTGCTCAAACATATGGTATTGATTATGATGAGACCTATAGTCCTGTGGCAAAGATGACAACCATAAGGACACTTATTGCTATTGCTGCATGTAAAGGTTGGAAGCTATGTCAACTTGATGTGAAGAATGCTTTTTTAAATGGTTATATTTCAGATGATGTATTCATGGAGCAACCTCAAGGGTTCAAAGATAAAAGGTATCCAGATTATGTGTGCAAGCTCAAGAGAGCTTTGTATGGCTTGAAGCAAGCTCCAAGGGCATGGAACTATAGACTTGTGAAGTTCCTAAAAGAACTTGGATTTCAGGTGTCTAAAGCAGATAGTAGCTTGCTTGTCAAGGCAAGTGAAAATGGTTTCATATACATGTGCATATATGTTGATGATATAATTCTTACAGGTACAGATGAAGAAGGAATACAAAGGCTTAAGAGGCAAATGGAAAAGGAGTTCAAGATAAGTGACTTGGGAGACTTGTCATACTTCTTGGGCATGGAGATAACATATACTCAACATGGAGTATTTGTGACCCAAGAAAGGTATTTGAAGAACTTGTTAATCAAGTTTAAAATGGATGATTGCAGGGTAGCACCTACACCAATGGAGGTGAATCACAAATTGAGTAAGTATGGAGGTGAAGAATTCAAAGACATGAGACAATATCAGAGTTTGGTTGGTAGCCTTATCTATGCTACTCTAACTAGACCTGATTTATCATATGCAGTAGGGGTTTTGTCTCAATTTATGCATTGCCCAAGGAAAGAACATTGGATTGCAGGACAAAGGGTGTTGAGGTACATTAAGGGTACACTCAATGAAGGTTTGTATTATGGGTTTACCTCAGATACAAATATCAAAATTTATAGTGATGCAGATTGGGCAGGTAATCCAGATGATAGAAGATCTACATTTGGATACATGTGTTATGTGGGAGATAAACTTATCTCATGGTGTTCCAAGAAGCAACATACAGTTGCTTTATCTTCTACAGAAGCAGAGTATAAAGGCATGGTTGAAGCTGCAAAGGAAGTAATTTGGGTCAAGACATTGATGAAGAGTCTTGATATTATGCATGGGATACCAATCATATATGGAGATAACATGAGTTCATTGTATTTAGCTGCTAATCCTGTTTTTCATGCCAGGACCAAACACATTGAGATTCAGTATCACTTTCTAAGAGAGAAAGTGATGGATAAGGAGATTGAAGTCATACATACTTCAACAAAGGATCAGATAGCTGATATGCTTACAAAGAGCTTGGATGGACCAAAGCTACAGAAGTTTAAGGACATGGCAGGTATAAAGAAGAAAGGAGAAACCTCAATTGATGATTGAGGGGGAGCTGTTGGTGCATATCAATCACCAATTGAAGATTTGGAATGAAGAAAATGGATATATTCACAAGAATGAAGGACATGTACACATATGTACATTAGTTATAACACAGATTACATATACTTATGTTTTGATGAGAGTTTGTACATAGATGTCTATAAATACTTTGAGAAAAGTCGGGGCATGTATGAGAGCTTATGAGAGCATATGTAGAAACCAAGATTGAGGAAGTTAGGAGCCAAGAAATAGAGAAAAGTTAGTTTGAGTTAGCTCTCATCACTCAGTTGTAAGTTTCTGAGTTAATGAAGAAAGTTTGCGCCCGATCTTTTCGTGTCTGCTCCTTCTGTGTTTGATCATTTGTGAAATCCTTTTGAGGATATCTAAGTTGTTAGTTAATGAGCCTGTGACCTGAATTTCAGAGTCTAATTGTAATCAGGTTAGGAGAATTGTTAGTAGGAACATTCATATGTGTTGAGTGTCTACAGTTCTCTGAAACAGGCGCAAATTTCGTGTTTAATCTTTTGATCAGTGCTCACTCCATAGTTTAAAGTTTTGTGCAAGCAAGCACTTAATCTTTAAGTTGGAAGGTGATCTACTCGTGGCTAAAAGCATTTGGCAAAACGGATTAGATATTGTGAGAACCAAAGTTAAGAAGTTAGGGGTATAGAATCGACTGTTCTGAGTAACAGATTCTGACATAGGTAACTTGTGAAAACAATTTCTCAAGTTATACTAAAGTTTTTCAAGTGATTCAACTTGGAGGTGATGCGCAATCCCTAGGAGATGATTTGTACAAAATTTCATCAAAAACTTTACACGTTTGATAAGTCAATGTGAAGAAATTCTGCAGCAGACTTTTATGTGTTTCACTTTCTTCACAGATTTTCTTAATTTTGATAATTTGGAGATTGGACCTATAATTTAGTGAAGGTTTTGACTTACTCTTGACATAGAGGTGTTCTAAACTCAAGAGTAGGTTGTTCTTTTGGAGATTAACACTCTCCATCATGTATTGGTTGCAAAAGGACTGTGGAACATTGTGCAGGGTGTTGAAAGACGTCTTGTTATACCTGCAACTATAGGTACTACAAATATAGGTGCTGGAGCTTATGAAAATGGTGTCGAAGATAATACTATGCATATTCTTGTTCGTGTTGTTGTTTCTGTTGCACCTACTGCAAAGCAGATTCGTTGGGATGGCAGAGATGCCCAAGCACATGCATTGATAGCTTTGTCTGTTAAACGTGCCATTATTCCTCATATTCGCTCTTGCAGAACAGCTAAGGATGCTTGGGATACACTTACCACATTGTACCAAGCTAGGAATGAGGCTCGTGTTGCTTACCTCCGAAAACAGTTGGAGAGTGAGCACATGAATGAAGGTGATTCTATGGATAGTTTCCTAACGAAGATCAAAGACTTGAAGGAACAGTTGATTTCTCCTGATGAGGTTATACCAGATAGCTCACTTGTGCAGACCGTTCTGAATGGTCTTCTTGATTCATATCAGGGTCTTACTTCTACTCTTCGGTTGATGATGAAAGGCAATCCAAATGCCTTATCATTTGAGGAGTTAGTCTCTGTTTTGTTGCAGGAAGATCAGTCCAGGCAAAAGAGGTCCATTATGGGAGTTGCAGATCAAGCTTTCCTGGCTAGTCAGAACGGCAAAGGAAAATGGAGCTCTTCAACTAGTAAGCAGAAATATGCTAATTCTGCATATTCGAAGAAGGAAGATAAAGATGAGAAGAAATCAGAAAAGCAGAAATTGTTTTGTAAGTACTGTAAAGGGAATGATCATATCATAAAGAACTGTCCAAAACTGGCTGCTAAAGAGGCAAAGAAGAAAGAGGCTTGAATGGTTGTTGCAGAGGCCTCTACACCAAAAACAGAGTCTGCAAATCTTCTGCAGGAAGAAGAATGGGCGTTTACTACTATCTGCAGTTTTGACCCATCTTCTCATGAGCACTACATGTCTGCAGTAGACTTAGATGTTTGCCAGTATTTTGACAGTGGGGCGACCAAACATATTACCTCGTAGCGCAGTTTCTTCTCTTCACTCGAGCCTGCCCCTACTGGGAATATTGTTACATGCACCAACAACTTCTCTTATCCTGTTATGGGAGTTGGTAAGATCATTTTGACTACTGTTGATGGTAGTTCTTTCACTTTGTCAGATGCTCTATTTGTGCCAGGGATCAAAAAGAACCTGTTATCAGTTTCTGCATTAGCCAAGATTGGCTTGGTTGTGAAATTTGTTGATGACAGGTGTACAATTCATGATCTGTCAAATGGCGATGTGATTATTGCTTCTGGTATTTTATGTCGTGGGCTGTATAAGCTCATAGACTATGAAAGATCTGTAAATGATTTGGCATGTGCAGTAAATGATTCTCAGGCTACGTCAGATGCAAAGCTTTGGCATGCACGCTTTGGTTATCTGAATTTTGCTAGTTTGCTATGCCTGCAGATCTGAAATGGTGTCCTCATTGCCCAAACTTGAGGCACCTGGAAAACATGTTTGTGAAGGCTTTATTTTGGGCAAAATGCAGCGTTCATCCTTTCCAAAAGATGGTTCAGTTCGGGCTACTCAGAAATTGAAGCTTGTACATAGTGATGTCTGTGGTCCTATGCAGACACCTTCTTTTAGAAATTACCTTTACTTCTTGACTTTCATTGATTATTTTTCCAGGCATGCATGGGTATATCCACTCAAAGCAAAGTCCGAAGTGTTCATGTGCTTTAAACAATTTTTGGTTTTGGCTGAAAATCTGTCAGCATGTAAAATGGGCACCCTCCGTTCTGATCGAGGGGAGGAATATATGTCTTCTGAATTTAATGCATTTCTGGCTGAACGTGGGATAAAACACCAGTGTACAGTGCCGTATACACCTCAACAAAATGGAGTTGCTGAATGAAACAGCAGGTCACTCATGGAGATGGCGAGGTGCATGGCCAAGAGTCAGGCTTTACCACATAGTTTCTGGCTTGAGGTTGTCATGTGTGCAGCATATGTACTGACCAGGTGTCCCACTAAAGCGCTGCAATCTATCACTCCATATGAGGCTTGGCATGACCGCAAGCCATCTGTTGCTCATTTACGTGTTTTTGGTTGTTTGGCATATGCACTAGTGCCTGAACAACATTGCAGAAAATTGGATGATAAGGCAGTAAAATGTATTTTTGTTGGGTACAGTTCTGAAAGTAAAGGCTATCGTCTGTATCATCCATAGACTAAACACATTCTGGTTAGCCGTGATGTTGTATTTGTGGAAGATGTTGTTCAGCCATTGCTTTCATGTACTAAGGAGACATCTGTTAGCTCCAAAGACATGTATGATACTTTGATGCCTCTTTTTACAGGTGGGCAGTCTAGTGCTGGTCCTAATGAGGCAACTTCTCAGCCTTTGCAGGTTTCATATGATGATGCAGATTTACATGATGCACTTGTTGATGAGAGAGCTGATATTGAGCAGGCAAAAACTATGCCAAAATGGCTAGTGCAGACTTTGCGTGACAGCAAATTAGATGCACCTTTGTCATATTGTACTCGTTCAGGCTCTCATAGTGCCTCCTTTGCATCCGATTGCTATGCTATGGCTGCGTCTAGTCTTTGTGATGAGAATGAGCCTGTTTCTTTTGATGAAGCACAGAATTCAGAAAATTGGATGGCTTCTATGCAATCTGAATATGATGATATAATGAAGAATGGTACATGGTCTTTATGTGACTTGCCTCCTGGCAAGAAGGCCATTAGCACTAAGTGGGTATACAAGTTGAAGCATAAACCTGATGGTACAGTTGACAGGTATAAGGCTAGGCTTGTTGCAAAGGGTTATGCGCAGGAAAGAGGCATTGATTTTGATGAGACCTTTGCACCTACATGTCGTATGACTACTGTTCGGAGCATTTGTGCACTTGCAGCCCATCATGGTTGGAATGTACATCAGTTGGACATTAAAACAACATTTCTGAATGGTGACTTGCATGAAGAAGTGTATGTTTTTCAGCCCTGTGGCTTTGTGCAGAAAGGGCATGAAAACCAGGTGTGCAAGTTAAAGAAGGCGTTATATGGTTTAAAGCAAGCACCACGTGCTTGGTATGAGAAGATACATGCCTATCTGAGTGCACATGGTTTTGAGAACAGTCCAACTAAAAGCACCTTATATGTTAAGCGTGCTAATGATGTGCTTCTGATCATTGTTATCTATGTTGACGGCATGTTGCTCACTGGTCCTATTGAGAAGCATATTGCTGATTTTAAGGCTGATTTGCATGCCTCATTTGAGATGTCTGATTTGGGGCATTTGCATCACTATTTGGGCATTCAGTTTATGCAAGTTGATGGTGGAATGGCTTTGTGTCAAACAAAATATATTGACACATTATTGCAGTGTTTTGGCCTTGAAGACTGTAAGCCTATTGCCACTCCTATGGAGACAGGTTTACGATTGAGTCTTCATGATGCTAGAGATGCATTTGATGCTATTCTCTATCAACAGGCTGTTGGATGCTTGATTTACTTATGCATTACTCGGCCAAATATTCAGTTTGTTGTCTCACAGATGAGCAGGTTTATGCATTTCCCAGGAGTCACGCATTGGAAGGCGGTTAAGCACATCTTTCGCTACTTGAGTGGTACTCGGCTACTTGGGTTGTTTTATCCCAAGGGGGGATCACTACCGGCAGAATTGCATGCTTTTTCTGACTCAGATTGGGCTGGTTGCTATGACACTCGTGTGTCCACCAGTGGTTTTTGCTTCATGCTTGATAGCTCATGTATATCTTGGTTGAGCAAGAAGCAGCCTACTGTGGCCACTTCCAGTTGTGAGGCTGAGTATAGGGCAGCTTTCACAACGATTGTTGAGTGTGTGTGGCTCAGATGCCTTATGGCTGATTTGGGTGTTGGCCAGTCTTCTGCCACCACCATCTTCACTGACAGTCAGAGCGCATTGGCAGTTGCGAGGAACCCTGTGTTCCATGCTCGCACTAAGCACATTGAGGTGCATTATCACTATGTCAGGGAGAGGTTCTCTGCTAGGGAGATCAGCTTGGCATATGTGCCCACGCAGGAGAACATTGCAGACCTTTTCACGAAGGCTCTGCCTAGGGAGAAGTTTGAAGCTTTCCGCAAAGCTTTGGGCTTACTTCCTTTTGTGGAGTGATTTCCACATAGCTTGGCACTTCCTTATACATGAGTGCCAGCTCCTTGTTCACCGCATCACTCCCAGGGGGGATTTGTTGATATATTTAGGTAGTGATGTGTGTGAACACACTAGGACCACCGGGGCACTTCTTTCCCTCTTTAGGAGGTTTTTTTTTCCCGGCTTGTATATACGCTTATTGCCCTAATGGGCTACTTATCTTTGTACATTCTCTAGTAATACATTCAGTATTGTGTGTTGTGCTTTAAGCTTCTTCTTCTTCCTTGTGCTGTTCACGTGCTTCCGTAGACGTCTAACTCCAACATGGTAATGGAGTGGTTTTCCATATCATATAGATGGTATGACTTTGATTGGTCACTATAGCCTATGAATATGTGTTTCTTGGACTTTGATTGTAACTTGTTTCTATCTTCTTTTGGTACATGGACAAAAGCTTCACTACCAAAGACTCGAAAGTAATTCACATTTGGTTTTCTTCCATAGTATGCTTCGAAGGGTGTTTTGTTGTGTAATGCACTTGTAAATCCTTGATTAAGAATGTGAATGGTAGTATGCACGGCTTCTGCCCAGAACTTGTAGGGTAGATCCTTGTGATGAAGCATTGTTCGTGCCATTTCCATCACACTGCATATCTTCCTTTCAGCTACTCCATTTTGGGATGGAGTATGAGGCTGACTGACTTGTCTTTTGATCCCTTTCTGGTTGAGAAAGTTATCAAAGTCATGATTGATAAACTCACCACCTCCATCTGATCTGATGGTTTTAACTTTAGTCGAAGCTTCATTCTCAACTTCCTTGATCTAAGTTTGAAACTTAGAGAATGTGTCGGCCTTTGACTTCAAAAAGTACACCCAAATAAAGCGAGAGTGATCATCTACTAGAAGATAAAAGTAGAGGGATCCACTCAAGGATGGGATATTCATAGGTCCACATAAGTCCATGTGGATAAGGGCTAGTGGATTCCTCACTCGTGTTGAAGCTTCCTTGGGAACTGGCGCCCTGTGTTGCTTGCCTTGGGTGCAAGCTTGGCAGACATCAGTAAGTTGCCCTATCTTTGGCAATCCCTTCACAAGTTGGGATGAAGAGATTTTTGATAAGTAAGAAGTGTGGCCAAATCTTTGGTGCCATAAACTTGAGGTTGATTCTTTGGATACAAAGCAAGATAGCTTGTAGAGGCCCTTTTCTTTAATACCTTGAGCAATGACATCCTTTGTATGGGGGTCAACTACCTTAACTGAGATGTTATCAAACCATACTTGTTTATCATGATCTGTAATGGCCTTGACAAAAAGTAGATTCATACATAAATTTGGAACAAAAAGAACATTGGATATAGACTTTCATTCCCCCTGATGGTTGGAAATTTGAACTTTTACTTTTCCTTCGATGGGTAAACTTTTGTTGTTGCCAAGATAGACTTCTCTCGTATATTCTTCGAGTTCCTGAAAGGAGTCCTTGTCTTTGCACGTATGGGAGGTAGCTCCGCTATCAAAGATACACTTATGCAGGGAGCTAGAAGTGACTAGGGCATTGGCTTCTGTGGAGATTAAGAGTTCCTCACTCAAGCAGTGGGATCTATGTTGGGATCCTTTGGATGTTTGCCTAGACGTAGAAGCCTTCGATGATTGTTTCTTTTTATAGCAAAACTTTTCTAAGTAGTGCACGATAATCTACCATCGCCGCCTGTAACAGAGGGATAATCTGCCACCGCCGCCTGTAACCTGCCTCTTCGCTCTTGCTCAGGTCATTGTACAACTGGACTCGTCCATTTTTGGAGCCTGTTTTCTTCAATGAGCTGGCAAAGTAGAGCTCCATAGTCTCTTCAATGTTCTTCAACAAAGAGTATGCACGCCGACAAAGTAGAGTTCCATAGCCTCTTCGGGGCTATGAGGTGGTTCAAACTTTATCACCTTATGAATCTAGCTTCTGAACCAGCTGTTGATTGCTCTGAATCCTACACTCACCTTGAAGTTGATTGGGATTGATATCAATAGCAATTCATATTGTGATAAGTAGCTCGCTGCGTGATCGATGCGTGTTGATTGATATTGGGCAAGCGCAATCCAGGTGACTACCTTCCACTTCACTTATGATCTCTGTTGCACGGCTAAGCAATCTGGCTCATGTTGGTTGCCTAGGATTGCAAGCCTCTTCTGTTAGTACTTTTAACTTTCTCAGAGCCTTATCAGATGGACGCACATCTTACTCGTCTGGAGGAGTTTTGTAATCTAGATGTTCTTGATGGAAAGGTTCACCTAAACTCTTCGGATGGGTCTATTTCTCAAGAAGATCTCGTAAGTGAGATTATGAAAAGCTTGGAAAGAGTAAGAGGAAAGTCTGGGATGGTAACTACGAGCAAGAGCTCTCCAAGTTCTACATGTGGGCGAGTGACTTGCGGAATCTGGTGCTCCTATGGATCAAGTACCCTTCAATCTAGAATTGTTATGGAGGGTCTTTTCTTCCTATAAGCAAGATAGCAACTCTCCAAGCCCAGACAGAGCTGCTACTCTCTACACAGTCTCTCTCTCTCTCCTCGAAACAAGCTGATGATCTTCCTAATGCTATACACAGTGTAGGCAGATGTTATGTGAGGTGCGATGGTACATAGGAGCCTCAACCGTGGTATGTTCACTTGTTTTCGCTGTAGTAGTGAATGTCTGATCACGCTCAGTGTGTCAGTTGCTAATGGATACATAGACTTGAGTGTATCCAAGCTATGATTGGTTTGCAGCTACGTGGTGATTTGTCAGGTTGGGCTCTCTATACTATGGAGAGTACAGGTTCAATATAGATCCACTCGAGGTAGATCCTCTCAAAAAAAATCTTCAGATGATCAAAAGGCACACAAAATAGATAAACGAGCCACAATATTGGCAGCAGGAACTTCATACATAGACCATTGGATACTCGGGCTCATTAATCTTGCATTAAAGAGTGTGGATCAACACTTCAATAGCGTGAAGTCCACAATTGACTTAATAAAATTACTATGAAATGTAAGAAGCTCTCATATATCATGACATGAAAGAGTGCTTATAAACACTTCATAATCTTGAGGTTCTCCATCAACCCATGAAAACAAGCATAACAATAAAAGAGTGTGGATGGGAGGGAAAATGGGGCAAATGGTGAACAAATCGATGAAGAAAATGGGTGGGAGGGTGGGCAAATGGGTGAAATGAAGCCTCAAAGAGTAAAGTGATGGCAAAATGCTTCTCCAAAATGAGTAGAGAGCAACACCACCAAACTCAAGCACCACCACCAAGATCTCTGCCAAATGCACCACCAAGACCTCCACCTAGCGCTCTAATACCATGTAGAGAGTACGCATGTCGAAGCAAAATGAAACATAAAGTACTCTCACAAAACAAAGAATGTGTGAGACACAAAATGAGTAGACCATGAAATGGGTAAACTCATGTGGATTAAAAATGAGCTTGCCAAGAGCATGGAGTAGGCTCCTCAAGCTTCTAACCAAGTACAAATGAGGGGAGAGGCCCTCCTTATATAGATTTGGGAGAGGCTCTCAAAAGTACATCATATGTGGGATAAGTCTCCTGAAAGGAGAATGAATACAACTGGTAGAAGCACATGGCAAGGTACCCAAAACATAAAGGAAATACAAGATAAAATGGAAATAGGCTAGAAATGGAGAGCCTCTTGGATACAAAATGGAGATGCACTCATGCGAATACAAAAGTAGATGAAGTAGGAGCAATCATATCGTCAATAGAAGGATCTTCATCTACTTTCACTATGTAAGCATAATCTTTAGTAGTGAGAAAAGCAGTGTCATAGCTATACCTTGTAGGTTTCCATTTGTGTCTTGATGACCTTCTGAGTTCTCCACTTCTTGAGGTTTCTGGTTCATCACATTCTGGATCAAATCTTGGCACTTCTTCAACTTCAACTTGTACTTCATTGTTTTCTTCTTCATGAAATATTTGAACCTTTGATTTACCTTTCTTCTGATGCACAATTTCTTTGTCACTTGAATGATTATTAATTGTACCTGCATACCAAGTACCTTGCTCATCAAATGTAACATCCTTTGATACAAGGAATTTCTTTGTGGATGGACTCCACAATCTATATCCCATCTTCTTATCATCATATCCAATGAGCACATACTTTTCAGCTTTAGGTTCCAATTTATGTCTCAACTGAGATGGCACATATGCATAAGCCAAACATCCAAATATTTTGCAATGATCTAAGGTAGGTCTCTTACCCCACCATGATCATATGGTGTCATACCCTGCAAAGCTTTACATGGTAACCTATTGACCAATATGTGGCTGTATTTACAGTCTCAGCCCACAAATAATTTGGATAATTTTTCTCATTCATCATTGATCTTGCAAACTCAACAAGAGTCCTATTTCTCCTTTCTGCTACACCATTTTGTTGAGGAGAGTACCTACAAGTAACTTCCCTTTTTATACCTGCATTCCATAAGTAATCATTGAACTCATTAGAGAAATACTCTCCCCCTCCATCTGACCTTAGTCTCTTCAACTTTTGACATATGATTCTTTCTGCATATACATGATAATGTTTGAATGTATTAAATACCTCTGATTTATCTTTGATCACATAGATAGTGATCCACCTGGTAGCATCATCAACATAAATCACATAATATCTTGAAACATTTATACTTAAATCCTTTGATGATCCCCACACATCTGTGTGTACCAATTCAAGCTTCTCTGAATACATAAATCCATGCTTATTGTATGATTGCTTATGAGCCTTACCTAATTGACATGTCTCACATCTGTATGTCATATGTTGACCTACAACATTAGGAAATCCAATCACTGAACCATTGTTAACCATATCTTTAATACCTATTTCATTGAGATGTCCAAGCCTTTTGTGCCAAAGATCTAACTCAGAGATCTTATGTCCTCCATAAGTGAACAAGGCATGACCAACATTACCTTGAATCTTCAATGTGAAGAGTCTTCCTTCTTTCTTCCTTGAAACAATTTGTTTATACCCATTGCTAAGGTCTTCCACAAACACTCCATCATTGGTGAACCTTACTTCATAACTATTTTCAACCATTTGTCCTACACTTATCAGATTCTTTGGAATTGTAGGAGCATACAGAACCTTACTCAAAAGAGTACTTCCATCCTTGGCCTTCACTGATCCAATTGACTTCACATTGTGCTTTGTATTATCACCTGTTTGAACTACATGATTAGTTACCTTATTCTCCAAATCAGTCATCAAAGCTATGTTACCACTCAAGTGATTGCTACACCTTGAGTCAATGTAGAAGACTCTTTGATCTTGACTTTGTCTTTCACAAGTTTCATTCATAATCAAGGTTGAATCCTCCTTTTGATCTGAAGCATAATTGTAATAGGTATTGTTGTAGGATTGACTTTGGAAACCTCTACCTGCATTTCTTCCAAAGTAACCTCTACTACCTCTACCTCTAAAATTACCTCTTTGATTTCTGCCACCTCCTCCTCTTGAATGAAAATTCTGATTATATCCTCCATTATTCTGATTATTATGTTGATAATCATGAGCTAAATGATTTATCTTACCACAAATCCAACAAGCTTTGGCTCCATCTTTATTGCTTCTGCCTCTTCCTCTACCTTTGCCACCTCCTCTTCCTCTTAGGAAGTTGGCTTGACTAGTTGTACCTTCATCTTCATTTTCTTGTTGTTTGCCTTTGCTATTCTTCTTCTTATCCTTTGAATACATTGCTTGACCTATACTCTTATCACCATCACCTTTGACATCCTACTCAAAAGTTAGCATATGTCCTAGCAACTGATTTAAATCAGGAGTAAAATGATCTAGTGACAATTCAGTAGAAAAAATGAATGGCTTCCATTTCTCATCTCCTCTCAAACTTGTGAGGATTTTCCTTACCAATTTATCCTCCTCAATATCTTCATCAATTGCTCCTATTGCATCTACAATGTCCTTCATCCTTGTTACATAATCAAAAATGGATTGAGAAGCCTTCTTCTTGAATGTAGTGAACAATGCTCATAAAGATGCCTTCCTTGACTTTGTAGTGTTTTGGAAATGCTCCTCCAAAGCATTCTATATATCACTTGCACTTTCAAGACCTCTAATATGAGGTAGCAAGTAGTCATTGACTCCCATGTAGATAATGCTCCTTGCTTGAGCATCCTTCTTCATTCAAGTCTTCAAATCTGAGAGTTCATCCCTAATTGGAACACTAGGATCTCTGAATTTTGGTTTTTCTTCTTCACCTGTAATGTAACCTATCAAGCCTTTGCTCATGAGATGAGCTTCCATCCTCATTGACCATGCTCGATAGTTTTCTCTATCCAATTTCTCTATCTGAAGAGAATCTCCCATCCTTTCTTTACTTGTGTATTAAATTCTTCACACTTTATGAGGAATAAGTGTACCTTTACTTCGAATGAAGTTCCTTTCGATCTTCTTGATAACTTATGGCCTCCTTCTTAAGCTTTCTCTTTTAACTTTCACCTTTTGAACCTTGAAGTGTTGATTTTGTATGTTTGCAACAGTCGAGGTCCTCCTTTCTTCAATTTTAATGATTCCTACTCTGATACCACTGATGGAGAGTGTTAATCTCCAAAAGAACAAGATATCCTTGATGTTAGAGCACCTCTATATCAAGAATAACTCAAAACCTTTACCAATTTGGAGAATAAATACTCAGTTATCAAAATCTTGAACGAACAATGAAGAGAGTCACTTCTCAGAAAGGCTAATGCGCATAACTCACTCATTGACTAACCACATGTGTAACATTTTTTATATTACTTTGCACGAGGTGTCGCCTATGATTTGCCCACCTTCTCCAAGTTAAATCATAGCAAAAGATTAATTATATCTTGAGAAATGACTCTTACAATTCACCTATTTCTAAAACTGTACTTTTCTACAGTCGACTTTGAAACATATAACTTCTAAAGCATGGTTCTCTCAAAGTACAACCCGTTTATTCAAATTTTTTTAGCCATAGGTAGCTTACCTTCCAACTTAAAGAATGAGTGCTTGCTTGCTCAAAACTTTACACTGTGGAAGGAGAACTAACCAAAACATTAGCATCACATTTTGCGCCTGTTGCAACTTCACTTCTTCACATTTACACATGTAAATGTTCCTACTCTCAATTCTCTCAGCCCCATCACAATTAGGATCTGAAAACTTCTACAAAGGTCAATCAACTATAGACTTAGACTTGTACGAAAGCATTTCACAAAAGATTAAACACAGAAGGAGTACTCAGCAAAAGATCGGGCACAATATCTCTTCTTCTCTGAAAAATTTTACATCTAGATGAGAGAGAGAGAGAGAGATCTTCCTCACCTCTAAAGTGTCTGATGACTTCTAATTCTTCTCATCTCATGCTCTCTCATACTTATCCCGACTTTTTACTTGTATATATAGGCATATATGTACAAGCTCATGACCATACAAAAAGTATAAGTGAGCTAACTATAAATTTAATGTACATATGTAGTCAAGTCTTCATTTCTCAATGTGCACTATCTTCAGGCTTCATAGACTAATCTTTTGAGAATACTCAGAAAAATCGGGTGCAAATTTTCTTCATTATTGAAACATTTTACATATGGATGAGAGAGCTACCGTACTCACTTCACAAGTGTCTAATGACTTTTAATTCTCTTCAATTCTTGTTCTCTCACACTCTCTCATCTTTGCCCCGACATTTTTCCTAGTATATATAGACAAAAATGTACAAGCTCATAACCATACAAAAGTATAAGTGAGCTGACTCTATGTTAATGTACATATGTATACATATCTTCATTCTCTGAACATGTACTTTCTTCATGCTTCATATCTTGATCTTTTCTTCAATCCTTGACTTCAAAACTTCATCAAAACTTCAATTGTTGATTGCCTTGCACCAACAGCTCCCCCTCAATCATCAATTGAGGTTTTCTCTAACTTCTTTATACCTACCATGTCTTTGAATCTCTCTAGTTTTGGTCCATCCAAGCTTTTGGTTAGCATATCAGCTATTTGATCTTTAGTTGAAGTATGTATAACTTCAATCTCTTTATCCATCACCTTCTCTCTTAGAAAATGATACTGAATCTCAATGTGTTTGGTCCTGGCATGAAACACAGGATTAGCAACTAAATACAATGAGCTCATGTTATCTCCATGAATAGTGGGTGTACTCTGAATGATGTCAAAACTCTTCATTAGAGTCTTAAGCCATATCACTTCCTTTGCAGCTTCCACCATACCTTTGTACTCATACTTTGTGGATGATAAAGCAACTGTATGTTGCTTCTTTGAACACCATGAAATTAACTTATCTCCCACATAACACAAGTATCCATAAGTTGATCTCCTATCATCAAGATTACCTGCCCAATCTGTATCACTATATATCTTGATGTTTGTATCTGATGTAAAACCATAATACAAACCTTCTTTGAGTCTACCCTTAATGTACCTCAATACTCTTTGTCCTGCAACCCAATGTTCTTTCCTAGGACAGTGCATGAATTGAGATAATACTCCAACTGCATATGACATGTCAGGCCTAGTTAATGTAGCATAGATCAGACTACCAACCAAACTTTGATATAGCTTCATGTCCTTGAATTCTTCTCCTCCATATCTGCTCAATTTATGATTCACCTCCATTGGAGTAGGTGCTACCCTGCAATCATCCATTTCAAACTTGATCAACAAGTTTTTCAAATACCTTTCTTGAGTTACATACACTCCATGTTGAGTGTATGAGATCTTCATGCCCAAGAAATATGACAAATCTCCCAAGTCACTAATCTTGAACTCTTTCTCCATTTGCTTCTTTAGGCTTTGAATGCCTTTCTCATCTGTTCCTGTAAGAATTATATCATCAACATAAATGCACATGTAAATGAACCCATCATCACTTGCTTTAACAAGCAAACTACTATCTGCTTTAGATACTTGAAAACCAAGTTCCTTCAAGAACTTCAAAAAGGCTATAATTCCATGCTCTTGGGGCCTGATTCAAACCATACAAAGCTCTCTTGAGCTTACATACATGATCTGGATACCTTTCATTTCTGAATCCTTGTGGTTGCTCCATGAAAACATCATCTGAAATGTAACCATTTAGAAAAGCATTCTTCACATCTAATTGACATAATTTCAACCTTTACATGCAACAATAGCTATGAGTGTCTTGATGGTTGTCATCTTTGCCATAGGAATATAAGTCTCATCATAATCTATACCATATGTCTCAGCAAACCCTTTCACAACAAGTCTAGCTTTATGTCTGGACACACTTCCATCTGCAAACCTCTTTGTTTTGTAGACCCATTTGCATCCAATGATCTTCTGACTATTTGGTTTAGGAACCAAATCCCATGTCTCATTCTCCATCATCCTGCATAGCTTTCTCCCAATTTTTCTTACCTTTTGCCTCTTCATATGTAGAAGGCTCTTCATCTGCCTTTATCATATAGGCATAATCTTTGGTAGCCAAAAAAGAAGTGTCATAGCTATGCCATGTAGGTTGCCATTTGTGTCTTGATGACCTTCTGAGTTCTCCACTTCTTGAGGTTTCTGGTTCATCACATTCTGGATCAAATCTTAGCACTTCTTCAACTTCAATCTGTACTTCATTGTTCTCTTCTTCATCAAATATATGAACCTTTGATTTACCTTTCTTTTGAGTCACAACTTCTTCATCACCTGCATCAATATTGATTGTACCTGCATACCAAGTACCTTGCTCATCAAATGTAACATCCTTTGACACAACGAATTGTTTTGTGGATGGACTCCACAACCTATATCCCATCTGCTTATCATCATAACCAATGAACACATACTTTTCAACTTTAGGTTCCATTTTGTGCCTTAATTGAGATGGCACATATGCATATGCCAAACATCCAAATACTTTGCAATGATCTAGAGTAGGTCTCTTACCCCACCATGCTTCATATGGTGTCATACCCTGCAAAGCTTTACATGGTAATCTATTGACCAAATATGTAGCTGTATTTACAGCCTCAGCCCACAAATAATTTGGGCAATTTTTCTCCTTCATCATGCATCTTGCAAACTCAACAAGAGTTCTATTCCTCCTTTCTGCTACACCATTTTGTTGGGGAGAGTACCTACAAGTAACCTCCGTTTTTATACTTGCATTCCACAAGTAATCACTGAACTCATTAGAGAAATACTCTCCCCCTCCATCTAACCTTAGTCTCTTCAACTTTTGTCCTTTAATTCTTTTTGCATACACATGATAATGCTTGAATGTATTGAATACCTCTGACTTATCTTTTATCACACAGATAGTGATCCATCTGGTAGCATCATCAACATAAATCACATAATACCTTGAACCATTGATACTGAAATCCTTTGATGGTTCCAACACATCTGTGTGTACCAACTCAAGCTTCTTTGAATACATAAAACCATGCTTGGAATAAGATTGCTTATGAGCCTTACCTAATTGACATGCCTCACATTTGTATGTCATATGTTGACCTGCAACATTAGGCAATCCAAGCACTGAACCATTCCATTCTTAACCATATCTTTAATACCTCTTTCATTGAAATGTCCAAGCCTTTTGTGCCAAAGATCTAACTCAGAGATCCTATGTCGTCCATAGGTAAACAAGGCATGACCAATATTACCTTGAATCTTCAATGTGAACAATCTTCCTTCTTTTTTTCCTGAAACAATTTGTTTATACCCATTGCTAGGGTCTTCCACAAAAACTCCTTCATTAGTGAACCTAACTTCATAACCTTTTTCAATCATTTGTCCTACACTTATCAAATTCTTTGGAATTGTAGGAAGATACAAAACCTTACTCAAGAGAGTACTTCCATCCTTGGCCTTCACTGTTCCAATTGACTTCACATTGTGCTTTGTATTGTCATATGTTTGAACTACATGATTAGTTACCTTATTCTCCAAATCAGTCATCAAAGCTATGTTGCCACTCAGGTGATTGCTACACCCTCAGTCAATGTAGAAGACTCTTTGGTCTTCACTTTGCCTTTCACAAGTTGCATTCATTATCAATGTTGAATCCTCCTTCTTATCTGAAGCATAATTGTAGTAGGTATTGTTGTATTGTTGACTTTGGAATCCTCTACCTGCATTTCTTCCAAAATAACCTCTACCTCTGAAATTACCTCTTTGTTTTTTGCCACCTCTTCCTCTTGAATCAAAATTTTGATTGTATCCACCATTATTCTGATTATTATGCCAACAATCATTAGCTAAATGATTTTTCTTACCACAAATCCAGCAAGCTTTGACTCCATCTTTATTACTTCTGCCTCTTCCTCTACCTTTGCCACCTCCTCTTCCTCTTAGGAAGTAAGCTTGACTAGTTGTACCTTCATCTTCATTTGCTTGTTGTTTCCCTTTGCTATTCTTCTACTTATCCTTTGAATACATTTCTTGACCTCCACTTTTATCACCGTCTCCTTTGACATCCTGCTCAAAGGTTAGCATGTGTCCTAGCAACTGATTTAAATCACGAGTAAAATGATCTAGTGATAATTCAGTAGACAAATTGAATGGCTTCCATTTGTCATCACCTCTCAAATCTGTGAGGATTTGCCTTACCAATTTATCCTCCTCAATATCTTCATCAACTGCTCCTAATGCATTTGCAATGTCCTTCATCCTTGTTACATAATTTGAGATGGATTGAGAGGCCTTCTTCTTGAATGTGGTAAACTCTACCCACAAGGATGCCTTCCTTGACTTTGTGGTGTTTTGGAAATGCTCCTCCAAAGCATTCCATATTTCACTTGCACTTTGAAGACCTCTAATGTGAGGTAGCAAGTAGTCATTAACTCCCATATAGATAATACTCCTAGCTTGAGCATCTCTCTTCATCCAAGTCTTCAAATCTGACATTTCATCCCTAGTTGGAACACTAGGATCTTTGAACTGAGGCTTTTCCTCTTCACCTGTGATATAACCTATCAATTCTTTGCTCATAAGATGAGCTTCCATCCTCATTGACCATGCTGGATAATTCTCTCTATCCAATTTCTCTATCTGAAGAGAATCTCCCATCCTTTCTTCACCTGTGTATTAAATCCTTCAAGATTTATGAGGAATAGGGTTACCTTTGCTTCAAATGATACTCCTTTTGTATTCCTTGATATCTTCTGACCTCCTTCTCAAGCTTTGCTTTCAATCTTTCACCTTTTAGATCTTCAAGTGTTGAATTCTTTATAACTATAGTAGTCGGGATCCTCCTTTCTTCAATTTCGTTGCTTCTTGCTCTGATACCACTGATGGAGAGTGTTAATCTCCAAAAGGACAAGCTATTCTTGAAGTTAGAGCACCTCTATATCAAGAACAACTCAAAACCTTCACCAATTTGGACGATCAATACTCAACTACCAAATTCTTGAACAAACTGTGAAGAAGATGACTACACAGAAAGTCTGTTGCACATAACTCACTCATTGACTGATCAAATGTGTAAAGCTTTTTATAAAACTTTGTACAAAGTGTTGCCTATAGTTTTCACAGTTCCTCCAAGTTAAATCATTCCAAAAGACTCAATAGATCTTGAGAAATGATCTTAACAAGTCACCTATGTCTAAAATTGTAGTTCTTTATAGTCGACTTTGACACCTGCAACATCTAAAGCTTGGTTCTCCCAAACTAGAACCCGTTTAATCAAATTCTTTTAGCCATAGATGGCTTACCTTCCAACTTAGATTTTTACTCCTCATTGGTGCAAAACTTTACACTATGCACTAAGAACTGACCATTTCTTTGACCATCGGGATTGCACCTGTTTTCAGAAGACACTCAACACTTCCTCACATATGAATGTTCCTACTCATAATTCTCATAGCTTGTTTACAATTAGGCTCTCAAACTTTAACCATAGACTCATTAACTATGAAATTAGATACCTACAAGAGGATTCTTGAAATGATCAAGCACAAAAGGAGAATACTTAGAAAAATCGGGTGCAACTTTTCTTCATTATTGAAAAAATTTACATCTGGATGAGAGAGCTATCTTACTCACTTCACAAGTTTCTAATGACTTCTAATTCTCGTCAATTCTTGTTCTCTCACACTCTCTCATCTTTTCCCTGACATTTTTCCTAGTATATATAGACAAATATGTACAAGCTCACAACCATACAAAAGTATAAGTGAGCTAACTCTATGTTAATGTACATATGTATACATATCTTCATTCTCTGAACATGTACTTTCTTCATGCTTCATATCTTGATCTTTTCTTCAATCCTTGACTTCAAAACTTCATCAAAACTTCAATTGTTGATTGCCTTGCACCAACACATTGCAACATGCTGAGGAAGATTTTTTACTCCTTCTGGCAAGCCAATATGAGCTCTTCTTTTATGTCCTCCATGTTGTAGAAGCAACATATGAAAGTGGCTGAGATTGAAATAGAACATTGCATTCTTCAATGCAACCTATCATTTAATGTAGTGAGGACAAAAGGTTGGAGGAGAATGGTTAGAGCCATTGCTCAAGTTGGCCCATGTGATGATTGGCATGGAGTGCAGTATAATAGATCCCATGGACCTATATTAGATGAAGAAAAGGAGTGCATAGAGTTGCAACTAGAACCCATCAGAGTGGGATGGAAAACCTATGTTGCTCCATCATCTCAGATGGATGGAGTGATAATAGAAGGTGCC